>VXAC01007664.1:18807-272142 GCA_013399225.1 Rhipidura dahli
AAAAAAAAAAAAAAAAAAGGTAAAAAGGAGCTTTGCCAGAACAGGAAAATAAGTAAGGTAACAATGACATGGTATTGCCATACAGAAAACATGAGTATTTGCATAACTCTATAATATGATTTCTTATGAAAACTGAAAGCATATAAGATTCACTTGTTTTGAGGTCTCACTGCAATGAAACTGAGCTAAGATTTATTGAGAATTGCATTTGAATTCATAAAACTCCCAAGGAAATATGGAATTTCATTGGGGTTTGTAGCTATAATGCAAAATTATAGGGGCAGTTTGGAGTGGTTTGGGTTTTAAATGCCAGTCCAGTTGCAGTAAAATGATCAAGCCAAATTCTCAGTACTAAAGTCATGGCCTCAAATAAATTCTACATCTATTTTCATGTTATTTTTCACAAATCTGCTTTTAAAGAGATAATAACCTGCAAATAATACTGGAAGTCTAGGATGTTCCTCCAAATTTGTCTCAATATACTTGGCAGCATAAGCAATCCTGGAAAACAAACCCTGTTGAACTGCAAGATGGGTTGTGAGTATCCAACAAATGTTCCCTCCACTCTCACAAAAAGAATGGTCTCCCAAGGTTTTCTCGACCAAGCGAGCCCACTGCAGCAGTCAGATTGGTGGTGAAACTTCATTTCTTCAACCAAATGGTGCAACTGTGTTTTCTTTTCATAAGCTTAGCTAGAATGAAATTAATAAGATGAATGCTGATTTTATCGATGACACATGGACAGCAAATTCAGAGGCTTGCACAGCTTATGACCTCTTGCATAACAAAACTGAATTATTTAACTGCACAACTTTTTTAAACATTAATATTAACATCCCTGGAATATTAATACACCTCACTATATTAAATAGCTTTTTAAGATAAAAATTTGCCTGTGAAAGCTGAAGGAAGGCTGGCTGTATCCTGCACCAATATGGAATGGAGGCATATCTGAGAAGAAAGACCTTTTTTTTTTAAGTGGTTTATCTGTTTGCAAGTCTATCCTCTGCTCCTATGTGACTTACAATCTCTGTGGGTTAGTTCATCTGAAGAGCCTGTGGATACCATGGCACCTACTTCAGAGAGCCACAGTCTTTGCAAATACTCAGTACCTCAGGCACTTCACAAATAGGGACTCAGTCCCAGAAAGGCCCTTCAAAGTTATATTACTAATTTATTTCCTAAAATATATAATTTAATATTCTTGGTTTTATTCACCCACTTTTTCTCCATTACTCTACTTTTTACAGCCACATCCTATTTAAAAAAGTATCATTTTTCCTATCTCACTGCTACAGTTCAAGCACAATGTTGATGATCAAAAACACAGTGTAAATCTTTTTCCTGCTTGTGCTTTGTGTAAGACATTTGACAGAATTTCTGCAGTGCTGTAATTCAAGATATGCAGTCTGTATCACCTCATAATTGCAGTCCAACAGTGCCATCCTCTGCTCCTTGCAAATAACATTTCACTAGAACTCCAAGGATAATCTGAAGATTTAAGATATAAGAATTCTTATCATCAATAAGCTGTATTTTCACACTGTAAGTTTACTGATAGTTAAACGAAAAAACCTTCTACTCTTCAAGATGTAAGACCAAGGCACTATTTTTCTTTTTACAAAAATGTATTTAAAAAAACCCAGAAATTTTATGCATTGACATTGCCATGGATTAGACTTATGAAACCTCCCATCTGTGTTTTAAAATTTCATTTGTACACCGATATACACAATTAGCTCTGTAGAATGTTTCTATACTATTTATTGCACCTTTAATGACCCCAAACACATACCAGAAACTTATTTTCCATAATGCCTAGAAACTTAAAGAGAAAAGCCCTATCACTCCAGAAAAAGCTTCTAATTCAAAATTAAGATAAAACAGAATGTGATAATCAGAAATCATGGCACAAAGACTGATTAACCCAGTACATATCCTCAGTGGTCTTAAAAACACACTGAGAGTAGGGGGGTTATGGAGCAATACAAAAGTGGATTTTCATACATTCCACTATTTTAAATTTGAGTGGGGAGAAACCATAAGGGCACTTGCAATAAAATACAACGAGTGGATAATAGCTTTGCTGGTAAAATCACAGCATGCGAAAATTAGTGTCAGGAGATGAATAAAGTGCAAAGGTTCCAGATGAAATGGAGAATGAGGAATCAATGTAGACAGGCACACAAAGTTATGGCCTTGGTTTGTTGGGTTTTTTTAAGTCAATCTACTTAAGTTCTCTTTGTACTATTGCAAATATTTGTGGGACAGTCATATGATCTCTTAATTGCATTAATTTCATCATCTTATTTATGCAACATCTCCTTTTCCTACAAAGAGCTGTGTGACACATAAGGACATAAAGGCAAAACTTTTCCTAGGAGAGAAATGAAGCCCCAGAAATTATGCCTTCAGTTCATGGAATGGTTTGGGTTGGAGGGGACTTCAAAGACCATCTAATTCCAGTTCCCCTGCCAGGGGCAGGACACCTTCCACTAGATCAGGTTGCTCAGAACCCCATCTGACCTGGCCTTGAACACTGCCAACAATGAGATATCACAGCTTCTCTGGGCAACCTGTGCTGGTGCCCCAGCACCCTCAAAAAGAGAATTTCTTCCTAATAACTAGTTGAAAGCTGCCCTCCTTCCATTTAAACCCATTCTTCCTTGTCTTATCACTGCATGCCCTTGTCAAAAGTCCTTCTCCATCTTTCCTGCAGACCTCCTTTACATACTGGAAAGCTGCTAGAAGGTCTCCCTGGTGCCTGTTTTTCTGCAGGATGAAAACCTCCATCTCCCTTAGCCTGACTGCATAGTGAGAGGTGCTCCAGCCCTCTGATCATCTAAATGACCCTCCTCTGGACTCACTCCAACAGGCCTACATCCTTCCTACATAGTGGGATCTCTGTATTTGGAGGCTTCTGAGCCTAGCTGGCAAAAGCCCTGAGCTGACTTAAGTGCTGAGGAGGAGTTTGATTAGGGATCTATTGAGATCCCTTCTCAACAGAACACTTCTGTATTTCAGGGATTCTAAAATATCCAGTCAGCCTTATAAAAGTGACATTTTTTGAACTGGAAGGTTTTAGAGACCACTATGCTAAATTATTACAATCACCTTTTTTGAAAAACATAGACGGAAAGAATTTTCATGTAAAAGACAAAAGGTTGTGAGAGAGTGCTAAAATATCAACTACAGAGTCAAAAACAAGTGATATGAGAAAATCTTATTTTTAAATGAGATTAAAACACCTAAAGCCAAAGTGAAATTAAAATTCAGGGAAAAAATGGAAGCTTTAAGAACTGTATAAAATCTTCTGTAACACTGCTCAGTCCTTGGTAGAAGTAAATTAGCACTTACTTACTTAGGGAATTTAGCACCTCTGCGGACACTATATTTCCTCTAGGAACCTTGAAATTGCAGAGTTCCTTCCCAGTGATTTCAATGGGCCTTTCATACAGATACACTATAACAGGCTATTTCATAATAACTGCTTAATCTACACTGTACTTACAAAAATGTTGTGTGGTATCATTCAGGAATTAGTCTTTGCCTGCGTTTTTCCATCATGCTGCTGATACCAGGCTGGCAACTACAATAATATTTTAAATGGCACTGCCATACTGTAGCCACCCTTGGCTTGTATGTCAGAAAAGCCATAGAAATTGCAGATGAAGGTTTGCATTCCTGCTTCACCTGTTTCTGCTTATTTTGTCATTACTTAGGAATTATATTGCTGACATTAAATAGCAATAAATGAGCTTCTTTATGCTCCTCCCTCAGTTAAATGATTCTTGAGAGTATAGGTGATGTTCCCACCTTATTCTAGCAGTTCTGGATACACTGTGTATTTATTTTATGTTGGTAGCATAAAAATACTCTGTGATCAACGAATCCTGTACAAAAGCCAGAAGATCACACACAGGATCTTAATTCTCAAAACCAAGCAATTCAAGGACTCTGAACTCAGGGGAAAGGCACCATGAATAAGATCAGGCAAAACAGAATCTTAAGGATGTCTGTTTCCAGGACACAGGAAAATTCACCCTGCATAAAAATACCACAGGTTTCTGTCATAGGAATTTCTGACCTTCAGCACCAGGGGATTCTGAAAGGGAAAAAGAACAGAAGTAGTGCAGGGGAAACAGGCCAATGTGAAAACTACTTGCTTTTCCTGCTACTTGGACTGTTTAGCACCACTGCAACAAGGTGACAGGACTATCACTTTTCCCCGTCTTTAATACGCTTTTTCTTTCCCAGCTTGCAAATCCAGTGCAAGTGGTAAAGGATGGGTTTCTGTACTAGGCTTATTCCAGGGTGGATTTTCCTGAAGCAAATCCACCCCACTGCACTTCTCACTTTTGGACTCAGTCATGATGGAAAAGAAGAAAAGCTCCTCCTCCAGGACTTCCTCCTGGTCCATTCCCATTGCACAGATCTCCAGAGTTACAAATCTGACACTACCCTTGTCCTCTTCAGAATAATCCGGGCAGCAAAGATCTGCTGTTTAAACTGTTTAGAGTTCAACCAGTGCCTTTGGACTGACAAAGATGCAGAAGCCATTGACTAAATAACTAAGCTGAAAGGACATCAAGGTGAGGAGTTCCCTAGCACTACCTGCATCTCTTCCACTGTCACACTGATATGCAAAAAGAGGGCATATGTCCAAAGCATATTTTGAAGAAATTTCCCTCACAGTACAGAGGTGCTCAGCAATATATTCTCTAGTGATATTAAATTGTTACAATGCTTTGAAATTAAAAATAAAAAATTCTGGTTTATCTTTAGTTGTTATCTCAATAAAAGTTACTCCACACACATGATGAATAATTGCATGCATTGGCTTTTGGTTCATTCTTATTCACTGTGCAGTTTCACAGGTTGAAGGGGTTTTCAGCAAGGTAACTGATTACATAAATCCTTTTCCTTTGACAGTCCTCTCAGAAAGTTCTGAAATTATATGATTAGCCTTGAAATTAATCAAAGAATTTTTTTAGTCCCCTGCTGAAAGCTATCAAGTTACTAAGCTGAACACCAACACTGAAATCATTTATAGACAAATCTCTCCCTCACATGGTAAATTCACATTAATAGAGATTTTTATTATGCAAGCATGTTATGTGTGTCTTTTTCTTGCCATCACAGACAATTTCAAATATGAATTGATAGCACAGTAGTGATTACAGTGGGTAACATTATTTAAAGACATAATTTCAGGGATCAAGCAGTGAAACACCATTAAACAGTAACATAATTAAATGTGAAGATCTGATTATTAACTGCTTTTAAGTATGTCTATACTAAATATCACTAAAATGGCTTGTTAGCATATTTATAAGACACTATTTATTCTCTTTATTACCAATTATATCTCAAAATTATTTTATCTTTTATATTACCCACTATGTAAACTAAATGTCAACCATCATTTCAGTTTTCGAAAACAGCTTTCAGAGACATTTAATGCAGCTGCTCAACCAGCTTGTAATAGCTCATTTATGATTAAAATTTTGATTTTTTTAACTGAAATTTTATTTCTATATTTAACAACTAAAGTTGCATTCATTAAAATTGTGCTTTATTAGTATCTGCATTTAGCTATGCAGCCAAATGTCAGAGTCCAGAACCTGGGCTTTATGCCAGATTAGTGTCCTATCCTGAGCTGAGATTGTTTAGGGACTTTACTACTTCATGAAAGGAGTAGTGAGAGGCTTTGAATTTAGGTGATTTGTTACTTTGATTTTTTTTCTCCATTTTTCTGCTCTTACACTTTCTACTCACAGATTCTGAGTGTTTATTATTTGATTAACCCAGGACTGAGGTGTTTATTTACCTTCTGACAGCTTGACAAAAATACGATAACATCTGTCGATTGGCTGCACCATAGCATGTGGGCAAGGATTTCCAGAAGTATTGCATGCTGGTGTGGTTTCAGGTTGGTCCATTGATTCTGACAGCACATGGGTTCTGTGATTTCTAAATCCCTGTGAAAATCCCAGCAGCAACACTTTGTGAATATCAGTCACTGTGACAATATACATACATATTCAGGTATGTATAGACACAAACCTCAGTGTTAAATACACAGTGCAGTAGGTCAAGGACAAGAGTTCATTACATTTCCCAATCCCAAATAATTAGTTGAGTGCTGTATGATGTACTAGAAGACAAAAAATTAGTTCAAAAGAAGAGTGCCTGACATATTTAGCCTGACCAATGCAAACATATATATTCCATTGTTTTCTCACCCATACCTTTAAAAAGAAATTTGAACGGCATAGTGAAGAAGAAAGGTGACAACCACAGTGTTCCTCTGGTAAGTCCCAGTTGTGAGTGCAATCCCCACTGCCATAGAAAAGCAGAGGTGATTCTGTCTAGTGTTCAGAAAGAACAGAAAGCAAGGTGCTTGGCTATCTCATAGATCACCTTCTTTACAGCTCTGTCAGCTCCTGGCCTGAGCCATTACTGCTCCATGTCAGGGAAGTCAAGGGAGAACTTAACCCACATAGCCTGCTCTAAGAGTAATAGTCTAAAAAGGCTTAAATATTCATTTGAAAGATGAACTGAGTTGTTAAGAAATGACACCTTTGACATGTTATGCCCACGTCTCTTGAATCATATTTAAATTTGTTAGAACAACCCAAATCTGCATGTCCCTCATTGATTTTATTAAAATTGGTGAGCAAGCAAATATTCATTTAAGAAGGCTAATTACCAAGCTAAAGTATTGCAATTTTATTTTGCTAATTAGGGATGGAACAATGCACTAGCAAAATTAAGGTCATGATTAAAGTAGGTTCAATAAATCTAAGGCTTGAGCCACAAAAGTGGAATATATGTAGACATGCTGAACTGTGAAATTGCCACTGAAATGTGTCACTTCCCAAGAAGGGTCCACCTCCATGAGCAGGAAGTCAAGCAAGAGTGGCAAGAACCCTGCATGGATGAACAAAGAACCCCTGGAAAAGTTCAGACATAGAGGGAAAGTGTGCAAGAGGCAAAGGCTGGGACAGGTGACCTAGAAAAAGCAGAGAGGTGCTGTCTGAGGGTTCAGGGACACAGCCAGGAAGGACAAGTCTGTGCGGAGTTGAATCTCATGAGGGTTGGGAAAAGCAGCAAAAAGGACTCCAGGAGATCCATCAGCAGCAGAAGATATGTCAGGGAAATTGTGGGCCTTCTGTTGAAAGGGTCAGGAGACCTGGTGACAAAAGACACAGCAAAGAACAAAGTACTGAATATCTTCTTTGCCTTTGGCTTTCAGCAGTCCCTAGTCCCCTGAGACCAAAGGTGAAGATCACTTCTTACCAGAGCAGGGTCAGCTTAGGAAACTTTTGAAGAGAGTAGACAGACACAAGTCCATGGGACCTAGTGTGATGGACAAGGGTGGAGGGAGCTGGCCAATGTCTCTACAAGGTCTGTCTCAACAGTCTTTGAAACATCATGTTGATTTGGGGGAGTTTTGTGAGGACTGAAAGAAAGAAAACAACACACCTATTCTGAAAAATATAGAAGAAATACCTAGAAGACCACAGACTCATCAGCCACATCTCAGTCCCTAAGAAATTGATGGAGAAAATCTTCCTGTAAACCTTTCTAAATGTATGAAGGAAAACATTGTGATTTGTAGCAGTCAGCATGGACTTAAGGGAAACTCATGCTTAACTAACTTCATAGCCTTCTACAACTGGATGATTGGTGGGTTAAGAGAGGGCAGTGGATGCTGTTTTCCTTTACTGTGACAAGGCTTTTTAAATTCTCCCCGTCATCCCTACAAGCAAGCTGATGGAGTAGATTCTGGCTAAGTGAAAAGTGAGGTGGGCTGACAATACAAAACAGGGAGGAGTGGCTGATACACCAAATGGGTGCACAGCTGAATAGAGGGACCTCAACAGGCTGGATAAATGGACAACACATGAACA
Source organism: Rhipidura dahli (assembly GCA_013399225.1). Classification (NCBI taxonomy): domain Eukaryota; kingdom Metazoa; phylum Chordata; class Aves; order Passeriformes; family Rhipiduridae; genus Rhipidura; species Rhipidura dahli. The sequence continues at coordinate 26,724 of VXAC01007664.1, forward strand.
TTATGAAGCTCATCCAAGGGAAATGTCAGTCCTATCCCCAGGAAGAAATAAACCAGACACCAGTATAACATAGGGGCCAATTAGCTGAAAAGGAGTTTCACAGAAAACGTCTTGAAGATCCTGGTTTGACCAAGCCAGCAAAGTGCCCTCGTGGCAAAGAAGGGCAATAGTACTTTGCATTAGGCAAAGTGTTACCAGCTGATCAAGTCAGGTGGTCACTTGCCCCTCTGCTCAGCACTGGTGGCAAACATCTGGAATAGGTTGAACCCCATGAACTCAAAGGTCTTTTCCAACCTAGTTAATTCTGTGAATGCTGGGTCCAGCTTTGGACTCCTGAGTATGAGAGAGGGTCATGGACATACTCGAGCACATCCAGTGCAGGCTCATGAAGATTATTAAAGAACTCCTACTGTTGTATGAGGAGAGGGTGAGAATGCTGGGGCTACTCAGCCTGGAGAAGAGAAGGTTCAAGGGAATCTTATCCATGTGTGTAAAACTCTAATGGGAGAAGTAAGGAAGGCAGAAGCCAGACATATCTCAGTAGTGCCCTGTTGGGAAGCATTTGAATCCTGTTGCGGGCCCCAGCTGAGTTGTCTTTGGCTGGCGCTGTCGGAGACCTCGGGAGTTCGTCGGGGTTGGAGAGCTGTGGGCTGTTCTGAATCGGGAGAGAAGCGGTGTGGGGAGTGAGATGACAGGACGGCAGGAGGGTGGACGGGGAGGGACTGCACCGTCTCGGACTGGAGCCGGTCGTGGGCTTTGGTTTTGCAGTGTGCATGAGTTGATTGGGTGTTGTGTAGGGGAGGGACTGATTGTAAAATGGATTTGAGCGTTGCCGAACTCATCTGAGCGTGCTGCTCCCTCCGTCGCTCTCCTCGGTCGCAACAGTGCCCAGTGACAGGACAAGAGGCTGAAGGCACAAACTGAAACACAGGAAATTCCACATAGAGTAAGAAAGAGCTCTTAATATGGGCATGAAGAAACACTGTCACAGGTCGTCCAGGGTGGTTGTAGAGTCTACATCCTTGGAAATATTCAAAATCCAACTGAATATTTCCCCAGGCAATCTTCTGCCACTAAAACTGTTGGACTAGACAATCTCCAGAGGTGTCTTCCTCTCTCAGCCATTCTGGGAACCAACAGTTCTGTAAATTACATTTTTCGGAGTCCTACCTTGCAGAATCTTAACAGCTTCTTCATTCCAGTCTAAGATCCCAAATATTGTTTTAGCCATTAAATTACATTGATTTCCACAGATGAAGAAAATAGCACTGCAAAATGCAAGAGGAAAGCTCTCTATATCTGGAAGAAAATTACTATTTTATCAAATTAAGAAACATATTTATAGGTCAGGATTCATCTGACCTTTAACTTGGTGTCTACATCAACTCAGCACAAATCATATCCTTGAAAGCCTAATACTCTCCTACTAGCTATACAGCACAAGTTGGCTTTTGATTTTTGTCAGAATAAGTATTAAGTACTTTACATAGTGGTATATATTTGTGATCTTTCCAAACTTATCAGTGTAGTATTTACACTTCACATATGACATTTCCTCTGTCCTTGCCACTAAAAGAAATCCTACAAGCAATTTTTTATTTCCTTACTAACCTGTCTGAGTCAGCTAGAGAACACCATCTATTATTTTCACTTCCTCACTCTGTCACTCATTCACACTCCCCTGACTGACTGTAGAGCTTTATTTTTTATTCTTTCTAGACTGACTGTAGAGCTTCATTTTTATTCTTTCTACCTGATGTTATTATGTTATTAAGGTTTTAGGAATACCAACTTTAAGTAATTGCCCCAAAGTAAATAGATGAACTAAATCTGCTTCATGTGGGGCTGCAAGCCCACTTACAAAACCTAAAATGCAATGAGTCATCAGACTTATTCATCTGGTTGTTGAGTACAGTCCTTAGACTGCAGATCATAGAGCTGGTAATGGTTGTACAGCTCCCCAAAAAATGTTCAGAAACTGTGCAGCTGCCTGTAGTAATACAAGATTTAAAATATTCTGTTAAAAAAAATTATCCATGCTGATGGATGCTAATATTAAAATGTATTGGTTATTTTGAATTTTATTTTATCCAGAAACACAGGGATGTTCCTGAATGACAATTTAAAATGTTCAATTTCATTGAGCTGTCAAAGACAATTATGAATTATGCACTGGTGCACTATTAGTATAAAATCTACCTATGCAGAGTTAAATTTTTATACACTCCTTTATTAATCAAAAAATCCCTTTATATATTACTAGTTAACCCCATATTACTCCTGTTCAGAAGGGAGGGATGACATGTTGACATAATAGAAGACAAACGAAATTAAAGAGATGCTAAATGCATTGACATCTATGCAAGATCCTGGGCATGTTTGAATCTGATAGGCATCCTTTTAAAAAAAGCTACTCAAATTCACATTAAGCTGACCAAGAATATGAAGGAAAACCTCTTTCATTTCTTTGTATTAGAGACAGACTGCAGCACAAAACTAATTTTGAGAGTAAAATTACTTGTGTTAATCTTTAGACCCCGAAACCTTGTTCCTTCAAGTAATTACATTAAACCAACTCAGAAATGTTTTTCTCCCGCTAACTTCCAGCCAGAGAAGGCAATAAAAACAGAATAATTAACCATAAACAATTTTATTTGCCTGATTATACTGAAGCTTCAGATGGACTGTTTTAAATGGCCAGGCACACATGGATTCCTTTTGCTTTTCAGCACAGCCCTGAAGGGCAGAACCAGTTTAGGGTTTTGATCCTAGCATGTTCAATGTTTCTCCTTTTTCTTCTTCTGATTTTTTTTAATATTTCTTTTTCCTCATTCATCGCATTTATTAGAATGTTTATATCACAGTTAAAGGAAGAGACAGTCAATTTTAATAATTCACTACTCCAGGATTCTCCAGGAAGGAAACTCAGGGCTATTCACCTTGGATAGGATTTAGATTTTCTAAAGAGATTTGTAATGAAAAGTGTGCCCATGATGCTGTGGGAGTCACAACAAGCTGACAATGACAAATTAGGAAAGATAGAAAAAAAAGCAGATACCTTCATTATCTTTACAGTTACAAGCCTTGTGTTTTAAAATAAACAATTGAGATGTAAAAGATTGAACAAAGAAGGATTACTTTATCACTTTAAAGTATAATTTTTCTAGTAAACTTTGAATCTGATCTGATTAGTTTTCTTCCCCCAATTAAGTGTGCTGATCCAGGAAATGAATTTCATAGAGTCTTAAATGTGGAGATAAAAGAATCTGTACTACCTAAACATGTATTCCCATCTCAGTGTTATCTCTTCCTGTTCATTATCCAGCTTACTCCAATTCAATTTCTTTTCCTTCTGGTTATTCTTTCATCTTCTTCTTCTTTCCTACACTCTTTCACCTTGTGCATCTCCCATTCTTCCAGTGGACATAAAAAAGTGCCAAAGATCATACTAGATCAAATCTATTTTTGTAAGAAGAACAAATCAGCAAGAAAAGGATGAGCTATATAACATTATAAGCTCAACTCTGCTCCCCTGCCTCCAATTAAATAAAAAACTTTACAATTTTGCAAGTCAGTCATAATATATGATCCCTACCTTCAGGTCTCACCTTTTTTTTTAACAAATAGCTGAACTGGGTCACAACGTGAGTGGACTGAGACCTTTGTATCTTTAACATGGTCTGTAAAAGAGTTTTATCATCTTCCTTGGCTAGTATTACCTTAAACCCCATTGCTTTAGCTGGGGTTTGCTTTTAATTTTCCCATGAATTCAATCAGAGAGTCAGAATAAAACTCAAAGAGCTGGAACCAAAGTTAAAAATAATCCATGGTAATTCCACTGATCTAGTCAAAACTGCCACGCTGTCCCCCTTGGAGTACAAGCCTGGTTTGTTATGACAAGGGGAGGTGGTATTAAGAGTAATTTAAAGTTAGAGAAAACACATTTTTAAGTTTTGAAGTATTACTTTACACTTGAAGGAGGGAGGGCAGGGAAGAATGCAAATCACTGTCAGCTCAGGAGCCAAAGGTAAAATGCAAATTTTGGTCAGGGTTAGCTTTGTGATATCAATTGTTCCACTTCCTCTTTTGTCTCCAAAGCCAAGGTATTTTTAGACATTTTTAAAAAGAAACACACTGTGGATTACCAACAATGCAGTGTAAGAGTGACATGTTTTCTGTAAGCATGGTTGTTATAAGGCTACTCTGACCCAGATATTTGCTGATTGTGTAGCTTTAGCAAGAGTCAGAAGAAAGTAGTGCTCAAATACATGTTTTAAGAGAAGAATTGGTGACTGATTTTCACTGTCTCTTCTGTTTGTTCTCAAGTGAGGAAGGTGAAGATTATGGTGAAAAAGACAAGAACTGGGACTAATGCTTTTAATAAGAGTAAAAAAATAATCATTTTTCTTTTTAGCATTACTCATGAGCAGTAGACCTGTCAGATTCAGCAGGAATAGCCACAACCTGTCTATTTAAACAAAGGGTCTGCTTTGCTGACCCATTCCCATGTCCTCTGAGATCCATGCAGACTTCATAGGAAAGGTCTCACTTCATCTGTCTGTGAAAGAGAAGGGGATCTTCTGACACCTGCCAGCATCAGGAGCAACGATGGATGACATTTGGCAAACCCAGGAAGAGGCCTTGGATTTTTACATGCAAAGTAACTGTAGAAGTTTCCTTACTCCTGAAAATACCTTCTATTCTGTATTCACAGCCATGCCTCTCTTTTCTTGTCTAAGCAATTGGATGAGAGAAGAAAAGTGTATCTTCAAATTAAGGTCAGTGTCTGGCCCAACCAGCTTTCCTGGTGGTATGTGTAATATTTAATAGAAAGCTGGTGTCTTTATTTCTTAATCTAAGTAGTTCATTTAAGAGTTAAAAGTAGATTATTGAAATAGAAAACAGCTTAAGTTTTGTTCCTTCTGAATATCTGTGGTGTAATAAGCATTCCTACATTTCCAAATCAAACTCATAAACAGAATTATACTTCATGTTCCCTTATAGCTCTCCCTCTTACTGAGGATTTGGTCAATTAACACTTCCCAGTATTACACCATTAAAGAGTCAGGGAAGTGTGAAAGTGCCTTATAGTAGTGACAAGGATGAAGAAAACTTCCAAAGTCATTATTATGGCTCTAAATCTGTAGTCAAATTTAAATATAACATATACTACAAGCCGAAAGACAAAGTATTTGAGTTATTTGCTCCATATTATTTAAAATCCATATATATAAAATTATTTATGTTAGAACAGCAATCTGCGATTTGAGTTGTACTTCACCTTGTCTCCTAGTTCTAAGGAACAGTTAACACAACTGAATTTTTCCCACCAGCATTTTATTCAGTTTGCTCCTTCACTGTGGCTGGGAAGGGGTAAGAGAGAAAGCAGGTATGTGGACCTGAGATAAATGGAATAACTTGAGTACTGCTTATGCCCTCCTTACTGATGCTGCATAGCAAGACTGGATTACTAAAAAACTTGCTGTAGATATATGTTTATGTTTTCCAATAGGAACTCTGCTTCGGGAAGTAGCAAATTCAGCACAATGTCTTTTGAGATGTAATTTTCCACTAAGGAAAAAAGTAATGCTGTTATTTAGCCACAATACAGATACTTCCAAGCCACAGGTCTGCTTTTTCCATTCTGGGAAAAACAAATGTATGAAAAGAACCTCTACTTTTCAGTTCACTGAATAATAGAAATAAAGAATCAATCACAAAATCAAACCAAAATGGTTCAAAGCCACAGGGCAGTCTCAGCCCCTAGAATGGAGGTAGTGGCACCTTTCAAAGAGTAAAAATTCATAGAAACAGAATGACAACAATAAGGAATCTTCTTTTCTAGCCTGGCAATACCAATGTTGTTGAAGGAGATAGATGACCTATAGACTAGATCCTCATCTCAGCAAGACATACACATTTCATTCAATCCCTCTAAAAATGAAAAAGACATTTCATCTTCTTTTTCTCAAGGTGTATTCCTTCATTTTCCTCAGATTTTCACCAACAAAAGTACACTGTTTTCTCACAAAACACTAATATTTTGACATTAAACTGCAGGGTTTGAATAGGTGAGATGCAAAATTAATGCAAATTGTTTATTTTTCTATCTAATTTTTATTTATTTTCAGTCATGAAGCTGGAGTGACAGATATTAATATGAAATTAATGCAAAAATCAGATAAAATTTTAAATGTCTCTAATAAAATTATTAACTCTATTAAAATTGCAGCCACTCATGGAAATTTGACAGAGAAAACACAGGAAGAGTCTAAACTAGATAATATCCAACAGAAAACTTTACCTTTATGTGAGACTTAGTGTAGACTTTAATCACCTGGCCAAGGAAATATTTGAGACTAAAGGCAATAAACAGGTGAAAAGGCAAATAAATAACCCAATACATGAAACTCATTTACCAGCTCTGATGGGAAACTATGCTATCCATACCTGCAAGGTATTCTCTCAAGATCCAGGATGTGGGGAATTTTCCTGGGTATGTGAGATATGATCAGAAAACCTATTTAAATATGGTGAAACACACATCTAAAACACCTGTGTTTATTAAGACCTTAGGCATGTGTTCAGCTGTGTGCTGTGAATTTGCAATGCAGATCCTAAATGTGGGATTTATCTCACCTGGCCCAAGAGAGTCAAGGTGAGGAAGACTACAAGAGCAATGGTCACCTTTGGCTCTGACTTTTTGAAGAGAGGAGCAAGAATGTTTTCTTGGTATTAGTTTGTGGGATCTTTGCTGAAGGTGTTTATTTACTCACTTGAATCCCACCACAAAAGACAGAGCCTGTTTTCAGAAAGTTTTTTTCAGGCTTTGCAATATTAATTGAAAGCAGACCAAATCCTTTTTTACCTTTTGCACTGTGTGGTACTTTTTTACAGCAGCTCCAAAGTTTTGCCCATTTATTCATTTCTGTTGTGATTTCTTTTTTATTGTGAAAATTGGCCAATTTAGAGTAAATTGCCTAGCTAAAGTAATCAAGGAAAATGGATGTCAGAGATCAATTCATCCAATTGCATTAAATGAGAGACAAGATTTTCTTTACTCATTTAATTATAGCAAATAACATCTGCAAGACATACCTACCATTCAAAATGAAGATACATATATGGAGTACTGGGATTCATTCCAGGACTAGCATCAAACCTTGAGGAATTTCAATCAAAGTGAGAAAAGTTACAGCACTGCTGTAAAATAGGATTGTGTGCAGATCTTCTGTGATTTCTTCCCTAGTAGATACAGGAAACAGCCCTTTTTCTTTCCAGATGGATTTCTAAAAGTGATTTTTAAAGCCAAAACAATTAAAAACACAGCATATTGTCTACTGAAGCTGTTTTGGGTACAGAAAAAAAAATAGATTAAGAGATATTGTAAAAAAGAAAACTTTTAGAGATTCAGAAATATCCATTTCCCTTTCTCAAGTTCTCCACTAGGCAAGGGGCCTCATTTTCCTTCTCCTCAACCCAAATAACAAACATATATCCTACAAAAATATTTGGTATTCAAAATTCCTGCTTCAAGCTTTATGCAGTTTCTCTAAGCCTACTTCCCTGGAGACAAAAATATGTTTTTAGTGGTGATTTTATGGTGTTATTGGAGCAAGCATAATGAAATAAGAAAACTAACTTATTAGCTAGAGTTTGGGGATGAATTGTATGATCACTTTGTATTACAATTCTGAGTTCTGAGTAGGTGCTAGAAGCGTTAAATATTAGCAGTATATGGTGCACTCAGCTACAAACACATCAAAAAGGAACTTTCATAAAAAGCAACCATTTTCTTGTTCCCTATAGCAGATGTTTTTCAACAGTTGACCAATCATTCGAATATATATATGTATATATTCTAGTATATAATATGCATATTTATACAGCAGTTCCAGGCAGTACCTAGTGGCACCTAGGTACAACATGCAGCCATTTTACCTAGCACACTTTGCTCCTAATTATAGAATATGCTGAGTTGGAAGGTACCCTTCAGGATCATCAAGTTCAAAGCAATAGAAATGTGAAAGACCTATAGAGTATGTGTAAATATTGGTGTGGGTTAATGTAAAGAAATGTGAGTAAAAAAATTTTAAAACCCACAACCAATACTGCAATACTTTTAAAATGTTTTTAGTGAGATGACAAAGATGCAGCATTGTATATCCAATTAAAAGGAGACTTTATGTTCCCCTAAGGACCCAAGCTTGTTCAATGAGTTTCATTTTATTTGGGAATGCACTGTGCTAAGACCAGTTTATTGCCTTTTCCTAATATATTAAGTCCATCAAAGACCTAATGGACCTATGCTTGCTTTTTAAAAAGAACAGTGGATGTCATGAAGCTCTCTTCTAGAAAAACAAAACCCCAATTTCCATCCTCTAGATTCACTGATCTCTCTTCTACAATGCTTGCAGCTGTAGACACAATCCCAAAACTAATTTGAAAGGGGTTGCAGATGAAAAGGAAAGAAGCATTACCAAGCTAAAATCAATTATAAATCAGATTGTAAAAAGCTTCTGAGAGTACCAGTTTGATGGAAGACTTTACTTTCTGTAGCAGTATTGCAGCAGAACATCTTACATGCTGCACTTTTTAATATGCTAGATTTTACTGATGTGAGTGATTTAATAAACTGCCCAAAAGAGTAAGGCAGAGATGCTGCTTGCCACCGTAGGAAGGAAAGTTGTGTGGCGAAAGCTCACTTGAAGTTGGCCAGAATTGTGTGGAAAAATAAAATGAGGTTTTTCAAATATAGTAATGGCAAAAAGCAGTGTATAAATAACATCAGCCTGTTACAGGATGAGGAGGGTCAGCACAAAAACAGGGACATGGAAAAGACAAGAGGGCCAGCTGTGTCCTGGGGGGCATCAGGCACAGCATCACCAGCCAGGTAAGGGAGGGGATTGTCCTGCTCTGCACTGGGGCAGCCTTGCCTGGGATACTGTGGGCAGTTTTGGGAACCACTAGACAACAAACACATTGAGCTATTACAGAGTGCCCAAAGGAGGACAGTGAGGATGGTGAAGGGCCTTGAGGGGAAGCTGTGTGAGAAGCAACCGAGAGCACTTGGTCTGTTCAGGTTGGAGGAGACTGAGGGGAGACCTCACTGCAATTACAACTTCCTCATAAGGGGGAGAGGAGGGGAAGGCAATGATCCCTGCTCTGTGGTAATCAGTGACAGGACCCAAGGGAATGGCTTGATGCTGTGTCAGGGTATGTTTAAATTTATTATTAGAAAAATTTCTTCACCCAGAGGGTGGTTGGGCAATGGAACAGGCTCCCCAGGGAAGTGGTCACAGCACCAAATCTGTGTGATTTCAAGAAACATTTGAACAAAACTCTTGGGCACATAGTGAGACTCATGGATGGTCCTGTGCAGAGCCAGGAACTGGATTCAATGATCCTGATGGGTCACTTACAACTCATATTCGATTCCGTGATTTCATGCGACTGAGTGGAGAAGTCCAATTGGGTAACAAAGTGCTTGTTATTCCAGTCATTTCACTAAATGCCGACAAATTTGAGTCGTTCCACAAAGTGTCTGCCTGGAAAAGTAATTTTGCAGGGACAGAAAATTTTAATCTTTCGGTGAAGTGACTGGTTTCACAACGTAAAAGCAATGTAGACAAAATGGGAGCTTATGACCACAATTAAGTAATAGCATATTAGTAACAAACAGAATACTATCCTCTGTAACTGAATATTTATTTGGCTTTAGGCATATATACTTTGATGTATACATAAATAAAATCCAACTTAAAGCTGTAAAAAAAAAACTAAGGAGGCATTTATACAGAACAGATTAATGTCATACACTGTGAAAGATTTCTAGACATTTAAATTCTTAGCCCATAACTGGATAGCTGGCTTTTAGGGGAGGAAAAGTGACCATTTTTGTCACCTCCACTCCATATTTAAATGTGTGCTTTCTATGTGACTGAAACAAGTTGGGGACATCACGAGACCTGCTGTACACGAGACAGCACGATGGGATAACACCCTCATCTTCCATGTTACTGCACTATTTGTGTTCCACCTTTCTAAACATCAAATCATAAGGATGAAAATCCTAAATCCATAAAATTACTCTTAGATACCTTTGCTAGAAAGGTTTTACTGCTCTTTCTAAAATAAACATAGGATATTCCAAACTCAAATTCCAACAAAAAAAAGCTTTTATGTAAAACAAAACATCCAGCGCATATGAAATCACAATGTTGAAACTGCACTTCAAATATTAAGTTTTCCAACTGGAAGAGAGGGAGGATATTCATTATAGAAAAGACTTTAATTATTTGAACAAATGGTATTAATCCTTCTGGAACTACGACACATTAAGAACCCATGCCAGCAAAACACTTAAGCACAGTCTTCTTTTTAAAAGCAAAAGTAGACCACTGAAGTATATATCTGTCTGCTTACACATGATTTAATTAAGATAATGGTCTCAGTGAAAATTTAGAAATGTTTAGCTTAATACTGGCTATATAATAATGAACTGGAACATTTCAGGACATAAATGTAAAAAAGTGCAAAATGTAACGGCACATGGCAACCACTGCAATATTGCTGCAGAGCCAATGACTTGAATGCAATAGCTCTTGTAGTCAAAATTAAATGGATTCTCAAGCTGTTTTATAAAGTCATTTCCTCGCTATGCTGTCAGAACAACGTGCAGTGAAAATAAGACAATAAACCTCAAGTCCCTCATTCAGCCTTGATCAAATCATATGGGCAGAGCTACTGATGTAGGAGTTCACAGCCCATATTTGGAATTGTACTCTGAATTTAATTTTATCATTATACAGTCTGTACAGGCATACAAGAGTTTTAAATGTTCATAAACTCATAGAAGATGTGCTGTACACAGTTTTAATTTTTTAATTCATAATTACATTAAAACTGACTTATACCCTTATTGTTCATATCCTGCATACTCTGCAAAGAGCTGGGATTTCTGAACCAGTGCTATTCTGAGGCCGTGCAATTACCATTGCACAGTAAGACATGCTTAAAAGATATAAGGTATGATTATAAGGAAAAGTGATTTTTCTAAGCAAAGGAAGCGTGATAGATACCCACTGCGAGGATTTTCAGTGAAGCATTTCATGATGTCTTGTAGAAAACTCTTGAAAAATCTGTAAATGGTGGAAGTTCCAAAAGGAAATGTATTCTGAGTAAGAGACTGACAAAAATGAGGAATCCAACACAAGTGAGAGACAGAATGTCCTGCTCAAAAAAGATGCATGAGTTTTTCACAAGCAAGAACCATTCTTGCATACAGCTTTATCCATAATCTTTCAGTAAAATATAGGAATATGCCTAGGGCATTTTTGGTGGCATGAAACTGAAAGTTAATATCAATACAAGGAAAGATCAGGATATGATAGTGACAAAAAAATATTTTTTGGCTTACAAAGAAATTAATGTATGAAGATGAGCAACACAGTTAGCCTGGAAACTACAAAGGGATTTTTCTGCCTCTGGAACTGTGAGGTTCTGCAGCACAAAGCTGCTACCTGGAGGGAAATTGTGCACCCTTGTGTGAGAGCTTCTTAGTGTCCCACATATGATGACATAAATATCTCTTTCCACCCATATGCAATAATTTTGTATGACCAAAACCTCAAAAGGCAGCAAATGTAAACAGCTGTATGTGCAAGTTTGGTAAGGTCCTCAAAATGACTGTGTGGCAAGGTGCCTCTGATGGGTATGATTGGATTTTGTAACAGATCTAACCCAGCATTTCATTTTTTTATTGTTCCTTACACATTTGATTTTTTTCCAGATCATAAATTTAGCATTCTTGTGCTGTATTTTACTTACATATATATCTAATTGTATTTTAAATAGTATAATATACTTAGGTATATTTTATGTTGTTAGCCAGCTTTACAATACTGCAGGTATTTCATTAGCCTGATTACACCATCAGGTAAGACTAAATAAAACTTTTTTCTCCATGTCCAATTTACAATATTGGATCAAATACAATTACATCAGAGACAGAAAGGCATTAGAACTATTAGCTCAGGTTGGGTTTATTTCACAAAGCTCAGTTCAGAAGTTTACTTTGTGTTTTGTTGAATAGGTTTGATCAGTACAGTACAACTGAAATTAATTGATTTTTAAGTCCTGTAAGTAATTCAGATCTCATGCATAGGCATTCTTTTTAATTATAAAAGGTTACAGTTGAATTCTTTCAATATTTGTGACTATAACACAAAGTAGGCTTTAAAAAGTAGATCAACTCTTCATCACAAGTACAAAGCAATGTTCTTTGTATTTCAGTACAGTGTGAAAACCAGAACAAATTGTGGTGCAAAAGTTAAACTCATGTAAACACTTCTTTTCTACCCAATGTGATCGTTATATCTCCAGACATTTTCCATATGACCACAGTATTCATTCTTAATGGTTATTTTATAATAGTTTTCTATATAGTCTTTCATCAGCAGATAAAGCAAGAGTACCTATGCCTGTACTGTTTTCCTCATAGATTCCTCTTGAAGAAACTCAGTTTTAAAAGGTCAAAATTATAAAATACATCCTTACTTTAAATCTGACTTGCATTTAGCTGAGCTGATTTTCTCAAAAACATTATAGGTGGAATTACACTGTCCATTGTAGACCTAGTAACTGTTTTCATAGTTTTTTTGCTTGTTTTGTTTAATAATGTTATTGAGCACTCTGTGGTTTATCTTGGTAGCAAGAATATTAATTTAAATTTATGTTTAAAAGAGTAAACATTCCAAAAAGCTGCCTGCAAATTATAAATCAAATTAGAGGAGTGGTTTCTCATACAAAATTTCCTAAAAAATAATTTCATTTTTTCTGTATCTTAAACATATTTCTTCAAGATGAGTTTGCAAACACCTCCTGGAAAGCCCACACACATTAAATTCCCCTCTTTCATCAGTTAGGATTTCATTCTTCCATTTTCTGCAGGAGATGGAGATCAGACTTAATGCTGCTTTTATAGTTTTTATCCACCAGAGACGTCGGGGATTGTTTTGCACCTTTACCATGAAAGTTGGTTGAGAAAGCTTTCTTACTCTTCTGAGGAAGTGTCTTATACTAGTCCCTCATAAAGTGGGAAGCTCCCTTGCCTGGAGAAAAATATCAGGGATCTTGCTGTATTTTAGTTGAGTCACAAAGGGATTTACCTGCTGTAATCTTCTTCTCCTAATATTTTTCCTTTTGTTTTTACACCTAATTTGTTAAATATATATCGCTGTTAATAAACCCTTTGGTTTATCAATTCTGTAACAGCAGATTTCTGCAATCCTCACTGCATTTCCTCTTTTATGCAATGTGTTCAGGGAGATTTGTCAAAGGTCATGCAGACAGAGCAACACAAATGAATTGAACTCAAGAGTTTAGACTCTCTCTTGACCTAAATCTCATCATTTTCTATTCATTGCAGATGCAGGTACTTACCACATCTCACAGTGAAATCAGTAAATGTATGGCACCTAAGCCACAGTAGCATTGTGACATACTGTACATCCTTGTGACTCAGGAGAAGGATGACATGGCCTTGATTTTAACTGTTGGGTTGCTTTTGAAAACTAACCATTTAGCTGTACCTACAATTAAAAAAATAATTAAAAAAAAATATTGATAACCAAGACACCTACTAGTGTAATAGAGCTGTTGAATTGAAGCTGTACAGGATGAACCACGAGGGGTGAAAAGCAGAAATGCTAAAGAAGGAGAATGAGAAAAATGGAGGGAATGAAAAGGTGAGGGCATCAGTGATGTGCAATGTGGTCAGCTTACTAGTACTAACCTCACCCTCACTAATACAAGTAGCAGAACTATACAACATGTAAGAGCTGGGCACCCTGAGTGTATACACAGCCTGCTTATTGTAAACTTAAGAAGACCATGTTGCAAAGCCAGGAACCAGGAACAGAAAGAAGTCAGTTCCTTCATGGAGCTTGTCCACTCTGTCTTCATTGAATCCCAGAATGGGTCAGGGTGGGAGTGACCACAGTGGGGTTATCTGCTCCAACCTCCCTGCTCAAGCAGGGCCATCCCAGAGCACAGGGCACTGGATTGTGCCCAAGTGATTTTTGAACATCTCCAGTGTTTACAGCTGCTCTGGACAATCTGTGCCAGTGACCGGTCACCTGCACGGGGAAGAAGTTCTTCCTCATGTTCAGCTGGAACTTCCTGTGCATCAGTTTCGGCCCGTTGTGGCTTGGCACTGCTAAGAGGAGCCTCCAAAAGGCTCTGGCCTCTCAATGCCCTCCCTTCAAATGCTTATAGACATTGATGAGTTTTCCTCTCAGTCATTCCTTCTCAGGGCTGAACAGGCTCCTTCAGCCTTTCCTCATAAGAGAGATGTTCCCACCAGCCTCGGCAACTGAGGAAAATTGGCTAAGGGGGAGTCAGAGAAAAAAGATGGCTGAGAGACAACTACTGTTCACCTGTATTCAGCTTGTAAGAAGAGTATTTGAGATGTTTTTGCATTTCATCTGAACCAGATGTTCTTAGATTTCATTTTTAAATAATGTATTACCCTTTCTGAGATTTCAAAATTTCAGCATGAAATTAAAAAAAAATAAAAAAACAAGCACCACTTTTATTCTGTATTTAGATACTCTTTTCCCACATTTACTAATCTTGACTGTAACGCACAAAAGAAACTTGTTCTGCTCTCTCAAATTCTCAACAAAGAATCTTATTAAAACAGAGCCATAGGAAGGGTGCACAGGGAGACAGAAGATCAAATCTGATCATAATCATTGCTTTCCTGCCTGCTTCAGTGCATCCCAACATAGTCATAAAAATACCTCCATAATGTGGCAGATTTTTTTCACTGCCAACTGTTATGAAAAAAGGATAATTCCAGGTATTAAACTAAATAAAAACTGTTTATTTTAACAATTAAAAAAACTGGAACCAAAGAAAGAGAAAAAAACTTGAAAAACCAGGAAAAAGATGAAGTCCAGGATCCTTCACAATTGAAGCCTTTTTTCAGCCAGTCTGGCTGGCACAACCCGGGCAAAGCTTTCTTTCGGTGCTGATTGCTTGATAAAGCGTGGTTGGAAAATGGTCTGGGTCCCTGCACCGAAGCTCCCTCAAGGCTGGTCCAAACGAAAGAGGAAGGCTTTGGAATTTGGCTTGGGAAATAGTACCGGGTGTCTGCTCTGCTCCACCCCCCTTAGTTCTGCCCCCCCATGGCTCATGGTGGTTGGTCGCCTCCTCTCCCAGCTCTGGTGTTTGGCTTCTACCTTTTAACCGATGGCTCGTGGGTGTCTAGGGAATTGTTACAATATTTTCAGCGGGAGAGGGACTCCTTTGAATACGGGGTTTCTGCGGTGCTGGGTTGCAGGAACAGGGTGTGTGCTTCTTCAAGGCAGGGCAAGATAATATTACAGCTCTTAAAACTATTTAAACACTTTAAACACCTTTAAAACATTTTCATAGCTGTCTAAATAAAGGATATAGTTAATTTTACATTCTAAATATAATAACATTTCCTAAAACTATTCTTTAATCACTCTTTTACCTTCTTTAAGTAGCAACCTTAATACTTGATAAGAGAAGATGCGAAAGTCTTACAGCCTTCATGAATAACACAACCTTTCCTGTTTTTTTTTCACTAATGAGGAACATGCAAGGCACATATAAACTCAACTGACAAATGCAACTTAACTTGCAGAAAAGGCATATTTTAAAGCTTTAATGCATCATATTATCCTACAGGTACTACTTCATCAAATTTTCTGTAAAAAATCGCAGGTTTGTTATCACACCACTCTCTATAGATAGATATAGTCTAATTTTTTTCACCACAGAAGGAAACGTTAAAGACAATAAACCAAAGAATTTTAGTTGCATTGTTTGTTTTTTTTTCTCCATATCTACTTGGAAAGAAAACAACCTATCATCCTTAGGGAAAATAACAACATTACAAGAAAACGTATTATGTGAGGGAGCAAGAAATTTGATACACTTTCCAAAAGTGGTCTATTATAAACTGAAGAATTATATATATCTTGTTGACACAGTCATTTACAGGGATTCAGGTTATCAAACCACTAAATTTTTACATGTATGCAAAGACACCAAGCTCCTAGTTTGTTTGAAGACCTGCCTGTCAAAAGTCAAAGACCTCAACATCCATAAGGCTAGAACTAAGGAAAAACTGAGCTAACCTGCACCAGTAAGATAATAAAATTTTAAAAATAAAATAAAATAAATAAAATAAAATTTAAAAAAAAAATAAAATAAAATAAAAAAAAAAATCCCCAATGCATTATTCTATCAATTATCAATTTGGTGGGTTTCTCAAAGAAAATGAGCTTCAAGTTTGTGAAGACTTTGCCCGGTATGGTATGTCTGATATGTTTATATGAAAGGAGAACTTGGACAGCATTTAGCCTCCAAATTATCTTCCCAGTCCATGGGTGTCTGCCATCTAACACACCTGAGAGAGTCCTTTCCAGTCCATTATACACTCTACACCAGCGGCATATTTGTTGTCTTTGGTGTGAAAATATTGTAAAAAGTCAATTTCTTTAACTATCTAATTAGTGGGAGCAATCTCCCATTCTCATTCCCCCGTTGTCATCATATACATAAAATAACATTTCCCTTCCCTGCCCAGTGTTTTCAGCTATAAGAAAAAAAACCTCAGAGAACAGAGATGAGGTGTTTCAGTACACAGGGAAAATGATCAGACACTATCAGTGAGATGTTCATTCTATACATTTGCTCTTTAATTCCAATTTATAATTGACAAATTAACCCTGGAAATATATTGTAGAAAGGAGAACACAAGATATGAATAACAGAAAAATAAAAAGAAAAGCAATTATTTAGGATTGTCACATTTGAAATAAGGTTGTATAACAGAGTCAAAACTGATTAAATCATTTTGTGCACCTTGCAATGCTTATATGCACTTCCTCCTCTGTCAAAAATCTGCATCCTCCCAGCTTACTGACCTTCATGCTACAGCCCCAGAGGTCACAGCAGGAGAGCAAGGAGAGAACTGAGCCAGCACAACACAGCCTCGCTCAGCTGCCAGAGGCTCTCCAGCCGCAGGGGCCGAGTCACGGCTGCAGCCGGGCAGCCTTGGTGGGCTGCAGGGCCAGAGGTTCTCTGCTGCCTGGGACACAAAGCCCTGCCTTTGCTGATGTGAGGGCACATCCAGTGAGGTGACAAAACCATAGATGTACGATTTAGAAGGTGAAATAGACAGTAAACATTTGGAGTATTTGCTTACTTTATAAATGTAAGTCTTTCAATATTCAGCCTTGGGTAGCCTACAGTGGTCTTTCCTGCTGGACAGATGAGGTTTTACAGTATTCTTTACAAGGTAATGACCTGAGCTTTCAGGCACTTTTAAAATCCATTTCAATACACCTGTGTGTATACTACACTGTAATGTCAGTGGAGGTAATTATTTTCGCTCTTCAATGTCAACTTAATAACAAGGTGTCATTTTTTTATCTGTATAACTCTATATAACTCATTGCAGAATTTAATAATATGTCATCCACTTGACTAAATTAATTACGATTCATTAGCAAAATATGTAAACAAATGAAATCAGGCACAAAATCACACCTATCTTACAGCTCTCATTTTAATGATGTGTTCTGCTTGTTGTGATTATCGCTTGGTAGTTGGGGAATTAACCAGTTCTAAACTATTAGTATGAGTTACAATAATAACTTCCAGCACTATCTTGATTTACATCTTCTTTATCTTCTAGACACAAAAATACTTTTGAATAGTTCCAAAGAAGATCTTAAAATTCCCAAGAAAAAATTTAATAGCCTTCTGAGCACCCTTCTGATTTATTTGTTTTTCAAACACATAGATTTTAAGGACATCTCTTAATAGAGTAAGAAGACTCTTACATATAAGTACTTCAGACTATATTGTATAATGTTACATCACACAATGTAATCTTCCAGACTCTTCCTGAATTAATGAATTCAAATATTATGAAAAATATTCTTAAAGTAGTTGGTTTGGTTTTGGCTTGGTTTGGGTTGGGTTTTTTAAGACAAATATCAGTCTAAAGATATATATCTTATGCTATACGTACTATTAAATTTAGATATCATATATGATGTCATAAATGCCATAATGCCTTTTACAACAGCATGGATCAGAAGGGCACGTACAAAGTCAAAGTCATCGATTCAGAATGAAAAGTAGATTAACAATACATTAAAAAATTAGACGTAAAAGATTCAGCTTCTCTGCTGCATTTTCAGCAGATGTTGAAAGCTGAGCTAAAAAAGTCATATGATCTGAGTTCTCATTCTTAATAATGACTCAGCAGAAATTTGTATGTCTTAAACTTTATACTCTTATTCTGAACAAACAATAAATATATTATGCCACTCAATTAAAAATACATAAAACCACACTTTAACAAATGTCCAGGGGAGTAGTAAGGTTAATGTGACGAGGATAATAAAAGGTAAATACATAGTTCAAAACCCCTGGAAAAAGAAAGAATGAAAACTATTATTATTTAATGAAAATATTTCTTATCCTACTCAGAAAGATTATTAAAACAGAAAAGGAAAAGGGCATGAGAGAAATGAGCTGAAGTATGGGTCAGTGCTGATCTGCACATGTGTGTCAGAATTTCACTTCATCAGACTCTCCCCTAAGCATGGTTTATTTATCTACCATGCTTTTTTCTCACAACCCATGCAAATTAAGCTCTAAACAGTAGTAAAAGCACTGTAAATTTCATCCTGTTCACAATAAATATAAACATCCTCTCCATCTCTTCACATTGTCTTCACAGATTTATTGGTTTCCAATCTGGAAATGGTGGAGTTCCTTCAGGTGGCAATACAGATAGACAAGTTATCCCTCACTACTTTGTTGACCTTCCAGTTTACTCTTTAGTGTGGCTTTGCAGACCAGTGCACTTTACTTACATGAATAAAGCAGTCACCTGCATTTTCAGTGAACAAAGACACAGAGGTTTCTTAAATCTTCTTTTCTGGGAGCATTTGGTGGTTTTGGTTTAAGAATAGAAAAAGGATAGATAGATAGATAGATAGATAGATAGATAGATAGATAGATAGATTAGATAGATAGATAGATAGATTAGATAGATAGAATGAATCTGATTTTCTTTCTGTTATATGAAAGGTGGAATTTGGGAAGAGGAATAACATCCATGTTAGACTTTTTCATCTTAGGTCTTTGTCCTGGCTTAGCTTCAGTTGGCAACAAAGTGCCATGCAGCTGCTCACTCACCCCAGTGGGATGAGGATGAGAATCAGAAAAGAATAAGAACACTTTAATAACTGAAATAAATATAATAATAAACATAAAATCATATAGTTATTTAGGTTGGAAAGGACTTTAAAAATCATCTACTTGGAACCCAATATCATGGGCAGGGACATCTTCCACTAGATCAGAGTGTTCAAAGTCCCATCCCACCTGGCCTTGAACACTTCAAGGATGGAGCCTCCACAGCTTCTTTGGGCAACCTGTGCCAGTGCCTCCTCACTCTCATCCACTCTCAGTAAAAAGGAATTTTAAATAAAATGGTGTGCTAATTTTTCAGGGGGAAGGGATATTTTCTGCCAAATTTCTATACCCTTAACAACAGAAGGGAGAAAACAGAGAGAGAAATAAAACACAAAAAAGACAAGTGATGCACAATGTAATTGTTCACCACCCACTGACTGATGCTCAGCCAGTACCCAGACAACAATCAGCTCCTCCTGCCCAGCTCTCCTCAGTTCATACACTGACCATGACATTCTGTGGTGTGGAACATCCCTTTGGCAAGTTTGGGTCAGCCATACTGACTGTAACCCCTCACAGATTCTTGTGCACCCCCTTAATAGCAGAGCATGAGACACCAAAGAAGCCTTGATTTAGGAGAAACGCTACTTTACAAAACTGAAATATCTGTGTGTTATCAGCATTATTCTCACACCAAATCAAAAACACAGCACTGCAACAGCCACTAAGAAAAAAATTAACTCTGTCCCATACAAAACCAGGACAATTTTAAAGTTCTGTAATCATGCAAATGTTCCAGTGATCTAATCTGTTTAACTTTCCATTGATAGCTACCCAGAATGACTTTGTACAGTCAAAGAAACTGACAGGCAATTTGAGATGCTTCTATCACTCATCTTGTAGCTAGCACTTGTCAACTGTAAGTGAAGAAAGATTTTTCAGTATTTCCTGCTTCTACTTCTCCAGATTGCATCTGGATTGGTTTATTCCTTCCTATTTATGCATCTTGATGGTGTGTTCACTCTCAGATCTCTGAATTTGGCTCATTTCCCTGGACTTGCAGTTTTGTTGAAACTCATCTTTGAGTCAAGTGTTCTTATTAGCATAATACACTGTCTAAATAAGGAATTTTGGGGCTATATTCAGCTATCTGTGTAGAAATGTTCTAATTTTTAATTAAATCAGTGTAAGTATCTTTATATCTTCAGGGCTAGAGACTTCAGTGTTTCAGTTAGACAGGATGATAACCTTTCTTTGGTTCAGACCACTGGGGTGAGGTCAAGTACATTTGGGCTGGGTCAAGCCCTAGAAATACACTGTAACAGTGAACTAAAATTGTCTTTAAAAGCTCTGATGATCATCACTGAACAACATCCCTCAGGATGTCAGGAGAGTATAGTTTAGCTTGAAGCAGGATCCCATGGGAGGCAGCTCTGAAGGACAGTGGCACAGAAGGGCTGATCAAGAACAACCTCCTCAAAGCACACAGATGAACCACTACAATATGCAGAAATCTAAGGAAGAGTGGTCAGAGGCCAGCATGGATGAACAAGAGACTTAAGAATGAGCTCAAAAAAATAAGTAATTAGGAGCATGGGCAAGGACAGGACTCCTGGCAGGAATACAGAGAGGTTGTTTTAATTTAAGAAGAGGATTTAGTAAAGTCATAGCTCAGCTGGAGCTGAAACTAGCAAGGGATGGGAAGGACAATAACCAGGGCTTCCATACATATGTTATCAACAAAACTTAATTACAGAAGGTATGGGACCACTGTTTAATGGGGGCAGAGACCAAACAGCAAAAGCCACACAAAGGCTGATATTCCATCCATGTATGACGTCATCATTTTCTACAAAGAAATTACTGGCTTTGTGAACAAGAATACCACAGTTGAGCTCGTTTACCTTAAATGTAGCAAGGCTTTCAGTACACATTCCCAAAAGATCCTTATACCAAACTGGTGAAATACAATATTGATGGGTGGACAGTTGGCGAGCAGAAAATTATTGCCAGATTGCCAGACTGAAAAGGCTGTAATCAGGGGTACAAAGGCCAAGTAGTGGGCAATTCCCAGTAATACTCAGGAGGAGGAATTATACTGAGGCCAACACTGGTTTTTGTTTTCATTAATGTCCTGAATGGTAAGACGCAATGCGTCCTGAGAAAGTTTACGGCTTTATGTCAAACTGGAGGATGATACCAAACCAACAACAGGATTTCTGTTCAGCAGGACAGGGAAGAAAGAAAGTCAGGAGAAATGCATTCACAGGAAAATTATCAGGCTCAACCATAGGAAATGTAAAGTTCTGCACCTCAGAGGACTAACTCAAGAGCTGGTACAGGCTAGTGGGTGACTGGCTGTAAAAGAGCTTTGGAGGAAAAGGCTTATGTGCCCCGTGGGTAACAAGCTGAGTGAGAGCCAACAGGCTGTCCTGATAGCAAAGAAAGCAAGCCACATCCTGAGCTGTGCTGTCACAAGTACAGCTGGTGGATTGAGGGAGGTGACATTCTTGTCTTCTCAACCCTGGTGAAACACATCTGGAGTGCTTTGTCCAGTCGTGGCCTCCTCAGTTTAAGAGAGAATTGAACACATTGGAATGAGTCCAGTGGCAGTCCACTGGTAAAGGTGTGCAGTGAATGGCAGAGCAGGAGAGGTGGGAGAGCTGGGTTTGTTCACTCAGGAAGAGCAAGGAAGAAACTAGAGAGGGTACAAAGAATGTAAAGCCAGGTGTCTTGAAAGCATGCAGCAAAAGGACAGGAAGCAACTGACACAAAGTGCCCCATAAACAGAATTTCTGCAAGAGAAAAAAGAAAAAAGGTATTCATAGCAAGAGTGGCAGAACACTGAAATGGGTAGACACAGAGGGGATTTAAATGACATCTTTGGACATACTCAAAAATCAGGCCCTGTCTTGTGCTGTGAGTTGAATCAGGCTTCCCTCTCAACCTAAATTGCTCCTGATTCCATCACTGATTTTTTATTATTGCACTGACAATATATTAGTATTTAAATTTTACAATAAATAATACATATTAGTTTAATATGAAGCAAAATATATTCTGACATAGCATATAATGGAAAAACATAGACTGAATTATTTATAGCTACAGTTTCATAGAGGAAAACAAGGATGAATTCCATGGGATTTGATCCCAACACTGGAACCACAAATTATTTTTATTTATTTATTTTAAAAGGATAACTATACACTTCATGTTCTTATTCCTAAAAGTTGAAAATTAACATCTAGTTATTTTTCATAAGGCAGCTAGTAGGTTGAATAATTCATGAGCATTTTCATTTTCAGATTTAACAAATAACATTCTGGATCTCTTCATACAGTCATAAAACCCCAGAGAAAAGTTCCCAGTGTAGCTCATCTGCACTTCCTTCTTTCTCGACAACAACAACAACTTGACACTTAGAATATCATCCCATGCAACTGAAACTGTCAAACTATTTCTTCTTCTCTTGCTATTTATGAGTGGATTTTGGAGTGTTGACTGTAAAATTTCTCCATAATAACACTTTCAGAATTTTAAAGCAAATTTACCATGACTACACAATGACAGTATAAGATTTTTTTAAAGGACATTTTATAAAACAGGTATGCTAATAATAATAAAATTCAAAAATTATACTGCAGGTTAATTCTGTGAATTGCTTCACATTTATGCGCTGAAGAGTCTCCATGTGGGTCTTGAGCTTAAAAACGGTACTCAGAAATCAAAGAAATAGTCAGTCAATGTGCTTTTTGTGTTGAAGTAGAACAACTTATTTTAAAAATAGTGAGTAACAAAGTTGTTTAATGAGTTAATCACAAAGGAGCAGCAACCCCTGTCAACAACACATTTCAACAAATAAATCTGAATAATGAAAATGCATATGCTGAGATTGTGCTCCGTTCATACACAGTTCATTAACAAACAAATTACATAGAGTAAACAAATTAAGTTGTGCTGACATATTTCCCAGGCATCAATTATCATTGACAGAACATTTACATTTGCAAACAGATTTCTCTAAGAAATATGAGGAATATTGTTAGGTACCAAGGTGCACTTCATGTCTGATCAATAACAAAGCCTGTCTCTACAGACACTGAGGATATATTTATCTTTGTCCTTAAAACAGAATTGCATCTCAGTGCATCAGAAAAAATGTCATGATTCTGTACTTAAAGCCCATCACATGTAAAATGAAAAGATTTCTCAAACATATCTAAAAATCATCTAAACATTTACTCCCCAGGCTACTGTCAGTAAATGATGAAAGAATGTCAAGAAAATAAACCGAATAATTTTCCAAACATAAATAGAGATCCAAGAACTTTAGCTTTCATTGGCATAATTAAGGGTAACCATGAAAAACTGATTGGTTTTCATCATCTGATACATCAACTGTATCATTAGGATACTTGATAACACATAACATGTCATGAGTTTTAAGATGGATGTGTACTTGAAACAAGTTTAGACACACTGTGCTGACCTTTCAGAAGTAATCAGTCTCATAAACTAACTTCCCCCAAAGGAAATATCCTTTAGTCATTTCCCAGAATCCAGGGTGAATTTCCCTTAAGTTCTGAGTCTGCAGTTAAGATGGTACTGTTCACTCCATGGGAAACTTGCTTACAAATTTGGAACCATTCATTTTGCCTCCTTCAAGAAGAGAGATTCCAGAGCCTCACATCATAAAGGTCACCAAGCTTCTTCAGGTCTACAGCTTTGCCTCTTCTCACTCAGCACTTCTCCCACAGTCTCAACACTATTTTGCTCCAAAATTTCTAGAAAGAGAAAAAAATGTACTGCATGTACTACCTTAGCTAAGAAACTCCTACAGGATTCTATCTCTTTGAGACAGAAACATACATCCTCAGTGCCATGGGTTTAATGTGCAAGTACTTCTCTGTATCCAGACAGATTTTCAAAACAGATGTTACACATGACATAGGAACGCAGCAGGCTCCATAAATTATTAGACTTCCATTGAGGGAATCTCAGATACAGGGAGCTGAAATTATTCCAGAATTATTAACAAGATTATTTTTTAGAATACTAATTCTAAGGAAAAGTGATGGATATGCACCTTCTTCCTCTTGCTGGTAAAGTCATCATAATACATCCCTTAGCAGTAAACAAAAAAATTAATTATATTTCTATACAGGGACAGAAGTATATAATATGTGCTGTGAAACAAAGAAGGCACCTATATTCAGAGTAATTTAAAATATAATTTGGATATGACAACGACCACCTCTAATGTTTCTGTTTCTTGCATACATATCAAAGACATGGTAGATCTTGCTTTAATATATTTGTCCTCCTCCATTAACAAAGTTCACCTGTGCCTTTTTTCTTCTGAGGCAAAGAAATCATTCAAGGGGCAGGTATTTCTGAGCTTAATCACAGTCCTTGCTAAATCCTCTATATAGAAAGTCAACAGACTGTGTTAATTGGACCAAACCTTTGTACTACATCCATCTCTCGGAACTGATTAGCTGTGAACAAAGTATATTTATAGTTCCCAGTTGTGGTGTACATAACCACTCACCCAGGATCAGATCTCTCCTCTGTGGGCTAAAGGACTCCACAATGAACTGCTTTGGTCTCCAAAATCTAAGTCTAATAAAGCCTTTTCAGTCTTTTCTGTATTATTCACGTTCTCTTCACTGTTGATCTTGTTTCCAGCTTTAGCCTCTTGGAAATCACATGACAGGTAGAACAAGTGTTCAAGGAGAATTTCTTAAACACAGCTTTTTCTGCTGAATCTCCTAAAAACTACTGCAGAGCAACAAAACAGTTAATTGCTGCCAATACCCCTCAGAATTTTCACCTTTCTTTTGTTTGAATTGAGGTCACAATGGAAATTACCTTCAGTACCCGTGTCTTCAGGCGTTACTCCTGGTGGAGCTGGGCCAATTCCCTTGCTGTGGAAGTGCTGCCACCGGTGGGGAGAATTGCAAACAAAAAAGTAAAACTCAGGGGTTGAAATAAAACCAGTATAATAATAATGATAAATGTACATGTATAATAATAATGTAAACTATGCTAATTATAAATTTTATAATAACAATAAATATAATGAAAAGGAAAAAGAGAGAAGAATAAAATCAAAGAGAAACAAACTGTGCACAACACAATTGCTCAGCAGCTGCTGACTGATGTCCATTCAACCCATCCCTGAGCAGTGATTGGAGGCTGCTGATGTTTTCCCCCAGTTTATGTACTGGGCATGATGTTCTATGGTATGGAATAATATTTGGGTGTTGGCCACGCCCACACAGCTCCCATCCCCCCATGTCCCCTCCATTCCCCGCTCCAGGCCCTGACCCCCCTCAGAAGTTAACCCAGTCCTTGGCCAAAACAAGGACATGCACACATGGTGTAAAATCCAGAGTCCAGAGCAGCCCCATCCTTTACAATCCCTTGCCACTCCATCTGCAAAGCAGACACCGTGTTTCCCCAATGGAAGTTAAAACTGTAAAGCTGTGTCACAAACATGAGAGGAATCCAGAAAGTGACACTGCACAGTTCTTAAAATAGCACAGGCCTCCTGGAAAAAGTGAGTTACTGGCGGGAATTACATGAGGAGAACTATGGTTTGTTAGAGAAGGATACATAGTGGAGCCAGAAGGACTCCACTAGTGGATTAGAAGGACTAGGGAGTCAGAGAAAGAAGATGAAAGAAGCACTACAGCCATCAATCAGCTGTTCAAAGAGAAGACATGATGAATAATCAGATTGCTTATAAATATTTGAAGTAGACATTAAAGAAAGAAAAAATATAAAGCTTGCTTCTGCAAGACTTGTGAGACAGATACAAACAGCTCTGTGACAGGCAGGAATGTCAGCCTTTGGACAACTCTGATGCAGAGAGTTAGGCGTAAAGCAATGCTGGCCACAGAAAAGACAGACACGGGAAGCTGCACTCCATGAGGTAGACAACCAGAGGAGTTTGTGCTTTAGCTTTCAGGACTGCAATAAGGGGTCAGGCTGTCAGAGTTTGTAGCTGAAAAAGCAGAGCTTGGTGACAGCTCCAGTTCTCTACACCCACTGAACCATAAGGGTTGCATTCAGAGTCTACCTGGGTTCTAGAATCCAGCAGGACATTTAAAAGGTTTTCTGTCCCAGGCAGAAATCAGGTTCTATCTTGGTCTTTCTAACACCTCTGATTGCCACAAAAGCCTTCAGGACCCAGGATACTGCAGCCTGTCTCTCAAAGAGCTCTCAAGGTGCATTTAAAGTTGCCCCCCTCCCCTCCAAAGCTCAGTCCCAGCTCAGCTAGGGCAGAGCAGCACACAGAGCCTCTCCTGACCTGCTCCTGGCAGTTTAGCAGCAAACACCCACAAGGACACCAATTACATTCACCCAGCGACACTCCTCTAGGCTTCTTAAATCTTCAGCAATGCAGTGCAATTAATTGTGAGGACACACAGCACTGTAAAGACTGCTGACCTAGGAGAGACAAATGAAAGGCAGGAGTATTTAAAAGGTATTTGTTGATGCCTTAGCTAAAACCAGATAGAAGTCAGAGGATTTGCTTGACTAGACATACATCAAGATAAAATGCCTGACTCCTTGAACAATATATTGTTAAGGTCTTTTATTATTCTGTGACAATTCAGAAACTCTTACTCAAGAAGTGATACATGATATCAATAAATAACAAGAAGAAAAATGAATATGTGGGTACAGCATATTTTGATAACTCCAAAAGTTCAGATGAGGAAAACCCTGGGTGTGATGGGAGTAGAAGAAAATTGCAAATCTGGTTTGATTATTCACACACAGGTGTGGGACAGAAAAGGTAATCTACATAATAATTTTTAATCCTGTTTTCTCATGAAAAGAAATCATATTATGTATGGAAGTGAAATAACTGCATGTGTCAGTTTGGAAGGAAAAAAAAAACCTTCAAATAAGATTCCCTAAGAGACAGAAATGAAAGCATAATCGGTTTGCTCAGAAAAGTGGACATGATAATTCTGGAGAAAAAGGTGCAGAAATTAATTTTGGTTCAGCAAGGGACAGTTATGTAAAGGTATATAAGGATACAGACAGTGGTGCTATCTGAAAGGAGCATGTCCTCCATCACAACCCAGATGGATATTGTTGCTCTTTTGACAAAAATAACTGCAGTCCTCATGTCCAACAGTGTGGATGTGCAAATGGCAGTAAGGAACAGGCCTATTGCTATAGGTCATTGCCTGAACCAGGATCTTGTAAATCATGGATTTCTATTTCTATTGCTGGAAAGATAAATGGTGACATATGGGGCAGTCACAGCAGTGTTAGGAGCAAGATTTACCCAAGACTCCTTTCCCTACAATCTCCAGGTGGTATTTTAGCTCTCCGTCTCCTTATTTCAAATAAACAAGTTTTGTAAAGTCTGCATTAACATACCTTCATTGACATGGTCAGTAGCACAGCTAATGAATTCCTAATTCATAGGTGAGCACATACCATAGCCACATTGGATTTTCTTTTTCTCAGCACTGTTCTCCTCCTTGTTTTTCAGGAAAGATTATTTTCTACAACAGGCTTATATTTGGGACAACCCTGAGGGAGCTTACTACAACAATTTTTTTGTGGGAAAAAAAAAAACAGGGATTGTTTTCTGTAGCACAGAATAAGAAAATTTTAAATGTTGAACTGAAGTTCTCAGTGAAAACCATTCAGTTATTTGCTACCCAGGAAACATCACTGGGATGTTGATGACTAACAGCTGGTGTGTGCTGATTAACAGGGGCACTTTTGGAATCCTAGTAGCTGTTCTCATTGGTTACCAGAAGAAAGGGTAAAGTAGAAGCATGGTGCTGTCATGGCACTCACAACCTTGTTTAACATCTTTATAGCACACTTAGCCCTGAGCCCTTTTAACATGGAACAGCTTGAGAAGTCTGGCCCATAGTTACTTGTGAGATGAAAAAAACAAACCACGGAATTATCCATGGAGACAGCATTCAGATGGGTGGGAGTGTCAGTACTGGGAAGAGGCACTGGTGCCCAAGTCTGCTCTTGGACCTGCTCCACTGATGCTTTTCACAGTGCCTCAGCTTTCTGTCCATGCACAAACCTCTCCAAAACCACCAGTGACACTTCCCTCTGTCCATAGGCCATGCATATAATTTTCCTTCAAAAATACAGGCTTTGACTGACAATTACTCTAGGATGCTTATGCCCCTCCAAAAAGAATGGTTTTGAATATGTTTGACACATCCAGCCTGCACTAAGCTCCATCAACTTCAGTTTTTCAGACTATAGTTATCTATTAGTTATTTATTCCCACATCTTCTTCAGTTTACTTAAAATATTATTTGAAATATAGCAAATTTTCTGCTCTGCAAAATAATTCTTGAGTTTTAATTATTTTCCTCTGACAGCATTTGATGTAACCAAGGCTTTCCAATTGCTTGGTTTCAATTACTTATTTCTAGAGCAGAAGCAATAGAGTTTTCCACCCTTGTAGTTATGTATTATAAAGAGTGGTAAATTAGAAACTGCAGGATGCTTGAGAATGAGGAGTGAGTTAAGCGATTCCAAAAAAAATTCATTTTAAATTGCCACTTACTTTTGGCTCTTCAGGTTTACTCCTAAACACCTATGATCTGAATAAAGTTTTTTTTCTGGCCAGAGACACCTTTAGAACAAACCAACAATAATTTCTTTTTATTCTTACTGACTTTTTTTTTCTAATAAATACATCTGAGAATGTTACTATTAGCTTGTTTTCTTACTGGATCTGACTTCTTCACTGTCTTTATCTGACTTTATGTATTTATGCAATCTCTTCCACATCTTCAACATGAATTTGATAAGAAATGAGTTCTTGATTCACAGCAGAAAACTGGAAATATACAGAAATTTTTTTTAAAAAATCCAAAAGAGGAAAAAAAAAAGCACATTTTTCTTGCCAAGGGGAATTCATACAAAGCTTACTCTTCTTTTACCTTCTTTCCTCACATAAATAAGAGCACAAATTAATTTTTATGACAAATCATTCCATTCATGTCATTGAGATTATTTAGTTAAAATTTGTATATGAGAGTGTTCAAAATGACAGAAAAAAAACCAGTTTCACTAAAGGCCATCACCTTCACCATCCTCAAAGTAATAAGATTTTGATGTGATTCCATCCACTTCAGTTACTTTTTAGTACTCAATGGATTTTCTTAATTAAAAAAAAAAAAAAAAAAAGGAAGGAAAAAAAGAAAAGCAAAGAGTGCAAGAAATCTCACAGCTGAGACTTAGCTTGCTGAAGCTTGTTCAGCATCCTGCATGTGGCAGAGATGTGGTACAAAATACTTAATTGGAGTGCTGACATGAGTTACATGCCTATGACTAGAATTCTGCTGCCATCAAGAGCATTTTTCTTTTATAGCAGATCACAGACATCAGTAATTGGATTATTGTCATAGTGAATTTTCACTGAAACAATAACTGCAGCTCCCTCTATATTGAAACGTCTCTAAATGATAAATTACACTTTATTTACTCTTTTTGTAGGGAAATAGGTCGGTGTGTTTTATTCTAATATTGATGTTGCTGGCCACTTCTTGCAGAAAGTGTTCAGTGGGTTGACTGCAGAGAGGCTCATTATCACAATAAATGGTGAAATTGCCTGTGATCTTCTTTTAAAGACATTTTTGCAGCCTCATTTTTGCTTTTACAAAAAGAAATGTCATATATAAAGGCTGGAGAAATTAACCAAATTAATTCAGAACAATTTTTTTTATTATTCTGTCCTGAATATCTGTGACTCAAGGGAATTATTTACAGCCTTGTTATATTTGTGTAGAGAAAACTGACAGGATGCAGAACAATCTCTTCCAAAGCATCAAAACAAACACCAGATCTTGAGGAAACAGCTGACCTCACTCCTGCTGTGTAACCTTCATCTGGACTGGCCACTCAGAGTACTTTTTGTACACTGCAAAGTCAACTAATTACCTCAAAACCATGTGGCATGGCTCTCACTGAATGCTGTAGCAGTCTAAAATCAGAGCAATTTAAGTGAGGATTTTATTAATAAATGCTGTGGGTATCTTCCCTTAGGCAGAACAAAATCCTGCAACACTTAAACAGCATCTGTAGTCAAGAGACTACTCCTAAAGTTGTTCCCATATCGGGAGAAGAGAAGACTAGACAGCAACAGTAAAAGACAGTACCTATTTTATTTCTACAGATTGAAAATTTGACACATAGAGGAGGAAAGGGATTCACTGAACCACTCAGACTCTGGTGAAGCTGGAACGAAGCTTTCCACACGATGTCTTACCTACCAAGCGGCTCGCAGTTACATCCATCCTCTAATGAATTAATTGTTCATTAGAACTTTAGTAAACATAAGGATATAGAAGAAAGCTATCAATTTAAAACTCAAATAAATTGAAAATGTTGAGGATGCTACCTAAATTCTGTCCCTTACTCATCTCTTGGCTAAAGGTGTTTATCCACATATCAACAAAATCCTTTGCACCAGAAAAAATAAGAAAAGCAGCCACTCTTCCTGGTACTTTTCACACGTTAAACACATCTAACTTGAGTAATGACTGTTTTTCTCATGATGGATGACCTTCCAGCCCAATCAACAGAATAGCACCACTGCCACACCAGGGAGGGGATTGCCCCAGCTCTGCTCTGCACTGGAGCAGCCTCACCCTGAATATTGTGGGCAGTTTTGGGTGCCACAATTTAAGAAAAGTATTAATCTATTAGAGAACATTTGAAGGGGGGCAATGAAGAGGGTGAAGGGCCTTGAGGGGATGCTGTGTGAAGAACAGCTGTGGTTACTTGGTCTGCTCAGCCTGGAGAAGAAAAGACTGAGGGGAGACCTCACTGCAGTTGCAACTTCCTCATCAGGGGAAGAGGAGGGGCAGGCACTGATCTCTGCTCTCTGGCACCAGTTACTGGACCCGAAGGAATAGCCTAAATTTGTGTCAGGGGAGGTTTAGGCTGGATATCAGGAAAAGGTTCTTCACCCAGAGGGTGGCTGGGCACTGGAACAGGCGCCCCAGGGAGGTGGTCACAGCACCAAGTCTGACAGAGCTCCAGAAGCATTTGGACAATGCTCTCAGGCACATGTGTGATGCTTGGAGTGTCCTGTGTAGGGCCAGGAGTTGGACTTGATCCTTCCAACTCAGAATATTCTACAATTCTACTACCCATCACCTTATCTTGTATTAGTACTAATGGAAGTGTTCCCACAACAGTCAGCTGTTTGTAGTCTCATGTCCTTCAAGTATGTCTTTCTGGAATCTGACTGCTTGAGAAATTCAAAGGTTTGGAAGATCAAATATTTCTCTCATAGTGCCAGAGCCAGGCTCGTATCCAGAGCTTCTGAAATAATGGATTTTGTGTCAAGTTAATGCAAGGAATGTGAGTGGGAGGGAGACCTTGTAGCTGTAAATACATTGTTGTCTCTAATATTGAGATATTCCTAGCTCCATTTCAAAGGTGGTCTTTCTGAATATAGGTCACAGTACTGATCTCTATAATACCGTAATAGTGAGCTGGAATAAAAAGAATACAACCAAATAAATTGTAAAGTTCTAACAAAGGCCTTTGAGTAATAGTTACAAAAAATAGATCAGGCTGAAAGATCTCATCACAGAAGTTTGCAAAAGCTTAGGCCAGACTAATCAATAATAAATATTAAGGTACTTTGCACCAGTAATGTGCTGAAAGTTTTGCAGAATGTTAACTAAAAAATAGGAACCAAAAGCAAAACACATGGAACACAGTAGAGGAGAATGAGGCACAGAGGTCAGACATAAAATTTCAGAATTACCCAAGAAAATAATGAAAGCAAATGGTTGCACAGTCTGTGAAAAATATCAGATTATATCTGTGGAACGAAAGGAAAATAAGGAATTTGGAGAATAAACTAAGAGTTGGGATTCAGAGCAGCAGAAATATGCAGACAAATTGGACCAGATGGCTCTTTTCTGTTTCTGTCATAACTTATGTTCTTGGAACCTGCAGAGCCTAAAACTGTTTTTGGAGACAAAAATTCCCCCGTCTCAACTGATAGTCATTGATGCTTGTGGCTTTATTTGTTCCATTTCCTATCCCGAGTAATTACAGACCATAAAGACACATCTCACCTTATGGCCTGTGTGGGAGGAATCGACTTCCAGAGATAATCATTTCAGATGCATAATGACAATAAAGGACTAGCCTGGATCTGCAGGCTCAGGCCAGAACAAGAAGTCTGGCATAAATAAACACACAGTGGCATTACCCCCGGATGACATGGTTGTCCCTAACATGGATGGCATTTTCCAGCTGGTCACAGTAGCTACCACTGTAATTATTAATCAACAACCAGTGATCACTCTGAGTTCTCATGGCTCACTGAACAGCTCTGAAATACATTTGAGCCAGTGACCTGAAATAGTCTATATATCCTCAGCTGGGGAGAAGCTGTGGACGTGTCAGTACCATGGGGTACATATATCCAAAATGTCCACTATATTCAGCTAAAAAATTTCCTGTTTTGGTTCAGAAAAATAGCACAGGTCATCACCAAAACTCTGAGATTGCCTTCTACAGGTTAAGAAGGACCCTTTTAGACACACATCTGTTGAAGTGTTTCTGAATTTTGCTCTGTGCAAAAAAATTTCCTGCAATTATGAATTAGAAGCTTCATATGGACATTAGTGAAATTCTCTGGAAGTACAGGACAAGCGTATAGCTACCATCTATGCTGAGCCTTAAGTATTGCCAATTTCTAAAAAAAACACCAAGTGATTTGGTGATTTTTGCCCAGATGCCAAATATCTAGTTCAGCTGAGAAAAAGTTTCCCCTGTGAGAAAATCATTAATATAACAATTGTCATGTGTGCTTCCCTGGACTGATGTGAGCTCCTTCACCTGTTTCTTCCATGTGAAGGAGAACTTTCTCCTGCTAGGATGGAGAAAGGAGGGCAGGAAGGAGCTCTCCTATGCAATACCATGGTCTCTTTGCACTGTGAAAAGAATGTTATGAAAGTAAAGTATGTGCCTGTGTGCCATCCAAACTCATCAAGCCTGACTCCCAGATGCACAGCCAGCTGGCTCCTGTGCATGCTAAGAACATCACGCCAGAACCCAGGGTATTTGGCCTCTAGATGCTGTAGTGACATCCCTGTGGATACAGGTTACTGACATGTGTAATAGGTACTACCATTTAGGACAGTGTTTTATCTCATTGTTACACTGAGATACCTAATAGTGGATTACAACATTTATTAACTAAATCCTATTGTACTTCTCTGTGAGATCTGTCAAATGAAAAAGTAGGTGAGTTTATCCTCTGTTAAGCAGGTACATCCATAATTCTGTCTGAGGAAGATCACAAACAGCAATTAGAAGAAGAAAAATGAGGATGAGGAAAAGCTATTGGAATACATATTCTCCTACATTAAATGAATACATTCCTGGTAATGCCTGTTTGAGTAAAACCTCTTCCATGAGTGCAGAAATTGATTAATGGGTTGAAAGCATGTATAGTCTGAAGACTTTGCATCAGGAACAAGCTCAGTTTGCTCATGACTATTAAAAACTAGAATTTGCATAATGAAATAGCAGGAGTTGGGAAAAAGGGAAATAAATTATGTGTGTAATCAAATGTATACATATACACGTGTGTGTGTGTGTGTGTCCTTAATGGTTGGTATTACTCTATTAAGTTATCTCTTGTAAAATTATTTCTGTATTCAAAGACATCTTTGAGAAATAAAACTATAAAATATCATAAATTCATTCATGAAATGAGTGAAAATATATGAGAATTTTGCAAATTTCCTGTTGTGCTAATTTTGCTTTTTGTGTCTCCAAAATACTATTAGTAACTGTAATCAAAATGGCTGAGGAACATGGGCTTCATTTTATTATTTCCCTCTAGGACATTCCTCTTGTAAAGGAAAATGACACTTTTCACATTCTACACTCTAGCTGCAAAGCAATCTTTAATGGCACTTATGCACTATCAAAACTGATATGACACCTTATGAGCAGCAGGCATTATGCCATCTAGACAGATGGGTATGAGCATAGGTTCAAGGCATGCCAGAGAACAACGTGTGCATTGGGGTTGTGTGGAACAGCCAGACTCCTCCCCAGAGATACTGAACGGGTGGTCTGTGAAGATTATCAGCACTTTTGTGAGGTTGGGGTATGCTATCACCATTCCAGTGTGGCCTCCACTAACAAGGAAAATGAAAAAAAATTTCCTTTAAAGCCATTTTAAGTGAGTTTTTTGCTATCTGAACTAATGTTGAGAGGAGAAAAAATATATTTTCCCCTTTTGGCACTTTGCTGGAACCTCTCAATTAGTCTTATCCAAAATGTTTCAGCAGTGCTGTGGAGTTTCCTGCCAAAAGCCAATATGTGACCTTCTATTAGCCTGAATACCCTTTTAGTGTCATGGGTCTTATTTACATTTTGCACAATGGTAGACTCTATTTAATCTGTTACTCAAAGTAAATGGGGATGAAAAATTACCTTTGTTTGTCACTAAATAGTTCACAATTAACACTGAACTGCAAATGAGGAAATAATGTGTCTCTTTGAGGAAACCATATGCTTTGTGCTTTAAGTAGTTGTGGTAATACTGGTAGAATAGTTAATGTACAATGAATGCCATCTGCTGACTAATACAGAGTATTTACAAAGGCAAATAGTCCAGATAACTGCTCTTCTTAAATGACTATACAATCTAACATGATATTGTTTGGACATTTATCTGAATCTAGACCAACTTTTTTCTTTGTTCTTCCCCTCCTGTAGCTGTTGTTATGCAGAATGCTTATGCAGAATACCACTGATGGTTTGTTAGAAACCATCCGGTCCCCCTGTGGAAAAGAAAAAATAAAGGAAAAATATCACACAGCAATTCTGGCACATTCAAAATGGGCCTGCAGTCTTAAATGTGGTGGGCAGAAAAGCTGTATTGGGAAACTGATGAGAAAGAAGATACTAGGCTCTGCTTATTCATTGTAGTGTGCATGGAAAGCAGGCACCAGCAGCACAAAAAGGACATAGGATAAGTTAGCAATGTTGTCTAGGGAGCAGGTTATGCTTCCTGAAAAAAAATAAATAGAATTTGTTGGCTTTCACACTGCCTGGAATTTCACTGAGAAGATATTGCTGCCTGATGTTTGCTTTCCACTTTGTTCAGAGTAGCAGGATCTTGTGTAAATTGAGAACTGAATAAAAAATTTTAAATTCATCACTGCTTTCTCACTCTGGCAGGCACAACATGCTTTCCTTTGGTATTTGATCTTATCAGAAAAAAACAGACTAATGTCTGTGGGATTATAAACACTCCTAAATTATTTCTACTGATGGGCAAAATCATGCAATAATGTGTGAGAAATAATTGAAGGTGAACCAGACCTGCTTGTCATCTGCTTTGCTATGGCCTATAAAGCACTTGGTTGAAATGCACATTGTACCCCAGGCTCAGTGAAGCAAGATGCTTTTCTGCTGGTTTGTGTCTCTCCAAATCGTGCTGAACTCAGTTATCTCCTATTAGGTCAGCAATAAAGGATGACAGGTGAATGCAAACACTTTGGGTAGATAGCTTGTGCCATCTCAGTGTGTTTTGCCTGCAAACAAGCCATACCCTTGAAGATATTTAAAGTCACATATTTTTACACAGGGAAAAATTGCTCATTTGCTGCTTCAGGAAGAACCTTAGGATAGTATATAGGTAGAAGCTCTCTGTTCAAAAGTCTGAGTTGCTACTCCAGAGACTGCTGCTACAAAGCAACTGAATGGCTCCCAGTATCTTTCCCTCAAAGTCAAAAGCTCAGAGCTTATTTATCTATTCCAAAGGCTACGTTTGGAATACATAAATAAGCTTGAATCAGCAGATTATTAGAGCTTCTAAGCTGGGAACTTTCACAAAGAACACCTTGCAGTGTCATCTGTGGAAATGATAGTACATGAAACTAAAAGACAATCTCCCAGATTAAAGCCTCATCCATTCCTGACAACATTTTCCCATAAAATTTTATAAACAATATCATAACAATAATAAAAAATTAGACATATGATATCTAGCCATAAGAATTTATAGCTATCTTCCCAGACAGGAACGGGGCACTCAAAGCTACTCACTCACTTTACTTCCTCTATAGGGCGTGGAGGAATGAGCTGGCTTTTGGCTTCACAAGAAGTAAATCAATTTGGGTTTTGAAGTCAAAATCAATCTGCATCAAATTCATTTCTGTGTAGGCTGCTGTTTTGTGACAAAAGCACCAAAATCAATAAATTCTAAGATTCAGCCCTACAGGTATAAAGTAGGAACT
Source organism: Rhipidura dahli (assembly GCA_013399225.1). Taxonomy (NCBI): domain Eukaryota; kingdom Metazoa; phylum Chordata; class Aves; order Passeriformes; family Rhipiduridae; genus Rhipidura; species Rhipidura dahli. The sequence continues at coordinate 63,278 of VXAC01007664.1, forward strand.
AGTAGGATTTTTGCAAAGGTCTTAAAAATAATATATATTAGGGTCATCAATTAATAGCCTCTATTTCCCAGTGCTACCTCTATGGAGAGAAATACATGTCTCCAGAGAGTATTTGAAAATGTAGACACTGACACACAGAAGTCCTGAGTCAACCTAAAGACCCCCTTTTTCTCTCCACTGACCATCACTCAAGGGAGGCTCCTAAGTTACATAGCTAAGATTCGAATGAAAATTGCACTCCCTTTCCTCTCCCTTTCATTTTAACCTGATCAAACCCTTTGGCAGCTCTGTATTCCCATCTGTGATGTTTTATGTCAGAATTCATTTGAAAAACTGTCCCTGGAGCCCAAGACAGGTCATGAGTCTCTTATGAAATTGATTAGCCAAAGCTAAAAGTATTCCACAGAACCACACTGTGATATAACACAATGTCTGTTATACAATGTTTACACTGATACTGAGTATTTTGACAATTTCATGTTAGTCCAACAGATTTACAGCCTTGAATCACTCAGCAGCATCCAGTTTTAGGAAAGAAATTAACATCAATAAACACTGATATTTTCAAATATATTAATACTTCTAATTAAACTTAATTAACTCAAAATGAAACCATGCATTACAGATCTTCCTGTCCTGACCATTTGGTGTGCAATGAAATTGTCACTCTAAAATTTTGCCCCAGCCAGGAGATTTTCTTTTGTCTCTATTGGTGACTGAAGGGAGAACTAGTCTCAGTAGAGAAAAAACGCCTACTTTTTGAATTGACATTGAAGTTATCCACAACCTGCTTCAAAATATATTTATATACAATATGATCTTAGTTACAGCAAAGAAATTCAGAGATTCTTCTACTGCCCGTGTCAATATCTATCCACCTATACCCACTAATAAAACTAAGATAAGAATCTGGACCCTAAAATCTATTTTTGCAGAATAACATTTCTCTCTTCTGAAAAGAGTTTTCAGTCCTTCAAAGACTTCAGAGGGAGGAGACTCCATTGGCTTCTCCCCAGCATCCCTTTGAAGTGCTAGACGTGTGATACTTTTCCCAGGGAATTTTTCCTTTCAAGGTCCTTTGCCATATCTTGCATAGTTCATTGGGTTTTTGCACAACAATAAAAATTATATAAAAACCATATAGGTTTTCAAGAGGAGAAAAAACAGAGGGGCAGCAAGGGACAGAGAGGAGAAGTTTGGTCAAGATAATGGTGGGCCAGTAAACTCCAGTTAGGGAATGTCTTTTCTGCCCTCACTCCCCACAGCCTGTACTAAGTTTGCACAGCACTCAGTGAGAATTTTAAAAGTGATTTTTAGGAGTTTTTTTCCCTGGTTGGTGATAGGGAATTTTTTTCAGTGATTGTAGTAAACCTGGGGCTGAGCTCCATTATAATGGTAATGGCTTCTTTCACCCAAACAGTGTCAGGCACTCAAAGAATAGCAGAGGATTTCAAGATTTGGCCAGATATTGGTACCAGTTAATATCTAGAGTGATGCCTAAAGATTGAGATGCATCATGTGTAACAAGCTGAACTTCACAGAGCAATAGAGAGCTGGGGAGGAACATATGAATGCATATGTGCCTGATAGACAGTATTCCTGTTTAAGCATTAAAAACCTCTGGCTGGCTTCCACAGGGCCTAGTATTCATTCTAAGGTTTCTCCTTTAAAGAAAAATCAATAACAAAAATATCAGTTCAGGAACAGCTGGACCACTACTGTGGCTTTAACATCAAAGCTCAGGCAGCTTCATTTTCCCCTCTCCCCCAAGCTGGGTTTGTTCTCTCACACTTTCCTTCTCTCTTTCAGGGAACATTGACAGCTTTCTTGCCTGTCTTCCACTGGGAACAGGAAGCATAAATTATTCTTCATTTTTGCTTTATTCTTCCTTATGCCTTCCTTGATTGTTCTCTGAGGAGTTTTAAGCCATTTAATTTCTGTATGCCCAGGTGCACCAAGCAAATGATGTACCTTCCAACTGTGTTTCACCCATCTACATCACTCCTATTAATCATCCTTCTGATTAGCTATATTCATTAAGTTTGGCTCTCACTCATATGGAAAAGTTTTTCACCTCTGTTCTGTATTTTATATAGGTTAACACTTTCCCAGAACTTATTCCTGAAGACCATTTCTCTTGTTTTCCTTTGTACTCTACAAAGTTAATTGAATTTCATCAGCAGTTTTTCTGCTGTCATAAAACTGTTTAACACATCCCAATCCCCCTCAGGCATGTGATTATCTTAGCAGCATAAGCTCTCATAAGGTTGCTTTACAGGTATGTCAGGTGTGTCAGAGTGAGGTCAAAAGGGATTACATGCATTGCTCTGTTGTGAGACAAAATTCCTTTCAGGTGAGGGTGGCACACTACATTGAAAAGTAAATTCTATTACAATGCTGTGTCAGAAGCCCTGCCAAAAATTTATCAAATGGAAAAATGGACAGCCCTAAATGTACAGTTTCTGTAGAATGAGAGCATCTGTATTAGACAAATAGTATTTTGATATGTAATTCTTAATTTTTTCTAATTAGTTCTTTCTCTGAATCTCTAGGATATTTTAGCAATATATTCATATGCTATTTTGTCATCTCTTTCCACAGGATTAGATTAACTCTGGTTTTCTTTCCATCCCCTTTTCCTATGTACCCATAGAGTATATTGCCTCTGAATATCTTAACACTTGTATTGCCATATTTTAGTCTTGTTTTAAACTATCACAAATCGGGGCTATTCCTGTCAGCTTCTGAGTTTGCCTTAGTTAACATCCTAGGTAATTTCAACAGCTGACAAGATCTTAATAGACAATCATTCCAGCTACATTCATCAAAGAGAACAAATGAGGACAGAAGGAAGTTGAGGAAAGTTTAAATGATCTTTATGCATAGATCAAAAAAGCATCTTCCAAGACAAATCTGGAAAAAAAGACCTTAAGTTACAACTATGAGAAAAAGGTTAATGACACAATGCCATGCACACATCTGAAATGCAATCTGAAAAACACATACAGTTTAGGGTATTTTCTCAGACCAGTTGATGTAAGTATGTTTACTGAACAGAATTTGGGTTAAACTGTCCTCAGCTAGAGATAAACTCCAAACATGTCTCTTCCCATTCCGAAGAAAGATGGGACACAAGCTTGCATCTAATCTGACAAGGCGTTTAATTAACCTTGCGGATGAAAACATGAAACATGATTAACAACTTCAAAACACACCACTAAACACTGTCCTGTAGGAGCTTTCACTGTGAAAGTTCCAACTTGTTCAGCTGTTTGGAACTCAGAGCAAATGAGGCAAAGTCTGTATCAGTAAAGGGACTCTGCCTTCATTAATCACACTGTCCAATACCTGTTTTTCACTGGCAACATCTGTGTACCAGCCAACAAAGAATCTAGCTGTAACATATTAATAAGAAGAAAACTACAAAACCATGCAAGAGTGGGTAGGGCACTTGTGGATACTGACTTCGTTTCATTATTGCTGAAAAATGCACTGCTATATAAAAAAAATGTAAAAAACAATGCCTAAAGATGTGGGCTTGGGTTCCAGTTCTTTCTGCTAAAGAATGACACCTGAAAAGGAATTCTTTTTTCTCACATTATATAATATCTCAACAATATTAGCAACAGATGCCTGCAGACTGTCTCAAAAGTGACCTAGGGATCTGTCTCTTTTAAAAACATCCCTCATTTCTATGTATAGATACATGGAAATGCCTGAGACCAACATATGGCTTTTCTTACTAATGCTTGGATTCAGCCACCAACTGGACACATGCATTTAGGTGTCCAAATCTAGGTACATAGCTGTGCACTGGGTAATCTGCTTTAATGGCCAGCAGAGCTCTGGGACTGGACGCGGTTGCCTGTGCAGAAGCAGCTGCTGTCACTGAGCTACCCTGCCTGCCCAGCACACACAACAGAGAGCAGGAGGCCCAGAAAGTCCTGTGCCATACCTGCCAATCATACCATAAGGATGTCTTTGATATCCCTGATGTCACCAGTTACTCAGCCGTGGGCAATTTAATCCCTGATCAGTGCAGGCAAAGGACTTAGAAAAGCCTTTTGGGTTCCCAGCTGTAGCTGTTAGCTCCACAGTTCAGGCTCCATGGCCTGCGTAGGATGAGGGGCTTGACTCAGGGGTGACTTGCCCAAGAACGTGTTACCAGAGCCTTTCAGGTGTCCTGGGGTGTCTGACACCCCTGCATGACACTGACAGAGATGATACAAGACCTATAGACAATTTTTGCCCTCTGCAGCACGAGTTAAGCACCAGGCTAGACTCCTCTGGGGACTTTTTGTGGAGGACTGAGTCAAGTCTCCAGTGTCTTTATTTTGTTCTGCTGATTTTGCTGGGGCAAATTCTCAGAGCATGAAAAACATGAGAAGATACTGAAAGCAAATGATGTACTGACTGGATTAATCAGACACTGAGACCCATTTAGTGACAGTATTTTCTCATTCCCATTGAAATCGGGATTTTCCTTGACCAGTGATACAACTGATGCAAGTGAAGAATATCAGGTTCACAATGTTGTGAGCAAGAGAAAAATCAGCAGCACTTGTGACATCTATAATGCAAGAAACCCAGTTAAATTATTTTAACCAAGAATGTTGGATTTACCAAGCCAAATTAAATTCAGTGTTTACTTGCTCGAATTGAGATGTTATAAATCATTGCTTTGGCAACCATCCCAGATAGCAATAGGTTATGTGTATTAAAAGGGGATTAGATTATAAACTCTTTTTAAAATCTATTTTCCTTATGTCTCAAAAATTCCTGTTAGCAGTGTCCAAAATTTTTGGAATTTCCAACCAACTTTGCAGTAAGTTAACAACCTTTGCACCATATGTTAACTTCCTTACAAGTGACCAGTTTTGTAGGTATTTATCCAAGTTGATATTCATTTTGGAGTATAAATTGAAACAGAAGTCAGTGAACAAATACAACTTTATTTTCTAGCATGTTCACAGCAGCAAGCTTGAGAAAAGGTAACAATTCCAAAATCAGAAATATGCTGTTTGCTGGTACATTCACCAGGTGTTCTGAGAGTCCATTCATACTGTCCTGATTGAGCTAAAATCACTTAATCTTCCTGTAGCAGGCACAAATATGAGTAATGCCTCTGAGACTGACAAAGGGAAGAGTTAATATAAAGGTCAGATAACAAAGAGCAAGGCACCACCTTGAATACAGAGTAAAAAAATCAAGTTGCATCTTTCTTGACTTCAAAATGAATCCATCAATGAAAGTAATGATATAGTTCCCAAGAGCAACATGCAAATCAGGGGATTAATCTCTAGCAAAATGTTTTATGTTATGGAAACCCACAAATAGATTTGATTCAGTGACAGTAAATCAAACATGTTGGATAGTTCTGTTTGACTGATGAGTACACATGCCACTGGCAGCAGGGCGATGACATACACAGGATCGCAATAAAATATGCTCACTGGCAGGTCAGCAGCCATTGCTCAGTCACACTAAAGGGAAAAAAAAAAAGAAAAAGAAAGCTTCAGGCAAAAATTCAACCCAGATAATAAGAATATATATTTATTTCCTGCTTTTTCCATGCTACTCTTTTCTGCTGATCAGAGATTTAGCAACTTATAAAGATGGGTGAAGGAAAGAACTTTAAAATCTGTTTACAAGGCTTTTTTGCTGGTATTTTTTGTGCTATTAGTGACTTTCTGTAGCTAATGCATACCTCCCTAATAAATTTGGTATGTTATCTGCAAGTCTTTTCTCATTCTTATTTAGCTCTCAAGCTCTACTGCATCTGATTCCAACCTTCCCACTCCCTATGAAAGCAGTGGTTAAGGTAGAAAGGTGCTGTGAGAGGCAATTGCCAGGGACAGTCAGAAGATGAGGCTGCTCTGAAAAAAACTCTGGTGTAGTTTGTGTTTTTCTATATGGAGAGTATAGGGAGGCTGAGGCCAAGTTATTCCACACTACATCAGTCTAATTGCTTGGCTCACCAGCACCGAGCTCTCCCAGCTACCAGGCTCCTTCAGCACGTGCCAGATTTCACAACTAAACAACAGAAACATCTGTGCCACTAAAGCCACAACAACAGCTACAGCAGAGCCTACTGGTGTCTGCATGGATTGAAGAGTGCCTTGGATATGCTCTGGAAAGTGTAACTTCAGACCTTTGTACCTGAAGTAACTTTAGACCTCACAGCTGAATGAACTCTGCCCAATCTTGCCACTGGCTGACAAAGAGGATTCACTACCAGGAGGGGAGGGCAGGAAGGAGGCAAAAAAGAACACCTGGGCTGCAGAGGAATACATGCTACCAGAGCCTTAGAACACTTCAGAACAAGAGATCTTTTATCAAAGGGAGAAAGAGATCTATGGCAAAATAAGAGACAGTATATGTATATACATTTTAATCATTTAGTTTGGAAAAAATAAAGAGAGAGAAAACAGAAAGTATTAGCAGCAAGCTGTCTGAGATTTTAATGAAAGTGAAAGGTCTGGAGAAGGTCCAAACCTCTGGACAAGTTCAAACCCCATGACTTTCTGAATAAACACAGGGTCCAGAGCAGTGAAAAAGAGCTCCAGACCCGATTATCTGGTCATTAGCCATATGAGTCATATCAAGTTTGTGCTGGCTCCAACTCAGCCTTCTCAGCATCTGTTATGGGTACAGATGGAAGCCTGTGAGCTTCCAGAGACACAGCAGAGGTTGTTTCCTATGGCAGGGATCAGGTTACTTGGCTTCCCAAGAGACACTCTTGTGCTGATGATGCTGCCAAGTAATAGTCCAGAAAAACTTCCAGTATGGCAACCGGTTTGGGTGTTTATTCACTGGTGTTTCAAAGGTTCTGTTCTTCATCTCCAGATCAGGCTTGTTAATGAGCAGATTAACTAATGCTCCTGGGGACCCTGTTTCTCCTTGCTATCATAACTCCTAACCAGCTCACTTTGTCATTCCCAAGGGTTCAGAACAGAGACATATTGAGATTACCTGGCAAGATTTTGGCAGATGGACGACTGCAGGTGTTGTCTCTGTGAGACAAAACCACAGACTAGCTTGTGCTGGACACACAGTTCCAGCCAGCTGCAATGGACCCACCACAGGACACAGCTGAGCCCATCAGAAAGAAGAGGAAGGAGGTGCTCCAAGCCCCAGACGAGGGGTTGTCCTGCAGCCTGTGGGGGACCATGGTGGAGCAGGTACCACACTGCAGCCTCTGGAGACCCCACGCTGCAGCAGGTGGATGTGCCCTGAAGGAAGCTTCAGCCTCTGGAGAGCCCACACCTAGCACAAAGTTTGGCCTCTGGAGAGGAGTCTACACAGGAGCAGGATCTGTGGACCTGTGGCCTGGGGGGGCCCCACACCAGAGCAGTCAATTCCTGAAGGACTGCATCCCTTGAAAAGGACCCACACTGGAGCAATTCTTCAAGAACTGCAGCCTGTGGGAAGGACACACGTTGGAGCAATTCATGAGGAGCATGTGCCACGACAGGGACCCCACATTGAAACAAGGGAAAAGTGTGAGGAGGTATTAACAATAAAGACAAGGTGTTGTGGACTGACTGCAATTCCCATTCCCCATCCCAATGCTCACAAGGGGAGAAGGAAGAAGAGTCAGGAATGAAGGAGCTGAGTCTGGGAAGAATGGGGTTCATGGAGGGAAGATGTTTAAGTTTTTCTCTTTGCTTCTCATCATTCTGCTCTATTTTTAATTGGCAATAAATTAAATTAATATTTCTCAAGTTCAAGTCTGTTTTGCCCATGATAATAATTGGTAAGTGATCTCCCCATGAACTTTTTCATCTTATTTTCTTATCCTGTCCTGTTGCAGAGGAGGGGTGAGAAAGTACTGAAGGGCATGTGGCAGTCAGCCAAGTTTAACTCACCACAGTGTGGTCAGCTCCTTCAGCTAGCAAGACCCAATAATGAGAGAAGCACTAGTTTTAAATCAGAAAAGTCCTAGGGAAAGAAAACAGTGAGTTGTGTTCTTTTCCCAAATAGGGTCGGTGGTCAGGTTGGTTGAAGCTCCCAGACCCTACAGAGAAGAGAGATAAGTAATTGGGAATGTTTTGTAGAAGCTATCTTGAATGTTCAAAAACCTTTCTGGTTATGCTTATTTTAAAGTTTGATAAGCAATAAGGTAAGCTCAGTACCCAAGAAATACTGCTGTTTCAGAAGTATATTTTGATGACAGAAGTTACTGTAGGACTGTAGACATACAAGGCAGCCTATGGTTTTGTTAAAAGGGTAACTTTTACTTCACTAACGTGTTCAATTAATACAAGGCTAGATGAGGCAAGAATGAGATTTTACCACCTCATGTTCTCGTGAAATACTGGTGAAGTCAGAGTGTGCTGATGCCCAATTTTTTAAGATATTTACAAGATCTAACTTTGATAATGATAAAGTAAACAAGTAATGGTATACTAATGTAGAAACAATGTTGATAGAAATGCAAGCAAGAGGAGGAGTCTGAGATACATGAAAGTATTCATTTTTTACAAGGCATGTGAAAGCAGATCAAAACCTTTAACAGGTTCTCCAAGCTTCCTAAGACTTCTTCTGGTAGACAGTGGAGAAAGCACAAAATAACCCCTTAACCCAGGTTACCTCCCAGCTCAGAACAACTCATCTAATTCCCCGTCTTTAACTGAATAATCTTTGGATAATCTTGTCCAGTTAAGTAGTGCCACAAAGGCACAAAAATTTATGATTTTTATTTTTCATTTCTCAAGTTTACCCCAACTGTGATTTTAGTGCTTCTGCCTGGAATCCCAGACATACAAGGGTTTGCTGGTAAAAGCTGCAAGAACTTGATAGCCATAACATTTGGTTGAGCTTTTCAGTGTGTAAGCACTGCTGTAAACGGGCCAGGCAAATCTTTCTTCACTTGGGCATAGGTGTAGGTCCCAAGGTGAGCTGGAGATAAGCAGGACAAATGTCTCCCTTCTATTTTGTTTAAAGACCAGTTCAGTGAGCAGGTTCTTGAGCTACAGCTGCAGTGTCAGCCCACTGAAGGACAGTGCCTTGTCCCTCCTACACTGCTGGAGCACAGAAGAGGACAAATAATCTGCATGTGAGGGCTGGTTAGATCCATATGTCCTGACTGCCTTGGGGAGGAAACAATCCATTGTGGGACAGCAGGTACAGATACAGATACAGAATGAAAACAGAAAATTAAAACCTCCTCTTTTTTTCCACATGCTATTAGCAAAGCTTCTTCTTTTGTATAAATGCCAGGGCAAGAGATCATTGCTGGGTGAGCCATGTACATTTTCTAGCTGTATCCAGCTACTCATAGCCTGCTCTCCACTCCAGCTCCTCAGGAGACTTATTACAATCATGTAGCTGCCATAATTGTGAGCCTTTATCATTCCTCTCTAATAAAGGCAGTCCCAAGGGCAACCAGCAGCACTGCCCACGCCACCTCCCACCTGCACCTGTCCACACAAGGGCTTCAGTGCCTGGTGCTGCTGGTGGACAGCCTTGTGCATCTGTCCCTGGCAGCTCACTAACCTGCCAGGGTATTGCAGGTTTTTTTTGCAGGTGTTACACTCCCTGGGCTACATTTCAGCCTGCACTCTTGCCCACAGCCATGACAGTACTTGGTCTTGGGGCTGTCTTTATTACAGCTGCAACAGGAATTGGACAGAGCCAATCCATCTTGCTGCTGTGGATGTCTTTTGCTTGTGGGGATAAATATGTGATGTTATTTTAGCTACCGTTCTTTGCCCTGCTGTGTTTTTACAGGAACATAAGGACAGATGTACTGGGCTGAGTTAGCTCTATAAACCAAACAACTTGTGTCTAACTGTGACCAGTCACACCATGTTGCTTGTTCTGTTTTTATATGTTTTTTTCGCACCTTATCCCTCTTTCAAGTACCCTTGATGGTGAAGGAACAACAGAAAAAAACCCAAAGTGGTGATTTTCTCAAAATCTGGCAAATTTGTTGGAAGAGGTATAGAAATTTCTGAACTTAGTGTCACAAATTTTCTTCTGTTGCTAGATAATTGTAGTTCATAGAAGCACAAAAGCTAAGATTATTTCACTTTGCACTGGTTTTCTCTGTGTGGAGACTAATGGATCTTATGGATTGTTGTAAACGTCAAAGAGGCAACTCATAAAAGGGCTGTGTAATGTTTAGTGAATAACCAAAATTCAGGTTTAACAGCTGAGAAAACACAAAGATTCTTTTTATTAAATAAATGCACAAAGATTCTGTTCACTTTGAGTCTGCTGAGGTTTCTGGGAAGATTTCATTCACATTGGACCTATTCAAATCATCAGCAATGGATTTGCCTGCCCTAATCTTATTTGAGAAGTGATGTTAACACTATTTCTTTAGCATGCATCATCCTGTAAAGGCTGAAAGCACATGAAATGCAAGTGGTTAGTAGATTTTGCAACATTTAAAAAGTATTATTTAATGATAGTCTTACTTGTTCCTACCTGCATGCATTTCTCTGCCTTTTGAGGGTTCTTGTCCGAAGAAAGGTACAGAAAATGTTTTCTTGTCTGAAGAAAGGTATAGAAAATGTTTTACAACACCATTTTATAGCTGAATGGCAGTTTATTTATGCATGTGACCAGTGTTAAATTACATCTAGGGAGCTTCATATTTTATGTGTGTGTACATGTATTCGTTTAAAAAGTTATTCAACTTTAGCTGCAAATTCATGCTAACTCTCTAGTTATGCCAGAAAAAATTACATTGTACTAGTAATTCTATAGCAGGTTTTCCATGTGTAAAAATATACCATAGCTCCTTTTTGACTCTCCTACTTTGTCTTCACTTGTTTGGGCTGAAATAGCCAATTAAGAATGTTTAGTTACCCACCTCATTGTTCTTCATTATGTCACATTTGGTTAACATCCATACAAGTGTTTTCTACCAAACCAAGAATATCACACTTTCCTCTGAGCAAGCAATAATACATCTTTCTGTTGACAGGATTAAGGCAACACAGTAAGACCATTAAAAAAGGGAAATAAATAATTTTCTTTACAATTTAAAGACTGGAAACATCTCTCCTCTCATGTTGCTTAACTTTTGTGTCTCTTGGTACAACAGATCATTCGTAGGCAGCATCTGGAATGAAGAATTAACAACTCCAGACACTTTTACTTTCCAGAGACAGCCTATTTACCATTAGCTGTCTCACTAGCACTGCTTGATGAAGGCAATAAAAATATTTAAGTTTATGTTTCCTAGCATTGTCAGGGGTTTGGGAAGTGAATAAATTACCAGACAGAAATATTGGAGTCTTCAGTCAGGCAGCACATTTCTCAAATTACTGGGACTCTGTACAGGGAGCCACAGCATTTATGCTCCATCAGTATGTCATGTTTACAAATGCTTATGTCTGCATTTAATATTCAGCTTTAAAAAGACAAATGCTATTCACAGCTCTTGTTGCTGTTCGACGAAGGGTCGTTTTTACTACTAAGAATAATGCTGGCTAAACATCTTACTGGAGTTTAACTTGTTTTCCTTTGCTTTTAGCAAAATGTTGAAGACTGCTACTCAGTTTTACAACATCATTTCATTTTTTACTGAATGCCTGAACACTAATGCAACTTTTAAATTTTATTTTCTTTTACTTCATTTTTTACTCTATTTTATTTTGGTTTGAGATTTGATTTTATTTTATTGCTACAGATACTAGATTCCTGTACTTCTTAGTTAACATTCCCTGCGTGAAAATGATTTGGACCTCATTTCTAGGATTTAGGTACCTGAAGTGGAAGCTAAAAAGCACTGTTTTATCCTAGTGAGACAGCAGGGAGCCCATCAATATTTTCTGTGCTGAACGATTTTCAGAGCTGATGCAATTCTCTTTCACATGGGTGTAGATCAAGAGTAGCTCTACTGATAGGAATAGATTTATATTCCAGGAAGGAGATTTGAATCATGTGGCATTTTGCACTTAGCTTTTTCCTCCTGATGGCTGTTAAGAAGTGCAAAGGCAAGAATGAAATATCTTGTCACGCACAGAAGCCAACACTGGTTCATAAGTCAGCTCTTGGTCTGTCCAGGTGGCCTACGAGCCTGGCTCCACAGCAAAGGTGCCCAAGGGCTCAAACCTTGCTGCTAGTCCTGGGGCACAGATTTGCAGCTCAGATCCTTCTTCCATTACAGTATGAAGAGAAAACTCCTGCTGACTTTAAAAACAGCATGACTCGGCCTTGAGGTAAGGCCAAGCTCAACAAGCAGTATCTATTCCTAGAGTGACTCAACGTCTTACAGGGGATTTTTCAATTGTAAACTTTTCAATAGCAGGGTGAGGGTGTATTTTAAGTCTCCATGCTCTCTATAAGGCCCAGGAGCCCACACCTCAAGGACAGTTTATCTGCCCACACAAAAAGCTACACCAGTGGCTTGCATCCCCACCAGGACCTGAGCACCCCTCCCCACCTCTCAGCAAAACTTCCAGGGCAGGTGGCTTGCCTGGGGCAGTAGATCAGAGCTTCCAGACCCACATCAGACACTTGGGTAAATATGGACATTCCCAGCAAGAGCAGCCAGTGAGCATGGAGAGTATGACACCTGCAGTTTTGCAGTGAATAATGGGGTACCGAGTTCTCCTGTCACACTTGCAGAGCTTCCCTTTTCCCTTCCCTGCTTAAGCACTGATTACACTCACTCTTACAATCTACTGTGAAAAGTTCAAAGCCAGACTTAATCTCTGGCTATTGCCTTATCACCTCAGAAAGTGGAAAAAAAAGTGATGAGAAGGAGACAAAGAAAATGAGCAATCCCAGCTTTGCAAACCACAAAAGTAAAAATACTTGATAAAATCTAGACAAGTAGGAGGTGAAAAATCATATGAATATAAATCAAAGACACAATGTTAAATCATAAAAAATTATAAAATTCAGGTTGTCAGACCTTCATAGAGATTTTTACAGACTAATTTGACAACTTTTCTGGTTAGGACTGATTTTTACTAGAGCAGGGAAATTCAGCAGATCTCATTGATGTGTGCTTCAACAAAACATGGGAACAGGCAGGAATTAGTTCAGCTGGAGAAGATGAAGAGATATACAGGATTTATAACAAACCTTTTAAATTGCCAGATGAGAAGGCAATAATGTTATGCTGAAAGCAAACTACTGGTGTTGGATAAAGGTTCACAGCCCTGAAGACTCTGCCCTTGAAATTGCTTACAGTTTTATTAGCTACCTCAGTAAAAAATAAGCAGGAGTGTGCTAAGAATGTTGGGCATGAACATACAAGATTTTGTTTGTGCAGGGGAGGATAAAGGCATCATATTGTGAGATGTGAATGGACTTTGATTTGGATGGTGTGTGATACTAAAAGTATGTTGAAATTCTGTAAGGAATAATGAAAATAATATCTGCTAGAAGCAGAAAACTCAGAAATTATAATGGAGAAGAAATTACTGCATGTACAGTTTTCACCCCTCACAGTCCTAATCAATGAATCCTAATTGGAACAATTGGAACAAGGAAAGCCACTCTGTTCCCATAACCAATCTTTAGCATGCAAAAGAATAAACTAGGCTGAGTTACTGACAGAGCAGAGAGAATGTAATTGTTCTCTAAGAGCATTTGAAGTAGCTGCCTGCAAAAGCACACCTTCTGAAAAACTGCTGTGTCTTTGAGTAGCTAAATCCTTGAATGGATCTCAAATATCTTCTGCCTTCTGTATTCCAGTATTTCTTTTGCACAGACCATGTCTGGCTTCAAAACCCACAAACCTTGCTCTCTGCTAAACAGAGCAGCATCTGTTTTCAGTCCAAAAGCAGAGCTATGCACAGTTAATTCTATGAATCCCACAGCACCATGAACTTAGGTACACCTTTGTTCAACAAATTGTAACACCTGAACACTGACATCTTTATTTTGGCCTCTCATCAGGTTAAGCAATACATCTGAGCTAATGTTAGGCTGTCAGTTTATACCAAATAGACTCCATCTGTTCCTTCAGAGGCTGTGATCAGTAGTTCTCTTTGGTGAATGAGAAATTAGGCTCCTACAGTGATGCCTTTGGCTTTAGTCCCTGTCCAATACACCTGTCAAACCATGTTTTGAACAAGAAAACATAGTCAAAAATTGAGGTGCTGTCGGACTCTTTCGGGTGTAGCAAGTGTTATTTTCAGCAAGATGCAGAGTCAAAACAGGCACAACATTTTTGAAGATAGGTATTTTAGGAAATGTAGAGACAGTAGTGGGAAAACAGTAGGAACAAATATAATGTAACAACGAATGGGATTGGAAAAAAAACTGCTTTTGGTTTTAGGACTGTTGTTTATAATTCTCTCTTCCATTTTGGTCAGGAATCACTCTTGAAACGTCGTCAGTGTAAAGAACTAGTATTGGATAGAAAGAAGCCTTATTTTCTTTCTCCAGATATGTGTCATGATACTTCTTAGCTTCCAGATTTGCCTTTATATAAAAGGTCTGATTCAGGACAGGAAAGCAGCAGTGTATACAAAGGAACAGGGATGAATATCTAACTGAGGATTAATATTTCTTCAAACATTTGATCTTCTAAACTTCTTGTAATTTGTGTTCAAGTTTCTTAGCAAAAAGTTCTGACTTTGCCTCCAGTGAATTTGGTTATCCAAACATAAACTCTGACATTTTTCATGAGTTTACTCTCCAGCTATATATTGCCTGCTGTTTGTAATTCATTAGAGTAACTTGAAACTGTTAAACCTAAGGATTTAATTTTTAATTTTATGTTCATTTACTTGAGAAAATACAGTGCCTCAGTATTCTTCAGGTCACTTGCAGTTTCCTTTTTTAAGTACATTTTACTGATTATAATGTACATATATCACACTGCATATGAACTGGTCATTTACCCCAAAAATAAATATAAAAATCAAATATTCCCAAATATAAATATTCATTTAAGTAGTTTTCTCTAAAGCACAAGTGTTTGAAAATCTAAACCTTTCATTATACCCTTCAATAAATTTCTAGTTCTATCAAATGTTTATATAAAGGTTGAATCAAGCACAATCAAGGGCTTTACAATTATAAAAATCTGCAGCAACCACCTGGTGTTGAAATTGGGAATATTATTTTCATTATATTGTAATTTCATCAGTGACAGTCATTTTGGTATTTAACACCAATACAGCTTTCCACAGCCTGAAACAAAGATCTTGAATTTTTTCCAGAAAACAGTATGAAGTTCATTCATCTGGGAAAGAACTGAGATAACATTTTACATCTAATATGATTAAGTAAATAAGCATCTGTGATTTCTATGAGTTGTAACATTTTCTTAGGCTTCAGGGTTAGCCCAGTGCAGAGCAGATGGCTCTACTCTAATCTATTAAGAGGGCTTAGATAATTGCAATGGTAAAATAACATTTTGAGAGGGCTGTTAGTAAGTACCTAGCCTGATGCAAATGTGAGGCAGCACACTTGGGTGATTTGTGCCATCTGAGATCCTCAAGTTATGAAAGGATTCAAAAACTCTGGCTGCAGGGCTTTGAAAAGAGAAAAGGAAGAAAAGTCCTTCTACTGGGCAGAAAAAAAACATCTTGCCAGAACCTGAGTCTCTCTGCTTGACCTCTCAGCTGAAGATCTAAAGATCTATCTTTTATTGATCTCTTCACATCCTGAAATATAAGGAACAGTGTGATATGAGAGATGTTGCATTTAATTTCCATAAAGATAGGACGATGATCTCTTTGTCACCTCTGCACTGCTTTCCTAAAGTCACACACTCCTCTAGCAATTTCAGGAAAAAACTATACTACAGTATAGTTGCTACTACAGCAGCTGAACTCTCAGCTACATCTGCATATTATGATGGCCAGACACTTTTAAGCATGAAGTCTTCAGCATTTTGGCAATGCCATTTAGCAGAAAATCTAGCAGGACCTTTTCCTGTTTAGAAATTGAACCATGCTCTCTAGACAGCATATGACAACTTTGAGAAAGAGTATAAATTATAAAAGAAGACAAAATGAACCAGGATGAGCTATTAGGCTGTGGTTTAGGAATGGTACTCCCCAAGTGAGTGCTCCCACTGAGATTCTCCACACCCCTTGCTCACCCTCCCCCTCCCCTGTGGCCAGCTGGAGGCACAAAAAGGTGAAGATCACAGAATGAAAAAAGAAAAATTCCCTAGAAACAGCAATAAGATAAGAAAACAAACAATAACAGCAACAATATTAATAACAGAAGTGTACAAGGGAGAGAGAGTGATTCACATGCAAAATGCTCATCACAGTGCCTGACCCAAACTGACCACAGCCACACTACCCCGGGCACTGCCCCCTGCTCAGAACCACTGTCACCCAAGCACTCCCTCAGCCACAGTCACTGACCAGAAGGAACCCCTTCTCCTGGGAAAAGACTCCCAGCAGTGACATGGCACGGTGTGGAACAAGCTCTGTGTCCCAGCCATGCCCCTCCTGGCTTCTGCAAGCAGCAACCCTGCCCTGGCCAGAAGCAGGACACTGGGTCATTTACAGATTAAGCCATATCTTAAGTATTGTTGATTGTTAGGTATAAAATGCTGCTGCTGACTGAAATTCTCTTTTTAATTTTAATAGCTGTGGCACTTCACATAGCTCAAAATACCTGCATGGTTCTGCTGTATGCACCAATTCAATCACATTTTGTCTCTTTCTTATGCATGCAACTAAGATACTTTGTAAATCTGAGTGAAAATGTGACCTTCTCTTGATTATTCCTGGTGGCATGTTTTAATTTCTCTTGGCTTTCTGTCTTACTCCTCATTACACTTCTTATATTTATGTGTATACATCACATAAAACCAAGAAACTTCTTTTGCTATTCTGTACAGATATTTTTCCTTGAGATATCTTCCACTGCCTTTCCCATTTTCACACTTTTAATTCTGTTGAATCTCCTCACTGCTACCTTTCACATTTTGCCTTTGCCATTTCTATTTATAAAGCTAATGAAATACCAAGGAATCATTCTGACCTTTCCAGGTAATCAATATTAAGGACAGTCAGCTATCAGCAAATATTGTTTCAGACAATAATTATACCGAAGAGTGGCAGTTTCTCATTCATCAGCTTTAGCACATGTCTGGGGGTGGAAATTGGAATACCTTAAGTACCTGAGATTTTGCTTCAGAAACATCATTTTTGACACATACCCATTAGCTGGGCTTGGTTGTGGGTAGTTTCTGCTTTAAAGTACAATGTTGGCACTATTAACAGAAAGTGGTCCATTCTGTCAACTCTTTCTGAGCATAATTCCTCCATGGATGACAAATGACTGTTCAAACTATGAGCACAATGGTTTATTGTCTTTTTGCAATGGAGGCACTTCACAGAAATTAAAAGTGCAAAAATGTTATTAGATTTCCAGCTTAATATCAAAAGAGCAAGGAGAATTTGGGGTGAGAAGAAAAGCCTTATGTTCGATCTGGAGATGGAAGTATTAGGGATGCACAGTGGTACAGTGGGAACTGTATTGTAGTCATGAAAACTTCAAAGCAGGAAGTGTGGGATTTGAAACAAAAGGGTCATACTATCCCAAGGGGCACTCTTTAAGGTTAAAAGAAACCATTAGTTTTTCCCAAAGGCTTTTTTTATTTGTCTATAAATACAGACGATAGAGAGAGAATAATGTCCAGCCAGCTGGTGTCCTCAAATGCTCCCTAGAATGGAACAGAAAGATAAGCAATTATTACCAAATAAATGGCAAACTACAATTACTGCTAAGGGAATGTAATACTTCACAATCATAAATGCTCCATACTTAGGGTGGGAGAGGGAAGACTTTAAGTTGTGTGAAATGAAAAAATAGAAGGCCATTAAGAAAATTGGTATTACCAGATTTCAATAATAGTGCCTGGTACATTTCAGTCTTAAATTATTTTTAAAACTGTTTGTTTCTATTTTTCTTAACCTTTTTATAAAGCCTCTTTAATTTTTACTTGGTTGTCCTGACTTCAAAACTGATTCCTCATGGCTAACTCTATTTTCCACCTTAACATTTTCTAAAATTAGAGCTTAGAAGTCTTTCTTTGTTGCTGTTTTGAGAAAACATTTGGGCTCAGTTACTTCAGAAATCCAGGTTTCTGGTCATTGTAATGGATAACAACAAAAACATTTCTGTTGTAATCTTACTCACAGAGCAGTGAAGCACTTCTCTCAGGTACTTCTGTGCCAGGGATGTGAACCCCTCTCCTACTGCAGAAGATACTGAAGGAACAAGGCAGGGACTTTAAATATCTTCAAAGAGTACCTGTACAACTGAGTTTATTACACAGCAGAGCTTCCTTTATAGCTAGTGCAGAGAAACAGGTACTTGTAGGCATTAGACATCTGATCTCTTTTGGAATTTTTCTCCATATGTAACAGGAGGCTGGTCTAGAGCAGCAAGTCTGCAAACAGATGTCTACAACACCTATATCTAGAATTAGTCTAAATGGACTTTGCCATATACCAGTGAAAGGACATAAAATACCATATAATGTATTGTACCTTGTATACAGAGTTTAAATCAAATTTAACATGAAAATTGGTTAAGCATCCTCATCCTTTTTAATGAGATCATTAAAAAGAGGTGAATCACAAATTTGCTTCCCTTAATGTATGTCAATGTGATTGCAAAACAAAGAGGTTTGCTTTTTGTTAGACAGTTGCAATAAATAGATGCCAAAATACATACAGAGAGCGGATGGAAGAGTTCTATTTCCACAGCAGCACCCAAGCTATAAAATATAAATTACATTTGGGGTTTGCACAGTTCATCTCAATGGGCAAAGTGAACCTGACTTGTTCTGAATTCAGGGCATTTAACCCACAACAAAGAACTTCTAGGTAGAATAAATGCAGTAAATCACATGTATCTGTCATTTATTACCACGTGCATTTTCTCTACAAATGTTCTGTAGTCCAGCAAATGGCCTTTCGTGCACATGCAGGTCATGTGTACCACATACTTGCTTTTTATGGGTCAGACTTCCCACATTTCGATTCATATTGTATGCCCACAGGCTGGTCAGAGCAGATTCAAATCCAAATAAGCTGTCAAAACCATGCTTTTACACCCAAGGCTAAACTTCTTTGCCATTAAGGGGGTACCCATAAGTAATAAATTAATTTGAACAAAAAAAAAATAAATTAAATCTTTAAAAAATATTGTAAAAATGACAAGGTAATTCACATTTGAATTAAACACATATGCTTACATAAATAAGAGATACAAAATAAACTACTCCAAAGTGATGATCATTGTACAGCACAATTTTTTCTGATATAGGCAGGCTTTTTTCTGCACTTTCCAAAAATACAACAGAATTTGCAATCACCTAAAATACAAAATGCAAGGAAATACACATTAATGTAAAAGTGACAAGAGGGGAGAATGAAAAGAGATTTTCTGTTGAGTATTTTTTCAGTTCATTTTTTGTTGATGACATTTCTTTAAACTGTTTTGTTCACAGAAAGTTTGTGTGGTGAAATAATTGCATTCAAGCATATCTGAAGGACAGACTGAAAGATAGTTGTGATTGGAAGAATTTTGAATTTTTAAAGAAGTGGGAAACTTGTGCTAAATAACATTTCTGAGTGGTGTTGAGATAGGAATCTACAGTCATTGTTATCTTATGTTGCTGCCCATAGTATGAACTTTCAGTTCTTACCAGAAACATCTCACTGTAGAACAGAGTACTGTAGTAATCTCTGGTTTTATATTAATTATTTTTTTCTTTCTATCTTACAAGTTCTCCTTGTTCATCCTACAGGTGTGAATACCATTCAAATGAAATTGACAGTAAAAGCAAACTCTGTCACTACCCTGACACTTCTTCTATGCAGGCAGAATTTTACTTGAAAGCTGTTTCTTCTCAGTTTCAGAATGTGGTGTCCAATTGCACATAACAAAGTAGTTAGTGTTCTTAGCAGAGCAAAGCAAATTGTTGATCCACCTCTGCTGGACACTGCCCCTGTCTTTTGTGTGAATCCAGTTAGCAATCAGAAATCTTGGGCTGCTTTCTCTCTGCAGCATGAACGTCTTGAGGTGAGGATAGAAGCTGGTGTAGCATTGTATTTCATAGTCTGCTTGGTTTGTCCAGTGTCACACTTGGACCCAGAGGCACGCTCCTGCTGCACTATCTGTATTTTATTTGTTAACTGTGTCACAGGTTTCCTTCCAAGAAAGATAATTTTTGAACCTGAGAAGGTTCCACCCTATCCCAGCCCTGACCTGGTTTTAGAGCCAAAGTATCACACTTGAGCACCAAAATGTCCCAGTCCAAGTTCCTGCTAATGGTCTCACATCCTGCCAGATCCACGACTCGGGATAATTTTGCTCCTGTGATGAGACTTGAGCAAGATGAGAAGACCTGTCTGAGAGCCAGACTGATGGGAAATCAATCCAGCAACAAGCCTGTTCCTGGATAAATACAGATTTTCCAGGGCGTTTTCCACAATGCAGAGAAACATGCACATTTCTGTCAAAGCAGAGGCTGTGTAGATGTCTCTGAGGTGAGGCAAAGCTTCTGCTTCTCAGCAAGGTGGAAAGCTGCCCTGATCTGGCAGTGCAGACAATGGGGCCCAGGGTAGCAGCTCTGCACTGAGCTGGGAGCACACAGCAGTTACTGGGAGCCAACCTGGGCATCTGTGACCCAGCACTGCAGCACGAGATGTCAATGAGAGTCAGCCTGGGCTCAGCAGGGATCCCTTCTTCACTGCTCTGCTTTTCACTTACCACAAAACAAACTGCCATAAATTCTCTCTCCTCTGTGCAGCCCCATGCCGCAGATTACACGATCCTTTTTATTTTGTATTGTATTTCAGACTCTGGAGGAGTATTTACTTTTGTAAAACAAAATCTAGTACTAGTATTTTTTCTGTTTTGTCCACAGTTGCTTTTCAGTTTATGTATTTTTCATTTATTTTTCAAAATGGTACACTCCAATGAATTAAAATAAGGCAGTTTTTCATGAAGTATTATGGATGCTCAAGCCTCGCTAAATGATATTTTAACCATATTTTTCCTGTAGTCTTTACCTAAAAATCCTCTTTCTAAGGTATCATTTTAAACTCTAGTACAATTTTTAATTGTGAAGAATAGATAGGAAAAAAAAGTTTAGAAGTAACCAGAATCCAGGATTCTGTTTACAAGGGCAAATCACTCACACTCTATGTCCAGCATGTTACCTGGGATGACATATGGTTTGTAGCAGAATCAGCCTATAAAATCAGGGCTATATTTATCAGATCACTCAGTTGATGGGTTTCCACATCCTGGATGATAGCCTGAAGGACCCTGAACAAGAGATATTCAATACTGCAGAACTCCTACCGTTTTTTTTTACATCACAAGAAAACTCACCTAGAGTCCCATTCCACAGAAACTCCATAAAAGCATGTAAAATGTATGCAAAAAAAAGAGGTATTTAGAGACAAGTGTCTAATCACACACTGGATGGCTGGAAGTGAAAGTTCAAAGTATTTAGAAGTCATTAAAAAAGCATATAAGCAGCAGAAAGTCATGGCTTGTGGAGTGACTTCTGTGCTCTGTGTTTACAATGATATTTTGATTATTTGATGCTTCACAAAAAGAGATTGCTTTGTTAAATTCTTTCTTCCTGACTGGAATCTTTTAATTTTATACAACCTAAAGTGAACAAAGTAGGTGATAATTATTTTTTTCTTTTTTTTTAGGTAGAGAAGCTTGCATGGGGTAAATGGTGCAGAAAGATACAACCACTAACTTACCATCTCTCCTGTTATAACAGGAAAATTGATATGTTGAATTCCCAGTTACCAGAGAGAAACAGAGCATCAGGGAGAGCACAGCTGCTAAAATGGGCAGGAAATAGCAGTACATCAAATGAAATGCGCTGGATTTAAGGCCTGGGAAGAAATATTCTGCCAGTCTTGTGAGATGCCTTGTTATTTTCATTTTTGTGAGCAGTCATGGCCTCTTCAAGTATTTTAAGTTATTGGTCTAGTCTCCCTTGCTAGTCAGAGGCAAAAGGAAAGCACCATTTAGATACCTGTGGTGGAAAGTTGGAGTATAAAACAGATGGCTACTGTCTAGATAGCTTAAGTAAATCTGTGATCAGTCTTCAAAAGTCAAATTGTGTGACTTTCCAAATGCTGCCACTGGCAAGGATGCAACAGCTTGGATTAAACTGGAGCTGTGAAACTGAACTTTTCTTGTAACTCAAGGGCACCAAGGATGTTTCTCAAAAAAGTATTTTATAATTGCATATAAAAGGGTAAAATTTTGGAAAGCTGGATGAAACTATCAAGGCCTTCAAACTTCATACACCATCCCAAAAAGAACAGTGACGCACTTATATTCATAGCAGCTGATATTCAAACCTAGGAAGCCAAACAAAATGTTTTCACCAACCTCACCATTCTTAAAGTGAGAAGCTGCTCCACCTTGTGGTAAATGTAATTCTGCCACAGAAATTGCCAGCTGACATCCAGCAATTTTTTTAACCCTTTTGTTCAGGGCCATTATGCTTTTTCTCCAGGTTGGGAGAGCTCATTTGGTGAAAGGGCACTGAACACGGCATGCTCCAGTCTCTTGGGAGCTACTGGGAAAAGCATTAAGGCTTCTTACAGTGCCCTGAGAGTCAGGTTACATGAAGAACCTCAGGAGCTTAGGTGCCCCCTGAGTGTTGACAGCATTCCCCCTTTAGACAACAATGGTCTGGTAGGAAGCTAACAAAGGGTGTGATGGATTGGAGGCAAAATTTCCTGGTCAGATATTGGAGACTCTATGGAATTGAAAGTATCAGGAAAATAGAATGTTGTGGTTGCCAGCAGGCAACTACGTACCACACAGCCACTGGTTTGCTCCCTCCCCTTGATGCAGTGGGATGGGGAGGAGAACTGGAAGCAAAAAAAATATGAAACATATGGGTTGAGAGAAGAAGAGTCTAAAAACTGAAATAAAGTAAAATATAACTATAATAACCATAGCAATAATAATTGCAATGAAAAGGAGAAAGAGAGAGGAATAAAAACCCAAGAGAAACAAGTGAGGTGCAATACAGTTGCTCACCACACAGTGACCTGTGCTCAGCCCATCCCCAGGCAGCAACTGGCCCCTCCCAGCCAATTCCCCCCAGGTGCAATACTGGGAATGACCTGCTATGGTATGGAGCAACCATTGGGATAATTGGGGTCACCTGTCCTGGCCATGCTCCCTCCTGGCTCCCTTTGCACCTGCTCACTGGAAGAGCATGAGACACTGAAAAGTCCTTAATTAAGTGCAAACATTGCTCAGCAACAGCTAAGACTTCAATGCATTATAACATCATTCTTATGCAGAATTCAAAACACAGCACTGCACCAGCTACTAAGGAGAAAATGACCTCTATACCAGATGAAACAGGACATGGGTACTTTAACCACTGCTGTACTGCACTGGGTGGTTTTATTATGAAACTGTTTGGTAAGATGAGAGCATTACCATATCTTACAGTAATCTGTACCTTGCTTTGTGTATGTGCTTCCTCCTCTCCCTCTCTTCTCTTTCTGCAGTGTCCTCAGCCTGACTGTCTGGTGCAGTGTAACTCTTATGTGCTGTTATGTACATTTGCCTGCTCTAAGGGACTTCACCCTGGTGTGCAGATTTTAGTCTGCTCAGCTGGGGACTCACACACTAAACCTTTTTTTCTAATGGCACAGATGAGAAAAGGAAAAATTTATTTCTGGCTATGTTTCCTGAATACTCAAAGCTTTGCCCTATCACTGTCCTCAGGACATGAAAAATCAGTAAATCATATGCTGAATATCAAAATTTCTGTAAAATACTTTTATGCTTTTCCCTAAGCTTCTCAAGGAAGTGAAAATACCATGTGCCTGCCCTTTCCTCTGCAAGCCTCTCAGTATCTTTCCCCTTTAGCTGCTGAAGTCCTTAGCCAATTCCAACAAATCTGCCAGAGGAGCAGAGTCTCAAAGGAAATACTGTCATGAGCACAGACAGTTGAATAGAGAGAGCAGCACAAATTGGTGCCTCATCTAACATAAATTTTGCCGCCCAAATTCAATAATTATCTATTTTCTTTGCCCTGGTAGCAGCTCAGCAAATACACACCAGCCAGCAAATATACACAGCTGAGCAGCACAGTTACAGCCTGGAACCACCCTGCAGGCAGCAATATCCTGGGGGCCTTTCCCAGATGGTGACTAGAGAGCAGGGGACACTGCAGAGGCAAGGGACAGCACAGGGGAACCAGCTGCACTGCAGAAAGGCAGAGGCATTCACATCTGAGGGTAGGGACAAGGGATCTACAGTGTGCAGAGAGAGGATAAAGGACATACAGCCACAGACATTGTGTCTTAATGCCACTGTTCATGACAATGGTGCTCTGGAGCAGCTCTGTAAATCCTGCCCTCTGATAATCTTAATTCAGCCTTTCTTTTTTGGTATGATTTTAGTATTGACTGCTACCCCCAACTGTGAGTAACCTCTTCCTATCTTTTATTTCAACTGCTCTGGCCCAAAGTACACACTAATTTTGTTTATCCAAAATACATCTTGCTCTGACCCATTTTTATTTCTTCTTTGCACACCAGATGTCTGTCTGTAAATCAGAATATTCAAAAAGTTTCTGAATTTGATAAAAAGAAAAGCCACCTCATTGTCTTCTCTAGAAAAAAATTATTTAAACCACAGCTGTTTTTTTCATTATTTAAATTAATTGTAAGGTCATAACAATTGATACCCTCTAAATGAGAACAGAACATAGAATTATCTGGAAAATATCCTGATAATTAAGTTTTATCTTCCCAGTAAGTAAAAGGGTTGGGGTTTATAATTTGCTGAGAAAGAAATGTTAACTATTTCAGTGTCATTTTGGCAGTATGGAAAACATTGGAAAATGCTATCATTAAGAGTGTGTTAAGTAACAACTGTTCTTAATTATGAATACTTTACTGGAGGGTAAAGAAAAATATATGATTTTTATATCGATTCATCTTTATGCCTTTTTTTAACAAGGAAAATATCTCTAAGGGTGACTACTGTGTTTGAGACTGTAGTCTAAACAAGCTAGAAAAAGACATTCATCCCATCAAGATAGCAGCAAGCCCTGCTTTTCTCCATCATATATTGCTAATATCTTCTATACAAAGACAAGGGATATTGGTGAATCCCACCTGGCAAGTAGATATAATCGTAACTAAGCTTTATCTAAATGAAGACACTTTTATACCTCATTTAAAGGTAAATCATCTAAAGAGCAGTCCTGAAACTGTCACAGAGGTATTAACAAATTTTAATTCATGTTAGATTTCTTTCTGCCAGTGAAGGTTAGATTTTGTCTCCTTTCTAGGAATTCACTGTCAAAACAGTCTGGCATAGAAGAGGATGAACAATTAGTTGCTTGGATTACAGCAGAGTTTCAGTATCTTATTAACTGCATTAAGAGGCAGGGTGGAAGATTACTTTGACATCACTTTTGGAAACACCATCTCATCAGGGATGCTGAAGTCACTCTGTCACATTATAGAAATAACAGAGGTCAGGTGCTTGCTCCATTTGAAGCTCTTTTGGCATTTGCATGGCAAGGAGATGTGGAGTTCAAGACTAAGTGATTTGTAAAGATCTGGTATGTCTGATGTTTTAATTAAGAGAAATTCATCCTATTCTTTGTTAAAACACCTACTGATTTGATTTCTTTTGGCCATACACTTAGGAGTTACAGCCTTTCCTTTGGGTATATTTGCAATTTTCTATTAAAAAATATCACTTTTCAGTGCAAGGAACAAAATCATCTAGCATTATTTACAGATTTAAAAATGTTGTGATACAGAATATAGTCTAAAATTCCTAAATATTTAAGCTCCTGCTTTATTTTTCACTCACAGTCAGAAGTAACAAATTCAGATTACTGATTCAGAAGGTGTTCTTTTCCTTGACATTTAGGAACTGTCTGTGTTTAACAGAAATCAAATATTATATAATAATATTGAAATATAATAGTTTTTAATTTTTTACCTAACTAGATAAGGAATTAAAATAGATAAGATATCATCTTCTGTAACTATTATATAAAAACTAAAGCAATTCTTAATTTTAGAGTAGGGGCAAAAAAATCATGCAGTAAAAATAGAGCCTTGCAGAATTATAATTCTCATGAACATTTTTTCTGAGATGCTAGCATTTGTCTCTGCCTTTTTCCAACAATATCCATTATTTTGCTAATAAATTGAGAAGGATTTCTCATTTATTAACCATAAATGCATAATAAAGACATCAGCCATGTCTTCTCTCATTATTAGCTAGAACAAATTAGCCCAATTAAAAGGGCAAGTGTATTTCTTAATTGAAAGGCCTTTTGCTTACTTTGCACCATTTTTATCAGAAGAATATGTTAACCACACTTAAGAAGTTGAGCTGTGTTAAAACTTCCCCTCATCCTGCTTCATTTATTTTAGTGGTATTTTGACCAGCTGAGAACAGCACCTGTGTTTGAAACGAGGTGGTGCTAAAGTATTGCTATGAATAGTAATTAACACTTGCCTAAAATTCTAAGGTGCTGGAGAATGGGTGAGTGGGACCATATATGACTTGCATTTGGTCTCAAAATCTGGTAGTGCTACACCCAGAGCTCCACAGCATCATCACAGACCTCCTGCTTGTCCTTTGAAATTCATCTGTCTTAAGGAGCTGAGTATTTCAACAGTTAATGGAAATGTTGATTTCTAACACTTTTAAAAAGTGCACAATTCCTGTGTATTTATTAGGTCCCTGAAGTACAGGGGAGACAGTCTCTGGGCTTAGCTTTTTAGAAATATTAGTCAACCATTCCAAGAACACAGAACTAAACCTGGATTCTGACTTTCTCAAGAAATATTTAATAAATTCAAATTGCATGTTGAATTTTCCAATGGGAATGGGTGAGCTCATTAAAGGAGACAGGGCTGGTCACAGCCTGGGCTGCCCTAATTGGTTTTGTGATCTCAAGGACCTAATGCCCATGAGGCTAAAGGGAATTCCATAGTATATATTTCAGTCCTAAAAATTAGTTCATATATGATTTTGAATGTGAAAACTGAAAGAATAGCAGCAAAGAATAGAGTCAACCATACAATACAGTTTTATGTCTGAAAGCTGCATAAGCTTCATCTTGTTTCATAATTCATCAGAATATGCCTCAAAAAGCAGCTACAGACTCACCACTCCTTGCTTGGAAAAAAAATACTTGTCATTCTTCTTGCTTTCTTAGTTTTCCCTGGATCTCTTAATGGTTTTTCATATGGAAAAATCTGAGCAATTATATGAGCATTGTCAGAAAAATCTCTTTACGAATACAGCATTGAGTTACTCAACTTCACTGTGGGTAAACTAAAAAACAAACAAAACAAACAAACAAGAAAAGTCCCTCACTTGGACTAATCTATCTATGGATGCTGCATTGCCAGTGCCATTAGACAGAGTGCCTCTTCCTTGCACATGGAAGGAAAGAGTTGTTAGCTGGGCTTCAGCTGCACTATTACTCTTGTTAATCATGAAGGTGGTGGTAATAAGCTTAGAAATATTATCCTTTTCTTTCAAATCTCTGGTTCAGTATTCATCTTGCTATTCAGGAAGCCCATCTTCCTCCTTCTGCACTGCTGGCTACCAACTGCCTTATGTTAATTCCTGAGTGAATAAATATTGAGGTACCTGAGAGAAAGAATTTGTTCTATAGCTCCAGTTGTTTAAAACACATCTTTTTCAAGTCACAGCGAGCTCAATATTGCCATACCTTTCAAGAGCAAATTATGAGGAGCCCTGTCCCCTTACTCACAAAGGAATGTTGAGATATCCACACTCATATGTAGATAGCAGATATGAAGAGAAGTGAGCTCTAAAACAAATTAAAAGTATAATAGCCTTCAAAGCAGCAGATTTTTTATTTCTCCTGGTGAAGCTGCAGTGTCTTTGCAGTTATGTCAGGCTGCAGGTTGTGACCAGCAAGACATGAAGCAAAGCACAGGAAATCTGCCAGCCACAGAAGTTTTGCAGGCACTTTGTCCCCAACAGAAACCTCTGACTGTGTTCAGCTACTTAAACTATTATGCATGTAGAGGTAAACTGGCTTAGAGCTCAGCCAATTTAGCACTTCAGTACTTCAAATTTTATATGCATTAAAATGCTTAAAGGCTGTAGGAGAGCTGTAAGTCACTTTGCCTCTGCAACCATGAAACCCTGAGAAGCTCAAGAGAGCAAAGCACTATCAATCTTTGCTAGTTTAAGCCTCCTAGCACACAGGACCCAGAAAAAAGTTTCTCTGGGCTTGAGGCAGCCAGGATTCCCCTGATACCACTGAATTCTTCAAATACAGAAGCAGATGCCATTGAAACAGTCACCCAATTAAATGCTGGTGTACCTTCAACCACATTTTTATTACAAGTGCCAAGTGCTGCACTGTAAGACCCATGAAAATGCCTCTCTTCCACACATTTCCTAAAGAACAAGAAAATGCAATGCCTCTGGAAGCTGGCTGGCCAATGCAGATTTCTGTTTTCATCTTATCGTGTTTTCCATGAAAATTAATACAAAATTCCCTTTTCCTCTGGCTGTCACACGTGAGTTTTCTAAACCATATTCTCAGAGATTGTTAGTGATAGAAATGCATTTGTATGCATTTCATATGCCTTCTATGCATAAAAATCTCATTTTTATGTCCAGAATTACATCTACCATCTTTACAAATTTCATTCTATCAAAAGTGTTTGATGTCAGCGTGGCCTAACATGGTTATACAACAGTGTAAGTGAAAGAGGATTACAGGAAAGCCACCACACACAGACCATATCCACCCCTCTGCCCAGGCACTTGGATAAAGTTGTTATCCAAAAAATGCAAGCTTTTACCAGAGACAAACAAGAACTGGCACTCAGGCCAGCTCATCTAAGCATCCTCTGGCACAGTCCCTCCACTGCCTCCAGCTCTGTCTACCAATCTTTCCCAAAGAGGGAATATAATCCTCTGATGTAAATTATCCTAATCATATATAAAAGCACTTTTGAAGGCTGAGGCCACCTTACTGTAGCATTACCTTGATATGTTTTGACCCAAAGGCAACACTATAACCATAACTACAAGGCCTTTTTCTGCACAAGATTATTCACTGATTAATCCAGTGCTCAGTGTAGTGTTTGCAGTTTCTTTGTCTAGCAAGCCCTGAGACAACACAAACAGTCAGTAATAAAAGAGCTATACCATGGATGAGGAGGTTTTTTGTTGCTGAAATTTGAACTTTGAAATGTGTCTGTCAAATGCATAACTGAATGTTATCCAATAAAACGGCAGCAAAGGTGTGGCTGGATAGGGACTGCATGAAGAAAAAATGAGGCCTGCAGATGTATCACAGGTTGTTGTTCCCCATGAACTGAACCACAAACAGGGGCAGAGAGGGTGAATAGAATCAGGGCACAAACAGCTTCTTTCTACATGCAGCTAACATTTCACAACAGTGTTAAAAATGCCACAACTCTATTTATAAATAGCCAGCATTCCCACTGCTAGGTAAAATTTTCAGAACTTTACTCAACTTGAAGACTTATGACTAGGGTTTTTACCATTTTAATGTGAGCATCTCTGCTCTGTGTCAGCAAGAGCTGATTCTCCTCAAGCATTTCATCTTCTGTTTCATTACAGAAAAATATCTCTGTGGAATCATAAGATTCAGCATGAAGTTTTACAGAAGTTTTGCAGGAAAGTAAGCACACACAGTCTTAACTGAGAGTTATTTTTACCAGCTGGCAGGTGCTCATAGTAGATCTTGAGCTTTATAGATTTGCACATCTGCAAGTGTGCAATAAGTAAGATTCTTCTTGACTGCTCTATATATTCATAGCTTTTAACATCAGAGAGGACCAATACATAGTGAGTAATAGTATATATATTTTAGGGTAGTTATTACCCTATGAACCACTACTCAAATTCCATGTTAAACATTTTAAAAAAGGCATGTAAAAACCCTCCTCTTTCTTCTTTTAAATCACACCAACACAACGCAGCATTCCTATCTTGAATAATGAAAGGCAGTCAGTGAAAAGGTGCCACTTGCATTCTAACAATGTTTAAGAAATTTCTTCCAGAATAAAATTCCTCACTGTACACTGTTTTACAAAAAGAACTAACACAAAGTAATGCCTAGACAGCCTATAATCTCTTAGGATAAATTAAAAGAAAAAAACCAAAACCATACAATCATGCTAATGAGCAATAAATCAGAGGATAAGGCACCAGGTATTCATTCTGGTCTTATTTTGGTCTTATTGACTGCCACTAGAGCATGGTTGCAGTTCCCAGTGGTTGTAAGTGTTATAGCTATGGTACCTCAATGGAAAGTGAACCCTCATACCAGCAGTGTTTGTAAAGTCTCCTTTCCCTCCTCACACAAACACTAAAAACTTCCAGAATTATTTAACAGTAAGTTATTTGCTTCTAAGCAGCTATGTAGTAGCAAATTACATTGTTTAGAAATCCCATTAATAGCATGAGAAGGGGATGTCCTCCAGAGGAAGCAGCCAGCAGAGTGCCTTGCAGATTAGGCAGCAGCATCGACTCCAGGGCTGAGCATGGGCACAACTGAGGAGCTCACAGAGGGTGAACAGAGCCACACAAGCGTTTCAGGCTGAGGATAATATATATTCATCCCTCTCAGATTTCTGCCTAGAAGGCTCTCTTCTCAAGCACATTGTAAGGGATGAAGAAAAATACATTGCTGCAGCCTGTCTTGAAGATTTATTCTCTGTACACGCAGTTGTGCACATCTGGTGCATTGTGAGTGGGCTTTCCCTCCTGGCATGCTGCAGCATGAGACATGCTGCTGGAAAAATCTAAGTATTACCTATATTAGCCTTTGTTCCTTGAGCAAACTGAAATTATTGCAGAGCTAGAACACATTCATTGTCTCCAAAAATCTCATCACCTTCTGTATTATTCCAAAGGTATTTATATTTAAGTGCCCATACCTTCCAAAGTCTGAACTGTTAAACTGAAGATAAGAATAACATGTCTCCAAAGACCTTTTTAATGAGGTAAAAGACTCTTCCAGATTTTTATCAACATTGCCAGCTCAAAGCAGCTCAACACTCTGTTTTCCTGTACTAAAACAAATTGTGTACAATTAAAGTGAAAGATCTGGCAAAGAACCATGTTTTAGAGCAAAACACTGGTATCCAAACTGCTGTACAGCCAAAAAATGTCGACTATGGCCCAAATCCATAAAGAAATAGCCCATCATAGAAAGAAAGCAAGGAAATGGCTTCCTGCAGATGTTGCATAGGAAAGGCATGCCAGGTGTCTGACACCTGCTTGAAGCCTCCAGAGAAATTGTGCATGTCACCTTGTGATATCAGCACATGCTACCTTGGTATCAAACCCTTTGCTTGCAAGAGCTGCCATCTCAGAGCAGGTTGCCAGTGACAATGATCACTTTGGCTTATTTTAGCAGAGTAACTGCAATTACTGGCACCAGCAGGTATCAGACTGTTTCCAGCAAAGGTGTTTGGCTTCTGAGTTCTAATTTAGTTCCTGTCACTGAGACTAGAAAAGACATTTTTGTTTCCCACAGCTTCTGGTGTGTATCAGACTCTAGCTTCAGACAGGTATTTTAGGAATTCTAGGCGTTGTGTAGAACTGCACATTTAATCACAGCCTCCTGCCATGACTTTGGTGAATAATTTGTCCAAACATTAAAAAGAGGATTATAGCTTATTGAATCAGAAGAGCATCCTCGGCAAAAGAAACTGGCCAGCTACTTACACACTGAAATGCTCCAAACAGCAGCACTGGCCAAGTACCATCTGGTTTAGGGTTTTGGATGAAACATTAATTTTCAGCTGGCTTTCCAAACATCAGGCCTTTGAGGGTTCATTTATAAACCACATGTGAAACAAGCTGTCAGTAGGCAATGAGCTGTCCTGGGTGAGTGTGTGCAGCAGCAAACTTCCACTGACACCAGAGTCTGCTCCCTCTTCCAGGACAATTGACTTCAGTGCTGACACAGAGGCATTTAAAGACTGTCAAGATTAGAAAAGGCATAGACCTTGGCCAAATCTTATTTTAGTCAACCTGTTACAGATCATCTTGTATTACCATCTACTGCTCCTTTTCTTCCCTCTAGTTATTCCTGAACTGTTTTATTACCAACACTAATGTCTGAGTTATTAACCTTGTCACATCTACAGAAAGTATTCCTAGTGTGAAGGACTAAAAGGAATGTTCTACTCTCCTGAGGAGACTCCAGCCTTTACTGTTCAGACAATCAAGACCCGCAGTCTGAAAAAGAAAAATTAAAAAATCCAGAGTCAACACAGTATCCAGCTCAAGAGAGTTTTGATACCTCCCAAATGAATGTGTGCTGGTTTAAATCAATGGCATCAGATGCTCCAACATCCTGCATAGGTTTAATTTCATGAACTTTGAGCAATCCCATTGTAGTGCACAATGTTAACCACTCATTTAACATTTTTCAGACTGCTTTTACATAAATACACCATTACAGGCTGCATTAATTAGCTCTGCTGAGGATTCTAATCCAAGCAATCCTGCAAACCCTAGAAGCAAAGAAACAGGAATTTTGTTGCAACTAAGCACCTCAGCCCCTAAGAAGCACAGATGATGGGACAGGAAGTGGAAAAGAGGTGAAACAGGAGGTCACAGACAAAATCTAAGCATGGAATACAAGGGGAAGGAAAGGGGAGGGAAGTGGAAAAGAGGGAGGCATCGAGCATCACATGCATGTGGTGGATGTAGTAATGAAACTTAAGCATATATATCTCATTCTTCCCCAATAGATATTGGAGATTTTTTTGTTTAAAAAATTAAACCAAAAGCTGTTATTTTTATCTGTATTTTATGGATGAGGAAACTGAGGCACAGCAAGGTGCTCTGGAACATTTGAAGTGGCAGCCAGAGAAAGTGCACTAACCCTATACCACATCTGAAATTGATCTGCTCTTATTTAAAATCAAACTATGTAATATTCTGTGGTGCTAACCTAAGGAAAGAGATCTAGGATTCTAGGATGCTGAGCAGTACCTTCCTCCAGTAGGATCAAATCATGGGCAGGAAAAGAAACATCGCTGGGAATAAACAAAAGAAATCCAATAGGCTGCAACAAAGGAAGAACGAGGTCTAAAATTCTGGGGAAATGAGCTTTACAAAGCTGTCTGACACTTCCCATTAAAAGAGGTAATAAACATGACACCTTCTGTGAGGAATAGCATTTCAGGCAAAGCAGTACATAATGCAGACATATAATGTAATAGCTACTTCTTATGCTTAATGCTTATGAGTCAGTCATTTCCAAAGAAGATCTCCAGCCCTAATTCCTGCCCAACCTGGAGGATGTTCTCAATCTGCTTTCTTCCTTCTGTGTTTGCATTATTTTCCATGACCTTTTGAGCCTTGGAAAAAGCCTTTTGTTCAAATTACATAATCAGTTATTCCACCTTTAAAAGCTGATGGTCAGGAAATGTTTTAGGATTCCAGTGATTGCAAAGCACCATAGCCTCCAGAGGGATGCCTCTTTCCCACCTAGTCTGTCACACACTACCACTTTCAGCATGGCACTGGGAACCAAAGAGCATCTAGGGATCCCCATCAAGGTCATCTATGGAACAAAAGACAGAAGTGTCTCCAGGGTTAATTATGTAAAACATTTTTTAAATAATCTTACATAATGTGAAATGATATAAAAATTATTTGTTCTGCATCCAGAAGCTCAGATAAAGCTAGAGAGTTAACACTGCTTCCATACTCATATACTTGGACACTCAGCCTGTCTGTTTGACAGACTTCAGCTGGGACTCACACAGTGCAGGAGCTGGGGCAGCTCTGTTCCAGCCTTTGGTTTAATCTTTTACAACCCAAGTTATGCATGAGAAGCTATGGATAGTTTACTGAGCTTATTTTTTCAGTTATTTCTTCATAACTCTTCCTCGTTATTCAGCAGGAAACCATTTTGCATAGGCTAAACCTTTTGTTACACTATAATGAATCCTAAATAGTTGGGGGACAGGAGTTAAAAAAAATAGCGCGATATATATTCAGTCATTGCAAAGAAGTACAATGTTTATATATGTACTCATATATATAAACATATTACTTCAGTGGTGGCTTCTGTTCATATGCTTCCAGGAGGAATAAATGACTGACTACATTTTTGCCACACACAGAGGAACATCAGTCACTCCTAATTGGAAAATACGAGTTGATGCTTAAGGGTTCCACACCATGGAAACCTGGGGCTTTTTTAGGGTGTTTGGTGCCACTGCAGGAACACCTTTTATTCTAATCACCATTCAGCACTCCAAGGCAAAAACTAGAGATCTTTCTCAAATGAGCAAATACATTTTCCACTGAATCTCATTTATAATTAGTTTTTAACAGGAGTAATTTTTTTCAGCTACATTCTTTCTAATTGGCACTATAAATGGAAGCATTTTTCCATGTAAATTAACTTAACCTCCCCAGAAATACCCTTCTACTGACACTTTGCCATAGACTTTCCTTCTTAAATTGTTTGGGAAATTTAAAATCAAAATATGTTTAAACTGGTAAAAAACAAATCAACAGAGAAGTAAGGCAAGAAGGAGCACCTAAAACATGGAACTCACCAGTCACCTTTTTTTGCTCAAATTTTCCTGACTTATTCTCTGCTTTTCATCCTTTATAGGCTCATTCCACAAGCTTAATGGTTTAGCTCTTCTTTCACACCCAAGAGAGGAGAAATGGGAGCGAATGTGCCTTGGAAAGTACACAGCACTGCCTAAAACAGTGCAAACTGATCCTTCCTAACAATCAAAATATGGACCAGCATTAAACTATTGTGGTTCAGAGAGTGTAACATTTACTTACTAAATATTCCTGAATTGGTTTATTTCTTGAAGCAGTTCTCAAACAAGCAGAAATTCCAAGCTGGCTTCCTTCTACATCCTATTTATTGTCATATAAATTCCTCTCACAGGAGAGAGATGATCTGCATTTCTGTTTTGCTCTCCTCTCATAATCTAAATACCATAATAAAGATTTTAAATGTTCAGATACCTCAGTTACTTCAAATACACCAATTCTTCAAGGACACAAAAACTGCAAGTCAGTACAGAATTCTTAGTAGCTCTAGACATGTGCGTTTATAACCTCTTCAAACAAACAAATCATTTCATAATTAGACATTAGTAGTACAGTAAGCACCAATACTATGCTTCTGTGCAGCTCAAGCTGCATGTGATAACCTGGCAAACTACTGTCCAAGACCATTACATAATCAAAGGGAAAAACAAAATTATTCCTTTATGCCCATCAATAACTGTCTTTTTGTTTCCCTAGTATTTTAATAAAATACAGGTATATGCATGGTATTCATTTTACTCGAAACAAAATGAAAATGGTGTTGCCTACCAAAATTACACCTCTTTGGGTGCTTACAGGTTTGCTCAGTGTATGTAAGGGGCCACTGTGAAGGTCACACTCTGTCATCCCTATGGAATAAAACAGCAAATGAGTTAAAAAAAAGCCCAGTAAATCCTTAGACAGTTCACATTCTTATTGTGTACATAGGGTGGAGCTGTTACTGTGGTCTTCTAGGGCTAATAAAAATCCTCTAGTATGAGACTCATTTATGATTAATTAGCCTCTCTACTACTGTTTTTTTTCTTGGTTTTCAGAACACAGCATTTGGTAGGAAATGGATGACTAGCTGCAAATATTGTAAATGTGTGCTGGGGGAATATTTGAACATTTGTTCAAATTTGTTTTAAGATTTTATGCTGCTACCCATCTCCATACTGTCTAAGCACAAAATTCTCAAAAGAGAATTTTCATTTCACTGTGTTCGCAATTCTTCCCAAGTTCGTTTCCCATACAGATGAGGCACTTTAATTTCATTAATGCAAAAACTTGCAAAAAGGCAGTATTTAGCTTAAGCTAGCCAAAAACCATGTCAACTGCAAACTTGTAATTTTACATTGGTTACTAATTCTGCAGCACAGAGCTGAGTATTTGTATGGTTCATGCAGTAGTGTCATGTTTCCCAGAAGGCCAGCACAGTGGAACCTGAATATTAGTCTAAATCATGTTTATAGTTTATGCTTTTTAAAAATTATATATTTGTAAGATAGGTTATTAGGAACTAATCAATAGAACCATTTGCCTAGCTGAAAAACCAGGAATTATATTACAAACCACCAATGACACCTTGTGTAGAGTTTGAGTCCTGGCAGTATAATTCTTACGTTAACCAACACCCCAGAACTGCATTTCACTTCTGGGCTACAGTGAATTTAATAATGCTTAATGTCAAATTATTAATCAGGGAAAATATTAATATAGGAGGTCAGTTACAAGGCACAAGTAACTGTTTCCAGACATAAAGCAATAAACTAAATGTTCATTTTGAACCACTCAGGAAAAATCAATAGCTTTTGCAAATATGTAAATCTAACTTCAAATTGGAATTTTAAAGGCAGCTAAAATTGGTTTCAGCTGTCTCAGCACAAAGAGCCATTGCCATTCTGGATTACCCTGGGTATCTGAGGCATCTGCATTTTTGGCAGGCATGACCTGGGACCCAGGGAGAACTTACACCCTTTTGGTGGAGGCAGGTGGCAACATCCGTTTAAGGTCTAAATTAGTAAAAATGGTCTGTGTTAAGGCAACTGAATCCCATGTCATCATCTTGGGTGACATGCAGCAGCAAAAAAGATGCCAGTTTATCAAATCATTAGTGAGAAAAAAATCAATCTTTACCATAATTAATATTCTCTTGGCAAATTCTAAATTCAAAGTTAAATTCCAATATGTAAAAACTAGGCCAGCACTTCTAGCCACAGTCAAAAATGCATCACTACGAGAAGAGTGTTACCTCTGTTCCCTTTACCTCTATTAACTTTTTTCTTCCTTTCATTGCTACCTGAAATAGAATCATACCTGAATTAAGCAGACTACAAGTTGAGAGGATATAATGTGTTGAGTAGTCTCATTTTTAGAAACCAGTCTTGAAAATGTGTATGCACATTAAATACCTGAAGTACACCTTTCTGAGCACTTCAATATATGCAAACGTCTGAAATTATTCTTCACAAAATCCTTTCAGGTTGGTGCATTAGATCCTGTCTTTTCTTCATGCAAAATTAGTTATCACATCTGAAGTTCATTTTCAAATAGTTTGAAAGCTGACAGAGTATTAAACTGTACTGAGCACAGAGGAGCAACTCCAGGTCAGGATATCATAAGCCACTGACCTAAGCAAATGCTGTATGATGCAAAGATCAGCATGCTTTTGGTGTTAAGGGAAAGTGAAAGGGAATAGAGATGATTTCCTGGGAGATCCTGCAGAAATCTGGGAATTGTTTAAAGCATAAGGAGAGGAATTACTACAGGAAGCCACTGTCTACAAATGTATCAAATGTTATTGAGTAGAGTATATCATAAAAAATATGAATGTGAGGCATACCTAGAGGTGTGTAGGGGAATCTTTTCCAGCCAACATAAAACTAAAGTCCATTATTGTTTTATTTAGATTTGTTGGTTTAATATGTCTACTAAACCAAGACAGTGCTCAGAACTGGATTGGAACTCACCTCCACAAAAACTCAGTGCATGGAGAGCTTGAGGTTGCTCACATTCATTCATTTCTAAATGAAGAAAAATACTTTGATGTTAATTTATAAAGGAAAAAGAGCCCCTCCTCATTTACACAACAGCTCTATTGCATTGACTAACTGTCACAGTAATTAGATTGCTACAGTACATAAAAACAGATATTCCC
Source organism: Rhipidura dahli (assembly GCA_013399225.1). Lineage (NCBI taxonomy): Eukaryota > Metazoa > Chordata > Aves > Passeriformes > Rhipiduridae > Rhipidura > Rhipidura dahli. The sequence goes on from VXAC01007664.1 coordinate 100,980, forward strand.
ACTCCCTGGTTATTTCTCAGCAGTTAAGGACCTTTGCCAGCATCCTTCTGTCACAGCCTGTGTTACACATTTCTGCAGAAGGGATCCTGTAAGGAAGGGTGTGGAGGGGAAGCAAATCTTCCAGAGGTCCTGAGCATGAGTGCTCCAAGTCAGGGATGGATGCTGCTCCATTTTGCCGCCTCCTTCTGCTGCCCTGTCCTTTGGCCATTGGGCACAGAGGGATTCCCTGCCCCTGAAATGGTGCGCAGCGCATCCTGTTCTACAGCTTTCCTTAGACCTACCCTCCTGACAAATGATTGGTCTCTTTTTTCAGTTAACTCCTGCTATTGGCTCTGCCACATCCTGCGGTGAAGTATTTTTAACAAACTTGCACAACAGCTACAAAGGACAGTCAGGAAACAGAAAATTGTAATTTGCTCTTGTAAGGAATTGGAAGCACTTTGATGATCTTGCTGCCCTGATTTAAACTCATTCCTACAAAGACAGAATCCTGCCAGCTCTAAAGGGCTTTGATTTTATTTTTTTCATGCACTTATCACGACCTCATTTTGTAAAGTGCCAAGAGGATTTGTTCATTCATAACTCATCTTGATGCAGTGGATGGCAGCAGGAGGTGGTTTTGGGGTGGAGGGGTTAGTTTTAGTACATTTGATTAGTATAATAGGACATAATGTTCCATTCTATCCTTTTCTAGTTTCAATATTTTAATTCATTCTATGAGAAAAAATTCAATGGCAATCTGTCAAGGACTGCAATTATGTTTTAAATCAGGATGAAAAAAAGTGTGTTTGTATTTGTGAGCAGGGGGAATCATTTACATAATAACTGATGGTAATAATAACCCTCAGTTACAGTCTTTATACCCCATACTCTATCCCTTGGCTTTAATTTTAAGATGGCTGTTTCTTCCAGTGCAGCACACCTAAAAATATAGAAATTTTAATCCTGCAATTTTTGGGCAACTATCAGACAGCAAATGCTGACACCACTTTGTCCTTAAAAATTTGCACTGCTATCACCTGCCATCTGGCAAGGTCTTCCAAACAGAGGGTGGTTTAAAATCTCTAGAGAAAACCCAGGCTTATGACTAATGGTGGTTTCCTTGGCTTATGTTGTCTTCATCAGTTGGAACCATTGGTCTGTGGTGGATTCTGCTAGCGAACATAAAAATTAGAGTTTGGGTTTTTTTTCTAAATACTAATAATATTATCCAAATATTAAATTTTTAGAGAGGCATAAAGGAAACACATGTTTTAATATTAAAAATGTAAATGCTTCAAAATATTTTTTTTTACTTTAGTAAGACAAAAAATACTTTATTCATAAACCAAAATGTGCTTTAAACTAGATTTTCTCTTTTTAAATTTGGCAACTGGATCAAGTGTCAAACGAGAAATGAAAAACGAAAGAGAAATTTTAAATATTTTATTTTAATTTAGAGAAATTTAAAAAGCAATAATGTATCAAGATCAACAAGTTCTAGAAGCAACTAAAATGAAAGGTTTTTTTATAGTGTTTCATTTTTGCCAAATGGTCCCCCCTAAAAATATCGTTTGGGTCTACCTTAAAAACAATTTTCCTCACAAAGTTGAAAATGCTTTTTTTTTCTCCTTTTTAGAGTATAACATCTAGTTTGGCAGGAAAAAAATGAGACTTTAGATATCATTCATTCCTTTGCCTTTCCAAATACTGAAGACAGGGTGGTCCTTGGTATCCCTTTCAATGGTGGGAATGCATCCACTTGGAAAAGAAGGAGAACTATAAAGTTAGTGATTTATGCAAATTCTTTCCTTAAAATGAGGGCAGCTTATATCTCACAAGAATCATCATAATGGCTTTTTCGTGTACCTCAAAATTTCATTCCATTATCTAAAGTCCTATTCAGAGTCCACCACACCACTCAGCCATCAATTTCATGTGTGGTTGGACTCCATGAACTTACAGGTCTTTTCCAATAGAAATGATTCTATGACTCTGTGATCCAAAGGACCATGTGTGACTCATTCTGAACATGAGTGAAGAGAAAGTTTTCCCAATGCAGTGTCATGGCCTCAGAGGATGCCAAATATAGTGCTTATAGAGACCATTTGACCTGGAATGGCTGCTGTCTTTAAAGAAAATACAACTAAAAGTTATGATGTTGGTGGCATGGTAGAAATTTTTCTTTTTCAGCTGGGCAGGCTATTTGCCACTCTAAGATAAATTGGACTCTGGACTTCAGCCTAGATTTTGACAGGTAGTGTTATTTTAACGGGACTTCCCACAGTTGCGCTGAAAAGGCTGCTCAGTATTCTGAGTAACCAACCCTGCCTTCTGACAGCTCAAAAATTCCCCACTTCAGTTTATGTTAAAATAATTTTTGCAATGGTAATCATCAGCACTGAGGAAAATTAGTTTTATCATTAAATAATCACACCCTTGAGAGGCTGTGGGCACACAGCTGGCACTTAGCTGGCTTCAAACTGCTGAAATGTAACTATTTCAGAGAAACCATACCTCTTGTCTTTGAGTATAAATTAAAACTAAAATCTAACCTTTTTTTTCAGATTTATTTTTCGTGTATGTGCAAAGCTGCATACCCATACTAACTAAACATGGAAGAAAGTAGTCCATATCCCTGTATAAATACATCATGCCAATACACAACAGCAGATTAATTTATGTCATAAAAATGTTTCGGGGTTTGCTTTTCTCTGTTTGGTGAGAAGAGAGAAAAACTGATGCCTCCAATATTCTTATAGACAGACAAACAAAGAGTTTGTATTTTGTATCAGGATTAAATGCCCAGCAGAGCATAATATGTCACATTCTCTTTGCACTGCCAGATGTACCTGCTGGCACCTGTACCTGAGACAACTCGGCAGCCCCAGTGCTCAGTCAGAAAGGGGACTTCCCAGAGCAGCTCCCTGCAGCCAGGATGGGGAGTGAGAATTGGTTGTGCCACAGAAGCTGCACTGCCTCTCTGAAGATACATCATAACCCTGGGGGAATCAGGCACCTTTCTCTGAACACCCATGTGTCCTGCAAGAAACCTCCTCCTGTCTCTGGCCCCTGCGATATTTGTTCTTTCACCAGGATCCTCCCTGCTGCAAGGTCAGGCATCCAACAAGAACAGAGGGCACTAGAGGTGTGCTGCTTGTCAGGCTAGAAAAGCCTGTTCTGCCTCCTCAGGCTAATGGGGCAGTCTCTTTCACCTGGAATCTGCACCCTACACAGCTGCACACTTTGCTTCATGGACCCCCTGGCTGTCCTGGGGAGCCCAATTTTGAAAAGAGACCAGTGTGGGACACCAGGAGTGGGTGATGATGAGGAGAAGGTGACAGTTCTTAGCTTCATGGCCATTTTAGTTTCCTAAACTTAACGAAATTTTCAGGAGGGTTTATCCACGAGAATATACATTGAAAATGAACACTGGAAATTCATGTAACAGAGGCAAATAGGCAATGGGAAAGTCCTGGTTAACAGTCCAAATGGTAGCACTGATCCATGGAATTTATGCAGCTCTGCTGGCAGTCCTGTTCAGTCTGCTGAAGTCTATCTTTTCCTATATAGAGCAACACAGCTTTTTTAATAATATGCCTGTTCTGAAATTGCAATAAGGCTGCTGAGGGGAATTTGATTTATCAAGAGATAATCATCTCCTGGAGGGGAATAAAGACACCTGTCTGCCTTCTGCTGTCAAAATTTAATATAACCATTCATAACAATACCTTCCCCCCACCTGAAATAATGCTTACTTAGTAATTTAATTATCCAGATAATCTTCACACAGAGTTTATGTTTCCACCTCTAACTGGATGCCTAATAGAGCTTGCATGACTGTTTTTCATAAACACCCCAAAGCAGCACTCTCTTTGCACTGTAAAGTTCCAGCAGAGGCACAGTGCCATGCTTTGCTAAACTGTGGAAACATCTATCTCACACCAAAATGGCTTTGATCAAGAAGCACTGCCTGGCTACTCATTTAGGTTGTATTCAGCAAGATATTTAGACTCATGCCCAATGGTCAGGCCTTTGAAAAGTCCTACAGAACCTGCCCTAGTGGATTGATAAAGATTAATTCAGTGCTTCAAAGATTCACTCGGAGCTCTCAACTGCTGAATTAGGACTTTGTTGTTTTAAGGTTCTGCCTTTTGCATGAGTAACTTTACACGGTGTTGTTGGGTGAGGGTACTTCTCCAGCTATGCATCAGTGAAATGAGAAACTGCAGATGTTCCTTATGCCATGGATATACATCTTAATGTCTTGCCACTGAAAATTTAAAAAAAAATTCTAATTGCAGCATTTATATGCTGATCCTCTTGTACTTTCTTTTCTGCCAGTGTGTCAAAATCTGACCCTTCAAGAGGAACAAGTGTCTTAACAGAAAACAGTGCTGGGCTGATGAACAAAGAAATTTTATTCCAAAATTTCCCAAATCAACATAAAGATTGCTTACAAATTGATCATTTTTCCAGTCACATTTCTGCAACAGCAAGTTTTTACAGTGTAAATTGCTTATTTGCTTCCTCTGCTACATTAGAACATAAGCTTCTCTTTTTTTGCAGTGTTGTGGCCATTACCTTCAAACAAAAGACTGCTTTTGCACAATATCAATTTGTATGCTAATAATATTGCTTGCAATTGTACCTATGCTAACACACAAGACCAGGTTATAGCCAATTCCCATTTCTTCTCTTTTAAGATACTTGAAGAGTGATAGTTCTAAATATTATGGACTCTCTTCTCATTTCCTCTTCTCAGCATTGCCAAAGTCTATTACCTAGCTGCTTCATCTCATATTAAAAGCTGTTCAAAAACCTTGGAGACTCCTTGCACATACTCATGACTTTTGCATGAGCAAAAATTGTGTTTGCTTTAGGCAAACAAATGCTTCCTGTTTATTAGTGCAAGCTTTTAGCACGTTTGCTTCATCCTGAATAAAATGCTGACATCCTTTTTTTACAGTTCAACCCATCAGCACCCCCAGTGGTGGGGCTTCTGTCTTTGGTTGTGACAGGATAGCCCAGAAAACACCTTGGATGCTTTCATGGATAAACCATGGGAAGCTGTCCAAGCTTTACTCTGGGTACAAGTATCCCAGCACTGTCCTGGAAATTGCAACACTATGTTCTCCTACAGGAAGAATCTATTTCAGGAGGTGAAGAGCTACTGAAAGGATTTGTTTAAATAGGAACTTGAATTATAATTAATTTGAACATGAGATGTAAAGCTGGAAAGTGTTTTGGAGCTAGAATTTGGAGTAAGATTTCTAACAGTGTAATACTAGAAAAAATTCACCTGTAGAAGGTTAGAAAACATTCACAGAGAATAAAATTTCATCAAGAAGGTGAAACTGTGCCTGTGCAATGTGTTGACTTTGTACAAGTATTGGACAGCATTCACAATCATAGCCTACAAATTAACAAGAACTCAAATTATCCTTTTTCTGGATTATATTCCTCAGTTTCTACAGCAGCAGTCTTTCAGGTGGAACTCCTCTGACTCCCTCTCATTCAGCTGGCTTCATTCTGTGGCAAAATCGTGCCCATTGGCCAAATTACAGCTTGAAAATATAAGTCTACTTTCATAATAAAAAGTATTTTTATTTATATATATATTTATATAATTGAGGATTTCTCTCTTTGATTTCCACCACGTTGTTGAACAGTGAGTACTGACTTTGGCTGAATCTGCAGCAGTAAGATGGAAGAAATAACCACAGTAAGAGACACAAAGCTGAGGATCCAAAATTCAATATCACACTTGTCCTGGGACTTGTTCTGCTTCAGAATATCTGTGACCAGTGCCTGCAGCCTGGATGTGTGCTAGCAGAAAGAGCACATAAGTGCACCATCTGGCCTGTTTTGTCTGAAAGGAACCCATTTATCTGAACCTGCTCTTAAGTGTCTGAACAAAACCACACTAAATGGACTGGATCAGATTTGTTTCAAAAGCTCTGCCCAGGTCCAGGTTAAAATAATAACGTAGATGCAGATTTTGAAATCAAGATGTGGTTGGGTTTGGGGAGATGGGCAGAATTTAAGTGCTGTCCCTCTTGTTTTCCAGTCAGTCATACATATTCCATGTGTCCTCCACTTATTTATCAGCCCTCCATGCAGCACAGTCTGCACTCTGAAATGAGTGAAATATTTAATTGCTGAAGGACTTCACCATTTGACTTGGAAGCAAAATCATATTGGCACCAATCTAGTACTTTATCAGGAGGGATGAAATGCAAAGAAATTAGTAATGGAAAGCACAGTTAGGAACACACAGAGAAAATGAAAATGTGTAATATTTACATAGACAGAATCCACTGCTGAACAGGAAATCATTAACAACTCTCCTCTTAATAAAACTTACTGAAAATTTTGGATTAATTTCTTCCAAGTAAAAAAATCTGACTGAAAATACATTTCATCTGTCAACTTTGCATTCTTATCTAACACACCCCTGAAAAGCATCAAAATAAAAATTTTAGTGATCAAAGCCAAACACAAATTCTCATCTTTAAAATTCCCCCCAAATCTATTTGCAGCTAGCTGAAAAAAATTAAAACAACAAAAAAGAAAAACTAAAAAAAAAAAAGAGCCTCTGGGGATTTTGCAGCTGTAATCACATAAAAAACTGTGATTAAGAAATTACATGTTTGAGGCTGAAAATGCAAATGGTTCATATTTGTCTAAATCATAACTTCAAATGACATTGCCGTGTTCTTGCTATTTTATGCAGTAGTTATGTTACTGAGTCAGTTTTTCCTGTCTTTTTTTTCTTTCATTTTCAACAGCCTTTTATTTCCTGCTCTTGCCTTGTAAGGTAAAATTTTCATTGCTTTCTTCTGAAAGGAGACTGCAAGATGTTCTTAGTAATCAAGTGTAATGGGCCATGTTCTTTGAACATTTAAAGATGGAACTAGCACAAAAAGAAGTAAAAAACAATGGCAGAAAGGGCTGATCAACTTCAAACAGAGGATGAGTCAGCTGGGACCTGTGAAACGCTCTCCAAAGAGAGCTATGTCCAAAGCAAGGCACACCAAGGTCCAAAGTAAAGGGAACACCTGCTTCCTCTGGTGGTCAAATATATTCAGATGACTCCTTTCATTTTCAGGAAATTTTAAGTAAAAAGCAGTGTGAAACAACACAGTCAGAATTTTAACTTTTTTCCTCTGCTTTTATTTGTACGACAGTAGCATAAATACATTCCCCAGCTTATCCAGCCCCTATGCTTCTAATCTAACCTGTAAGGTTTTAGCCCATTTTTAACTGTTTGGTTCTTGGCTCAGTAAGCCTCACGATTCTCAGTGTCTGCTTTCTTCGAGGAAACTGATCCCCAATGCTAAAAGTGAAGGTTTGTTTAGGAAACTTACTGTGCAAACATCTGGCAAACAGTGTGGAAAAAACAAAAGCAGTAACTGCTAAATGCAGTCCCACTCTCTGCCCAACAGCAGAGCTCTCCCCTGAATCTTTCTGTGTTTGCCACTTCTTCCACATGCACTCCAGGTGAGAGCCATGGAGATCTGGTCCTTGAGGTCACCTACAATTTTGTTAGCCCATGGTTTCTGTCCTTCTGGAACAGAAATCTAACTAGTACTCTTGGTCCTCACTCTAAGTTTTGGATACAAAATCCCATTTCTGTGAGGACTTTCCGGTGTAAGATATCTTTTAGGCTCTCAATTTATTTCTACCAAATGTTACAAAAGCAATCTTGGTGTTTTTCCAACTGTACATGACACAAGACAAGCTCAGTAAAATATTGCTTTACTCAGGCATGACAAAAGACTCTGGTCGTCCTCCATTTACTATCACAGACATCACATAAATGAGCAGTTAAAGGACATTCTGAGCAAGCCTGTCTTAGGACTTCAGATATCATAAAAGTAACTCAGACTTCTTTAAGCATGGCCTTTTTTGCTTAATAAATTTTTTTTTTCAATTTATGGATGAATATATGTGCCAAATTAAAAAAAAATAAAACATGGCTGAAATGAATGTTTATAGTAATACGTATTTATTTTTACATATACTTGGTACCATGCAAGCATAGATAAGCAGTACTCTGCAAGAATACCATTAAATTGGTGGGGCTAAGTTTACATTCTGGATCTACTTTAAATGCTGTCACAGAAGTTCTGTGCATGTGATCACACTGACAGCCAAACAGTTTTGGTTTTTTTAATTATTATCCACCTACAGCATTGATGTCTTTATTTTATTAGTCAGGGACATAAGTAGGAATTAAACCATGCTTCTTTGTTGTCATGTCAAGTATGAAATCATAACTCACCTCAGTGACTGGCAAGATCATGGAGCAGATTCTGCTGGAAGCTATGCTAAGCTAGGCACATGGAAAATAAGGAGGTGACTGATCACAGCAAACACAGCTCCACTAAGGGCAAATCTTGCAAGAAAAAGTTGGTGGTCCTGTATGACAGGGTTACAGTAGTGGTGGGTGAGGGAAGAGCAACTGACACCATCTACATGGACTTGTGCAAAGCATTTGACACTGTCCCACAAATCATCCTTGTCTCTAAACTGGAGACACGTGCATCTGAGGGAGCACTGGGTGGAGCACTCAGTGGATGAAGAATGGGTGGATGGTCACACTCAGAGAGTTGTGGCAGTGGTGTGATGTCCAAGTAGAGACCAATGACAAGTGGTGCTCCCCAAAAGTCAGTGTTAGGACCAGCAATTTTTAACATTTTTATCAGTGACATGGAGAGTGGGACCAAGGGCACCCTCAGCAAGTTTGCCAATGACACCGAGCCGTGTGGTTTGTGCTACAGGGCAGGGGTACCAACCAGAGGGACCTTGGCAGCCTGGAGAGGTGGCCCTGTGCAGACCCACAGAAGTTCAACAAGGCCAAGTGGAAGGTCCTGCAGGAATGCAGGTCAGGGATCAGGCAGTGCAGTGGCACTTGCCTGTCAAGGCAAAAGATGCCCTTGGCAGGATGTTGTACTTGAAGCAGAGCTCCTTTCTTGGGCTCATCTCCCTGTGAACACAGTGAGGCTTTTTGGGAGCAGCACTGGTTTATGTCCTGTCACCTGGGTGACTCCCACACCTCCCCAGCTCTCCTAATCATATTTGAATTCCTACAGTTCTTGCCAGCACAGGTGTCTCTGTGCACACAGCCCACTAGTAACCAGAATTAAAGAGCACACATTACCTTTTTGGAAGGTAAGTGAACATGATTAGAGGTGCTGAGCACCACGGTGTCCCATGTCTCCAGCACAGAGTGCAGTCAGTGAGAGTTTTTAAAAGGCTGGGGCTGAAATATAAGAACTTATAGAACATCAAATTTAAAACTAGTTTATTTTTGGGGTTAGCAGCCAGAGGACCCTTTTGCTCTGTCCCTCTCAAGTTCTCTCTTCTACCCTTAAGTTTTTTGTTGCAGTACTGAAGGATCACAATTACAAGCTCTGACACAGCCTTAGCCTCTAATCACCACCTAAAATGCTGTGTGGTTGAAGAGGTGCGGGGTCAGTACTGTAGGCACAGACCTCACTGAAAGGACAAGATGATACGGAACAGATTGCTTTTATTATACCTCTTATTAACTTGACTCAACCACCTCCAGCTCCTTTTCCAAGACAAAATTTCCTGTAGCTACAGGTTCCTCAAGTTATGTCAAACTGATGGAAAATTGTGTAAATACATGTTGGTGAATTAAACCTGTAAAAACTGGTCCTTAATATGAAGATTTCACATCACAGGAAATAAAAAAAATCCAGTCAAAGAATTCATAGAATCAGAATCTATCAGTTTCTTTCATTGAGTTTGTAGCTAATTAAGTGAATATCAGGCGTACACTGGGTCTTTGGTCTGAGGGCTAAAGAAATGTACAATGTAGGCTTTGTCTTTGTAAAATCATTTTAATCACTTTAATATTTAAAACAGTATTTTTGAGGGCCATGTATGCTACGGAGTCAGCCTCAATGATAAAGAATGAAGGTCAAGAAAGTAACTTTCTTGCTATATATCAAAAAGAACTGTATTAAAAGAGAAAGGGAGGGAGGGGGAAGGAGTTCATAACTCTGAAAAGAGAAGGAAAGAACAAGGTTAAAAGAGTAACAGACTTTTCCTTTGTTTGCAACCTCTGGGTGTGTGTCTCTCTGTGCTTACATATCTACCAAAAGACTTGTGAGGAAGCCACTCACACTTCTGAGACCATGGGACGAATTCAGTGACAGAGGAGGCAGAAGGATAAAACACACACCCAAAAAACTTCATTAAAACTATCCAAGAGGACTGGGACATAAGCCAGAAACAGACATGTTTCTGACCTGGGAGAATGGATAAATATTGTAGAAAAATGGGATAATGTCAAAACAGGTTAGTATCAAGTTAATTTGACAAAGTTTCAGAAGTAGAAAGGAGTTATTCCAGACTTCTCAGATCAGTGGAAAAGGGATGGAGGAGCAGAGAAAGGAGAGAAAAGGATTTAGGATTCATTCAATCTGAGGAGATTTTCTCAAGTCATTCTGCTTACTATTTTGTTCTGTTTGTCTTATGGGCTGTTGGTTTTTTGTTGGGGTTTTTCTTTTTCCAAAAGTCTCTGTCCCCTGCTCTTTTCTGTTACAAACTTAAGCAAAATTTTCTGACAGCAAGGTCTTCCCAGTGGACAGCACACAAGAGGGCTGTGTGTACATGAGGATGCAAGTCTTGTACAGGATTGTGCTGTACTTTCCCTCTTTCTTTTGGTGCAGGACACAGCACCAAAACAAAGAGAAAAAGAGCAAATGCTAACCTTCCTTTCAGGAGTCCTTTGTGTCTATTGTCACCTGCAGTTTAATTAATGAGTGTACCTGGCTGTATTCAAACACAATGCTGTAAAATTTAATTGGGCAAACGTAGTGAGCGTTAGCTGGAGCTGTTTCCAGTCATGTATAATTACATGAAGCTCATACTTCAATAGTTATTGTGGCAAAATGAAATTATTTTGCAATTAGAGAAGCTCTCATTTCACCTTTCCTGTCATGGATCCTCATTTAATTTGGATTTTTATTTACTGACAGTCCCACTCCATTAGATAAGGCATTCCCCTCATCCACCAGGACATTTTAAAATGAGGCAATATATCGAAGACCAAAGAAAATGTGGGCTGTCCTGGGAATTTTGGGTCAAGTTTTTCTAATCAGTAGAACAGCCAAGTGACAGAAGCACCTGCTATTGCAGAAAAGCAGAATCCTTCTTAAGACTGTCAGAGCCCCCAGCACTCCCTGGCACTCACCAAGCTCCCATCAGAATCTATTGCCTCCTCCTCAAACCACAGCCAGGAGTTCCTTACTCTGTTTTCCAGAGCCTGGGCTTTAAGTGAGGACACAGGATAGTAATTAACACTTCCTCAGGTTCCAGGAGCAGACACCTGCTGTATCACATGAAAAGCCATGGAGAGTTTGCTGTCAGCAGCTGCCCCGTGGGTCTCCCGCCCGGCGGTCACCGGCTCCCTCGGGCTGGGCAGGAGCACACGGTGCCTGTGACACAGCCTGGCACAGGTGACACCACGGGCTCTCCTCAGCCCAGTTCTCAGCAGCACCTTCATCACCAGCATCCCTCCCACTGCCACAATGCCACCACTCTCAGTGACATGCTCCTGCCCTCCCAGCACTGCCCCTGCTCCTCTGCCAGCCTGGGCACTTCTTTCCCAGCTCTCTCTGACCTTTCCAACCACAACCTATTTTCCTAACCCATCTTTACAAAGTAACACAAGACACCTAACTGTTATCTTTCATGCCAGCTAACATTTAACATTTTTCTTTCTTTCTCCAAGACATTAAACATAAAATTAGCAAGTCCAAATAACATTTGAAGTATTTCCCAAACAGGAGAGGACTTAGAACTTTGGAAGTGGGATAAGACTATGCTCAGAATTTCTAAGAAAATAAAGATACATAAAATCACATAAACACTAAGTGATTTAATTCTCCATAACTTAAAACCATTCTGGAAACATAGAAGGATAGTTGTTTACATGTTATTTTATCCCTTTATGTATAAAAAACTTCAGAGGACAAGGCCTAGATTACATCAGCTGTTTATAAGTAAAACCCTCCCTCCAAACTTGCACTACTCAAACTGTGGAAATCAGCAACAAAGAAGGCAACATTCCTGCATTTCTCTGACCATTCCTAGAGTTTAATTAACAAAACTCTTGGTAGTTGGTGAGCCAAATTAAAGATATATGTTATACTAGTACTCCCCTCAATCCTTATTGCTAGAGGAGTGGTATAGAGGTTTGGGGCTGGGTTTTGGCTGCTAAAATAGTTAATGTCATAATTACATATATAAGCCCTTCCGATCAGACAGATACTAATTTGTTATTTCAGGCCTTCATGAGCTGTTTGAAATGAGAAGGGATTACCACTGCATTGAGGGCACCTGCAACAGGAGATTTAGGGAAATGGGGCTGCCAGCTTGGGCAAAGGCATTTTGCTGAAGGAGAACACTATGCAGCAGGAATTATCACCCCAAATGTTTGTATTGGATGTATTTTCAATGGGTAATATGTGATTTATAGGTATTATTTCCTTATTTCAGACAGTAATATTTCATGGATAGTGACTGCACATCAATAGAAGCCTATAAAGCATGATTATAGACAATCTATCAGCCCAGAAGGCATTAGAAACTGATAAACCGCTAATTTAAAGGTCTATTTATTATTAATTTGTACAGCACTTACAAATGAAACCTCGAAATAAAGCATGACTTCCATCACAGGATGTTAATCACCATCAGAGTTAAGATCCAACAGAGATCTTCATGGCTGATAGTGCTTCGGTATTTTTATCTGCTGAAAGCCCAGAGTTTAATTTTAATCCTGTCACAGAAAAGATACTACCAGACACTGTTGCATGTTCAAGGTAAATAAATCATATTATGCCTGGCAGAACTTCTGTAATTTCTTTGTCATAGAGTTTAATACTGAATATAAAATGCAGTTCTGTTGAGCTATCAAGTATGACTTAAGAGAACATTACTGCCTTTATTGAAAATTATTTCTTTTGCTAATTGCTTTTCATTAAATTTTTATTATCAGTAAGGGAACATTACACTTTTCTAATAAAGCAAAAGAAATCTTATTTTCCTGTCTTGCTTTTTACTACTATTTGGATCAATTCAAACAAGTCCCCTTTTCCTCTGACAAAGATGAAGCTGCATCTCCAAAACCAGTTGTGTAATGAACCAATGTGTAAACTGATGCAAGGCATGAGCAGATCAATGAGATCCTGATTCACAATAAATGCCAAGGTAAAATCAAGAAGATACTTTTTAAAGAAGAAGAAAGCTTCTCGATATGATGTACAAGTTTGCTGCAGCACTTCTGAAGTTAGCAAGCAATTGGTAATCAGCAGGCCAAGAACAGTTTTCAAAAATTGCTGTGCTCCAGAAGCAATACTTCATTTCCTCCAATATTGGTCATGTCTCTGCTGCTGACATTACAAGACAGATTTTTTCATTTCAGTGCTTCATACAATGAAGCACTTGGTGTATGGCTATACCAAAGGGCACTGAACAGAAAACTTACTGGCATCATTAGAGAGCAGGGCCAGCAGAAAATGTTTATACTTAAATTACATTTGCAGTTTTTCCAGTGTACCCTTTAGTCTTCAGAACCACATATACCACAGTGAATTGTGAGAAAGTGACAGGCTACAGAAGATGCTATTCAGCCAGCCAGTTTTAAGACATGGGTTTCAGATATTCTCAGCTACAGAAGTGAGAGAAGAGGTAACACACTAATACACACACAGAAGACCTGGATTCCCAGTTAGGTAAGTCATGGCTGGGAGTAAGTCCTGGCCAGAAGTAAATAAGAGTGGGTCTCACTTATATCAAGAAGTGGTGAGAACAGGGATTTTCAGTCTTGTTGCCTGGAGTGTGTAGGCTTTTTATGTGACACCAGTTGTGGGAAACAAGTAAGGACAGCCTGTTTTGTGAGACAAAACTTCCTCTGGGCAACACACAACCTCCTTTAACTTTTTCTTCTCTCGTTTTCAACTTATGCAAAGAAGGCCCAATTCCAGCTGCTAGCTTAGAGGTGGCTTTTACTCCCACAGCTCTTCACCTGAGTCTTCGGGGCATTTGAATGTATTTTGGCAGAATTGTATTCCAGTTCACTTGTTCTCAGAAGGAAAAATGCCCATTTACACCATTCCACCTCCTGAGATTCAATTGCAAAAGACGTCCATATTTCAGGTATGCTCTTCCCCAGCATGGGCACTTCTGCATGTGCATTGGCTGTCCATGATTGCCAACCACAAGGTTTTTAAGAAGATAACCTGTCTGTGCCTGATGGGAAGACAGACCGGTTTCTCTGGGAATTTCTGTGTGTTTTAAATGTGTAAATCCCAATCCAGCAGGCTGAATTCTTTCAGTGCATTTATGAAAACTGCGTGTGATTTTTTCCCTGAACTTGTGTGCAGTTTGTGATTCACACCAAAACTGAAATCTCTGAATTTCTTGGACTTTGCTCTAAGCTAGCATTAATTAAGCACCTAATGTGGTTGCACTACATGCTAAAGGTAGACAAGAGAAGTGTGTTTTAACAATTAGACTTGTCTGCTCTTCAAACACAATTATCTCTGAAGGGGATTTACCAGTGAATTTGATTGCTTTCTATGTAAAATCAATAACCACAATCTAGTCCCTAATAGGCTTTCTGAAGGCTCTACTTCTTCCCTTTTTGAGGATACAAGCATGGGGATTTTTTCCTCTGTAATTGTATGGTAGTGGCTTGTTAGTTTTACAGTCCAGTTATTTTTTGCAATTTCTAATTCATTTGACTCAATTTGGAGATGTCATTAGGGTTGAGTGAAGGTTTCTTAAGAACTAGATAAACAATTGCAAACTGATGAACAATTTCTGAGAAAAGTAAATAAATTTAATTGTGAGAAAGAGATTGTTTCTTTCATTTCTATTCACATTAACAATTTAAAGTTTGCAAGTGATTAATGTTCCAGGAGATTAGTGAATGCTCAATAGTTTTCAGCAGTCTGTGGATAAGTGCATTTTGATTTCTTTCTACGGTAGAAAATGTGTATGTGAGTACATTCAGCAGTTCCTTGTTCATTTATACACTTACTACAATTCTCACCAACTGTGCTCATATTTTTTGTTCTCTTTGTCATTTGGGTTTGTGGCTCCTTTTTTACCATTTCTTCTTTTATGATGTTTTAGATGGGGCTTTTCAGGTGCATAAATATCTTAAAAGTAAATAGTAAAAACATGCCTTAATATGTAATATGTAACAATTGCCTTGAACTGTCAGAGCAATTACACTTTAATGTGCTTTACACCTGTGGGTTTTTAACAACAAACTTCGTTGAATACATTATCAGTGAAAAGTCTGCTAGCATGCTTTAAACTGTTCTCTTTTGTGGTTTCTATTATAGCTCAGTGTACTCTAACTAGTCTAACCATTCAGGTGGATGTTGCTAGTTTGAATGTGAATTTTCCTAATACATCATAATTTTAGAACCACTAAATAATGTTTTGGTCACCCACAGTGAAAATAATATACAGTAGTCCTGATTTCTTGTTTCTTATACATTTAGTCACAATATATAATTAGATTGAACAAAATAGAGGCACACCTATTTCTGTTTATTATATTTTAACTGAAAACTTGTGAGATGACTATGTTTGAACACTGCATGCTATGGCATATCTAGAGTAAAGCAACTTTTTCTAATGGCAGTGGTAGTAAGATGTTATTAAACTATAAGCTGTGTTAAAAGCTGGGAAAAGACAGCTGGATCAAAGGTTATTGAATTTTTTTTATTATTATTCTAGCAGTATCCCAGTTTCCAAGATTTTCACTTGCACAATACCCTGTTTCAGAACATTTATCTTTCAGCATTGTGTCCCTTGAACAAAACATATTTATTGAAATCACTTTTCCCAATAATATAACCCACAGGGTTAATATTACTAACAGTTTGTAATTCTAGCTAATTTTCCTACAGGGTTCTATTTCAGAAAACCAGTCACAATTATCACGTGACTAATTTTGAGCAAAATGTGCTCCATTGAGGCCTCATTCTTATGGTTTGAATCATTCTCCAAGGTGAACAAATTTAGTATTCTTTATCACAAAAATCCTTATACAATCCCTATTGTAACTTCTGAAAACTACAGGGAAGATTTAAATTGATTTTATTTTTATTATTATTATTAAATACTCTAACTCCAGGCCTCCTGAATGTTACACATGGCTGTGTCAAGATGATTCCTTCATCTGTCTCTTTCCAACATCAACATGACAGTCCATATATACACTTAAATGGATATAAACCAGTGTATCTTTTAGAAATTAATTACAGTGTTTACTTGAACTGTTGTCACATTCACTGGTATATCTTTCCTTATCCTTTACTACATTAAGAATGTATTTCCATTCACATTTTTAGTATCCTATATTTGAATGTAACAAATTAATTCTTTCTCAAAACTTTTTAAATGGAGAAAACAACCCTGTTTGATCACTAACTCATTCTCTCCATGCTTTATAAAGCTTTGTGCACCGTAAAGAATTTCAATGTCCTGTGCTGCACCATGGAGCAGATTTTGTGTTTCTTGTCTTCCATTTTAAACAATTACTTTCTTATCTAATGAGCCAGCCCTTACTTCTCATAGAAAATGTCCTTTCTTGAAAAAAACAAAAATCCATCAAACTTGAAAAATTTCTGGGATTATTTTTCTTTCTGGGGAGATGTATAAATATGTACATATATACATATATATATATGTATTTGTGTTTATCTCTGTGTGTATATGTATGTGTGTGTATATGCATGTGCACATTAAATGCCTCAACTCGATCAGTCCCTAAACTTTTCCTCGGATAAGGTACTTTGTTTCAGGACTGTTCAGGTAAATATGATCACACAATAAGCTGAGCTGGAAAGGACCCATCAGGATCACCCATTCCAAATCCTAGCCCTGCACAGGAGCATCCCCAGGAGTCACTCTGTGTGCCCAAGAGCATTATCCATACACTTCTTCACCTCTGTCAGGCTTGGTGCTGTGACCACTTTCCTGGGGACCCTGTTTCAGTGTCCAACCACCCTCTGGATGTATAACTGTGGGACAGAAAGTTTAGATCAAAACTGGAATCCTGTTGTGACGCTGACAGACCATGAGACAATCTGGAGAGGCCAATGACCACAGAGAAAGGCAGACTCTCTGCACATATGGTGAGTGGTATTGCTGTGTGATAAATGTGCATATTATTCCATTTAGCTGAAATCATGTTGGTCTGAGCAAGTAGCATCCTTTTGGCATAAACAAAGACTCCTTGAAGAGATTGCCAAGCCTCGGGTGCTTCAACTGAGACCCAAGTAAAGATGCTTTAATTGAAGCATCAGCAGTCAAGTTTTAAAGGTAGCTGAGCAGCCAAAGATAGAAGTCTTGAAATATTCTTTATAAGTATGTATAAGTTCAAATACATGTGAGTCTCTTACTGACAAGTATTATTTCAGAAGTCAAGTTTTTTCATGAAGACATGAAGTGGGTTTGCTTCACCTGCACTTGTCTGTCAGAGGAGAGATTTGACTGAAAGAATACCAAATGGCAAAACAGGCAGACCTGTTCAGAGCTGATTAAAATATATACAACAAAATGGAAATCAAGTAGGCTTGAAGAGATGTAGAGGTGGGTTAAGCCTGACCCTGAGAACTGAGCAATAGTAGCTATTAAGACAGCATTGGTGGCCAGAAGCAGCAAAGTCAGCAGAGAAAATATGTGGAATTAAACTTTTGGTCTGATAGTATTTAAGCATTAAGTAAAAAAACTCTTTCCTTTTTTTGTGTGTATAAAAACAGTTGTCCTCTTTTTTTTATTTTAATTGATTTTCTAAAACTTTAATCTGCAAGTCTTCAAACTGAATCAAAGAAAAAATACATTGATATGAATATGGATAAAGATACAGATAATGTGGCAGATACAGAAAATGTGTAAGAAAGAAAGAGGTAGAGGGATAGATAGCTGTAAAACCCTAATATAAAAGGGCATCACCAGCAGAAACAAAGAAATCCTTATCCCACCTTAATGATCAGATCACAGCCTTAATAATGTGTTCAGATTTGGTCCCTGCTATACAAAAAGATGTGGACACACCAGAGAGTCCAGAGAAGGGCCACAAAGATGACCAAAGGACAGGCAAGCCTGTTGTATGAGCACAGGCTGGGAGACCTGGGTTTGCTCAGCCCTGAGGAAAGAAGGCTTAGGGGAGACCTTGGCCACCATGTTCCAGTACTCACAGAGCAGCTACAAAGGTGGAAATGTCCTCTTTTACACGGAGTCCCAGGGAAAAGGCAAAGGGTAATGGGTACAAGTCACTCCTGGGGTGGCTTTTACTGGATACAAGAGGAAAAATTTTTCTAATGAAAACAAGCCATTGGAATAATCTCCCCAAGGAAGTGGAGGATTCCCCAGCACTGGATTCTTTTAAAATCCATCTGCATAGGGTGCCTACCCATCTTTCTAGACCATTCTTTTGCCAATAAATGTTGGACCAGAGGATCCTTGAGGTATTTTCCAGCTTGGTGTTCTGTGGTTCCAAGATTCTATGACACATTTGCCCCAAAAAGCAGTCAGATCAAGAGAGGGAAGCCCAACAGGGTGTCACACAACACTGTAAGACTGGATTATTTTATGCTCCCACCATGGGAAAGCTCAAATTCTGCTTCCCCAATGAAACTGCTTGCAGGTTAACATTATAGGTCAGACTGTGAGCCAATTCCTGTTTTTCACTTGTGGAGAAAAGCTGGAAAGGAATAAGTACTTCATTATTTACTGCATTGCAGTGAATGTTTTTCTTTTTCCCTACTTTGTAAATGATTCCCATTAGAGATGAACAAGGGAGATCCACGTATTTTGAATTGTAAATAAAAAGTGGCACTGTCTTTTGTGAAATTAATGACAGAATGTAAGGGGGTGGAAAAAAAAAAAAGAGTAACAAGAATTGAAAGTCAGGCATAGAGTGCCCTCTTTTGGGCAAAACAAGGCAAGGACGTGAAAGAACCCGAAGATGTTTTCTTAAATACTGCAGTCACAATTTCACAGGACCTTGAAGGCAAATTCATGCTTTATTCATCTAAAAGCTAAAATGCTGACTAGGATGAACACCCTAGTTAGTTAGAGATCAGCTACTCACCAAATATCGTCTTGTAGATTCAAACACAGTCATGCTACAGTACAGGAGGGGAATTATAAAAACAACACCTGAGCAAGCACTGTTAATAAATGAGAGAAAGGAAGATCAGCAAAAGCAGAGGTAAAGCAACTGCCCTCAGCAGAGAACAGAATAACACTTGCAGTGTCTTAGAGGTGTTAAAGAATTTCATACTTAGATATATGCCACTGTAACCTGTAAACACTTTTTCAAAGGTTTTAAACCAATTTTTTTTTTACCAATTAGTTTGAGCTCTCCAGGATCTTGTCTAGCTTAAAGATAGGAGTTATGTTTCATCAGTTGTGAAGACTGTCAAGGAAAGATTAAGCACTATGATCAAGATATTTATCAAGGCAGCTGTCACATGTCCAATCTTTCTGCTGCCAGGATTAATTGAGAAAAAGCAGTTGTTCCTTCCCATGGAGAGCTGAGCACAAGTGGAGACTCACAGCTGTCACGAGCTGATTTCCATGCACTCTGTTTCTGGTCAGTGGCTCGTGAGATAAGAAAAAGTTTCATTTTCTTGGTACCACATGGATCTATCCCAGCATCCATGTGCTCCAGCAGATCCCCTCAGCACACAGCAGGATGGGCTTTAAATAATTGCTTCTAATGGCATGGGTTCAGAAAGAGCTATGTGTTACCAAAATACAGGTCTAGCACTACTGTAAGACATCTGCTGCACTTGAAAGCTGTCCTTGACACTGGGCTTTTAACATGAATGATGAGTGAGGAAAGAAAGTAAAAGGTTGAATACACACAATGTATAATGGATATGTTAGAGTAAAATATATCATGTTGGATCCAGAACCCTGACAGAAGTAAGGCTGCTCCATGTCCCATGGCCCAGTTGAAAGGAAGCCTAAAGATGCATTCCCAGCAGGGACATGCACCCATTGAACACACACACCCCACATATGTACCTAAATGCACAGTTACAGACACACACACACATATACACACACACCTATACCTGTGTGTTTCTGTCTGTCAGTGGCTGATCCTAGCCTGCCAAGTAGTTCTGCCTTGATCTCAGCTTCCTCAGCTACTGGAACTTGGACATATGAAACCCCAAAGCCATGATCCCACTCCAATTCCTGCTACAGATCATCATGCACACATATAAGCACACAGACACACAGCTGGCACTTCCCAGGTCCCAATACCCATCCTCCTGTGCTCCAAGCCTCAGCTGTTAGAGATACACAGGTACTCTTGCACTCACAGTTGGCCCTCAGAGACTCCTTTGCTCTCAGGCTTCTTCACCTGCTCACCAGCTTGGTCTCCACTACTGGTGACACACCACCCTCACTGCAGCCAGGGGCACCACGGGCACACAGCTGCTCCAGCCCATGGTCTGACTCCAGTGGCTGCACTCACATGTCCATGCACACATGTACGTACACAGAATAGAGTCACTGGCCCAGGAAACAGAAAGAAACTTAATAAGAAGACAGGACAGACTGCTGACCTGGCATGGGGCATGGCCAGACAGACAGGCTGACCAGCCCACAATTTACATACAACAAGCCCTTTTGTGTCGCATACCCCTCAAATTTCCCATTCTTGTTCCTCCCCAAATCACCTAAACCTTTCCCTTTTTCCACCTTTGATTCCTCCCTGCACATCCTGTGAGATGCCAAACTGCCTTTCCCCTGCACCACACAATGGGTCCTGCCCCTAGGCTGTAGCCTCAGTCCAAAAGGTGATTCAGAGTGCTGCTGCCATGGTAAGGGACTTCACACCTGGACACTGGGGCTGAGCTTTGCTGGGGCAGCCCTTGGAGGGGCCCAGACAGGTGGTGGCTCCTAAGGAATCCTCATTCAGGTGCACCCCACCTGCCATTTGGCCCCCGTGCTCCTCTGGGTTTGTACAAGTGAGCTTTAGGTGGGCCGATGACTCCTGGGCTGAGCCTGGCAGCAGCTGGGCAGGGTACTATTTGGGCTCCAAACACTGATTTTCTCTTTAAACCTTTATCACATCCCTGACAGCTCACAGACATGCTACTCTTCAGAAACTGCAGTTGCTATTTTAGATAGCACTAGCACTGAAGCCACTGAAGTATTTGAGTGTGGACAGTTGCTTATGTGAATCACGGCAGGGACCCAAAACATCTCAATGTTCCCAAACTCAGAATGGGACTAGTCGCAGTAAAAGCCAGCTAACAAGAAAGGCAGAGACTTGTCTGAGTCCTTGCTACATCCTCTCTAATCTCTCTCTTATGTCTTTTCCTCTACAGCTCTCTGTCCCTCTCCCACTCCTCCACACCGGTTCACCAGCATCCAGTACAGAGCACCAGCACCTGTCCACCAGGTTCAGAGCACTGTGCTAAAACAGCTACAGTTTTGCCCCAGTGGAATAAGTAAACATGAAAGGCTGAGCAGCCTGACTCAGCCTGCACTCAGTATGATTCATGTCTTGATTTATGCATGTGAGATATATAGGATGAAATGGGATAGTGTATTTGACAAAAAAAAGGGGGCTGTTTCTCTTGCTCCACTCTGATTGACAGCCTGATAACTCCTCATTCAAAAAGGTGGAACTGAAACATTAAAATGCCACCTGCAGTATAAAAAATGTATTTATGTGATCTCCTTTGACAAGCAAGTTTGTGCAGACTTTCATGCACACCAAGACAGCTCCTTCACCCTCTAAAGTGATTAGGAGTCGATAGACTTTAAATGCTCATTCATGGTAGTGGCTGTTCTGCATAATAATCTACTGCAGAAGAAAAAAAAATAGGGACTGTTTGTAGCTTTCTAATGTTATTTACTAACAAAACAGTCATATTTTCTCTAGCAACTGCCACTTCATTGGGTGCATATGTTCTTGACTCAAAACTATGAAGCAGATTTAACTCAACACCATATGGTGCGATGTGAACTTATGTGCTTTTTTACCATTTTAAAACAGCAATTATATTGCAGAAAGTGGGTTTTATTCTCTGATGTATCTTAGGTTCAGAGTTTTGAATCCCCTTCTTTCTCTTACTTTGATTTCCAAATACAAACTTATGCCTTTGCTGTGCCAGGCTCACCCTGTCAGAGGAATACTATTTGGAGGAGGAAAGAAGGATACAGCCACCAAAACAACTGGTATGCATAGAACTACAGCAGTTTGTTATGTAGTCACTCCTTCCCTGGTTTGTGCCCGCAGCAAAATGACATCTGCACAAATGCACTAAGCAGTCCCTATTTTCAGGATGTGCTAAACTAATAATTCACTCCTAATGAATATGTCATTGGAATCTAGCAGCCTGTTTAGATTACAGCTTCCGTTATTACAGAGGAATTGAAGGAAGAAATGATAAGACTTTAATTTGCAATGAATAAATATCATGTTAAGGGCATGGAAATGGCAGTGGGCTGAGGACCGTAGAGTGAATGTATAGATTTCCTGTGTTCCCTGAGAACTCTGAAAACACAGATATGAATATCCTTTTGTCATTTGTCATAAGATTTATACTTAGTGTTGGCAAAAAATGAATATATATTTTTAACATTTTCCGTTAATGCTGTGCTAGATTAGTCTTGAGTATTATGCAGTGTGCTTGAAAAACTGCTGCTTTTGAAAGAATGGGAAAGCCAAGCAAACTGGAATGTCCAGAATGAAATTTAATTGGGGTTGGGAATCAGTACCTGCAGTCTCCATTCACACTGTCTGCACTCAGGACAGAATATGTCATGCTCCAATGTGGTAATGAGGAGCAGGCCATTGTTTGATCTCTACATTTTTTGTAGATAGTCATGCACTCTTTATGCTTCAATATCTAACTGTTATTGAAAACACAGTTTGATAAACCCAGAAAACAATTTCCACAGCTTTGAAATCCACTAGTCATCCTCAGACCACAATTTGGAAAAATCTTATTTAAATCATTTGTAATTAATTAAATATTAAAGAGAAGAATAAGACAAATCTCTGGAGATTTGTGACTTAGGCACAGCACAGTTCCTGAGTAAATACAATGTAAATATATACAAGTATGAGACATATTTATGGAACATATGAGACATAATCTCAGAAGAAACCCCCCTTCCCCCTGGCACAGGCAATGAGTGAGGTGATAGAGAATAACCTGCTTGTTCTGGCCATGCCCCTCCCACTACTGCAAAAATTAATCCTGTCCTGGCCAGAACCAGGACACCGGCTTAGTCTATCCCATGGCCCCCAGAAAAACTTATAGTTATTCAGAAATATTTATTCCATAGACACATGTTCTTGGTCACTTCTGTTATGGCCAGTCCAAGCACATAGTGATCGTAACTAAAATATTAGAATACAGTCTAGTTGCTTTTACTGTGAGTATGAAAGGCTGAGGAATAGGAGAAAGCAAAGACCAATGGAAAAAAGAGAAATTAACTTATATCCAGATGGGGTTAAAAAATATGCCACGTTGAAATGTCACAAAATTATAGCGCTAAAGTCACTCATAAACAGAACACAAAGGTGTCATCCATCAGTGTGAGGCATCTAAGGGGCTTTATTTTTACTTCACTGCCCAAGCATCAAATCCAGGGTTTGTTCAGTCATTTCTAACAAGAATTCTACAAGATCTTATAGCTTTAAACAAGCATTGCCAATAAATACCAAACTCATTTATGCAGAATTCATTTTTTCAACATTTTTAATTTTGAAAAGGTCTCATAACAAAATTTGTTCTAACCTAAATTTCTGTAAAGTCATATATGAAAGATTATCTTCATGGGCATTTGTGCTGGAGAAGCAAAATGTAAGTACAGCACAAGCATCTGTCATTCAGACAGGGGTTACTTTCAGCTTGCCTCTGATCTAACCTCACATTGTTTTTAATGTTCAACTGTCACATCATAAAGGACTTGTATATAAGAGAGGGATTAGACAGAAAGGGCAAGTAGGACACAGGTAATTGACCAGATGTGAGAAGCTTGTCTGCTGAATTTAAAGAACCAAGAATAAACCATCACTGCTCTTCAGTGGAAATCTGGAAGGGGAAAGCAATAGACTGTGGTTTGAACAAAACAATCAGCTTTCCACTGAAGGACACAGGGCTACTTTTTACTGATACATCTTACAGGGCTTTTCTAAGACAATAGGCCTGACTGTGCCCTTCTGTGTTTAAGAAAAAAATACAGGTATTCAAAATCAAGTGAGTTAAACCAGGTGCATTTCTAGTTAGTGTGCTGTTGTAGTACTGGTGCTTGTGTATAGTAATAGTAATAGTAGTACTGATAGGACAAATACTGGCTGAAATTAAAGAATAATTTTCCTATAGCATAGCTAGCCTAGGAAATCTACTTTTCCTGAGAAAATTTTTTAATTCTTTTGAAATCTTCAAAATTCCTTTGAAATAATTAGCTAGCCAGCATTTTTCTCTTCACTTTGAGCTTTTTTCTTACTGGTTGGTCATTTTTTTAATTTTCGTTGCCATATTTGAGTGGATCAATTCCTGTTCAATACCTGCCTCATGTACAGCTGTAGCTGAATGCAATGTAAGTTGTGTATGCAGAATTTTGGTACAAACAACCATGAAAACTTTTCTTGAGGCCCAGTAAGCCTTATCCCTTACTGGTTTTAGCTCCATCATGTTTCTACACTGACTCCTAACTCAGGCAGAAAATAGGTCTTAAAGTCACTGACTAAAACTTATCTGCTTTTTTCAGGTTACAAAGCCTTTGGTGTTTTGAAAGACAAGGTTCTGCTTCACATATATGACCACAGCTCACAGGTAAGGCTTTAATTATCTTGGAGACTGAGAGATGCTTCAGTAACCAGGGGCAGATCTTCAGAGATGCTACACTTTTATTCCTGAAATGTCATTCTGTGGTTGACAGAGTGGGGAGGCTTTGATTTAGAATCGAATTTTAAAATGTCAGTCAAGTGGGCACTAGGTCTTTATGAAATACCAGGCCCCAGCTACTGAGATAAAGACCAAGTTCTATTTGCTGGGCTGTGTGACTAGAAAAGGAATAAACAAGCAGGAGCAGGGGTCTCCACTTCTGCAGACAAATGCACACACAGTGCTGTACACTTGAGTGTGTTCTGGCTTTGGAATATCTGTATCACAGGCCAAACCTGTGCCAGTGCCTTTCCATAACAACAGGTCCCTGCACATGACAGTCTTTAAAGCTACTTGTAAATACAAGAAAATACATTAGTCAAACAGGAATCTGCAACTATTGTGACAAGAAATGGGCACTGTCCTGTCTCCACTAAGGCTGTGTTACAGCAAACACAATTAGCAAAGCTGATTCCGATTTCTTTCCGGGCAACAACTGACAGAACGAGAGGACCCAGTCTTAAGTTGCGCCAAGGGAAATTTAGGTTAGACATTAGGAGAAACTTTTTTACAGAAAGAGTCATAAAATACTGGAATGGTCTGCCTGGGGAGGTGGTGGAGTCACCATCCCTAGACGTGTTTAAAAAGAGATTGGACGTGGCGCTCGGTGCCATGGTTTAGTTTAGTTGAGGTATTAGGACAGAGGTACATCTATTTCCCTTCTTTCTCGAGTAATCCGTCAGCCCTGTTCAGACATCAGGGATGCCCTGTGGCATCACAGATAAAACTAAATGCCAATATTTAGGCAACTCAGCTGAGTCCTTCACATTAAAATTTGGCAGCCATGATGTATTTCAAAAGATCACATATTTCCTCAAAGAAAAGAAACAAGAAGCAGCCAACATAAATACTTAACCCTCCAGAGGAACAGCTCACAATAAAATGCTTTAGTGTATCCTAAAGCATTCAGTGCCAATCAAGCTCTCTAATAATGAAATTAAACAGATCTTTAATGGTCCTACCCACTTCCAAAAATCCCATGTTATATATATTCAAAACACCTCCCACAAAAAGTTTTACTTCTATAAGCTGAAACCATGCCAGTCCCCAAAAAAAGTTTGATCCAATCAGCCATGATCATAACTATTTGATCATGCCACACTTTCCCCTATTTCACTAAAATCATTCCAGGGTTGCTAAGAACAGAGTATCTTGGAGTCAGATTAATTTCAATGACTACTTTTCACCATAGACTATAAAGGGATTTGAGATCTAAAGTTTACCTGAAGAGACAAAATGGCTGCTCCTTTGCTAAGAATATTCCTGTTAGCTTGTTCAGTATGATCATATCTGAAATCACTTAAAAACAGAAAAGCAAAGAAAAATATCATCAACTGAGTTAAAGCTATACTGCTTTTAATAATGATTTTCAGAAAATTATTTTATCAATAACAAAAAATGGAATCAAGGGATTGGGACCATAAAACCTGTCAAATAAATTTAAAAAGGACATAACCCCCCAAAATAGCTTTCACGTAAAATCTCATCATAAGATAAAATACAGCTTTTGGGCAAAAGGAGAGTTGTATCTCCAGCAACTCCCATAAATAATTCACTGCTAGCTTGTAAACAATAGAAAAGCACAGTATGAAAGCCAAAGAGGGTCTTTATATGTCATAAAGCCACTCAAAAGTGCACTTGCTGCAGCAAGTCTGGCTGTGAGCTTTGATGTGCTAGAAAAGAAACTGCTATGCTGAGGTCATCAGTTAGTAGAAAACAATTTCCCTCATACAGAGAAGTAGACTTACTGCTGGGCTTCTGACACAGACAGATTGGATTAAAAAAAAAATAGGACTGCATAATGTGGGCTTGCAGGGGTAAAGAAATCTTCTACACACCTTTTAAAGGACTAAAGCTGAGAGAAAATAATCATTTTCCATTAATGGGTATCAAAAGTTAACATGATGGTGTGGTGAGGTTTACACACTGGTGCAGTCCCACTTAAATATGCAACTGGTTTGATTTGTGTCCTCCTTCTAAAGTACACTGCTTCCATGGAGAACTAAAGCTGCTCTATTTGTTACATGTCAGGCTAAATAATTCGAGTGACACAGACTTGGAGTTCATTTCTTATCAAGGGTATGTTTTAAAAGGTAACTCCATTTCCCATTTGAAAAATCTCAACACAAGAGGAAAGCCAAGGCTCCTGCAATAATATTCCTTTGATTTCTAAACTGATACAGCAAGTGAATGAAAATAATTCAATATCCTGATAAAAACCTATATAAGTATTGAATGTGTGTACCTGCACTTTTAAAACCTCAGCCCTCTGAAGTGATCAGCACAGCTGACACCATAACAATTACAGTAAAAATGTCAGAGGAGAGAGCATGGGCACTAGGTGCCCATGAAATGTAGGCTTTAAAATTCTAGTGAAGAAGACAACAATGTGAAGATATATAGCAATTCAAGGAGCATATGATTCAAGGAGCACAATTATGTGACAGGAAGGGAATAGTAGAAGATTATTTCTATGTTACAACTCCTGACTTCTTTCAAAAGTGCTCTGCAATGCTTCGAATTTCATCTGCGATTCCTCTGACCTATTCCACCTCTCAAAATATTGTGACTTGTACTTTTTTCATATGGAAAGTCTTTCCAAAGCAAGATATGGGGGATTTTGTCTGTGTAAATTTTAAATGTATTCAGAGCTAGTTCAGATTTTTGTTTGCCCATAATTAAGAAACACATTCTCTGGCAAAGGAATTACCTTTACAAAGGGAAGGAAGAAAGAAATATCCTAATTTTGAGCAGTACAGGCAAAATTGTGGGGACCAGAGGAAGACACACAAGCAATCATTTGCTTAGTGTCATTTGGATTAATCACTGGCTTGATGTTTTAATAGAGTGACTGCAGACAAAGCTCCAAACATAAGGACCTTTTAAATGGAGGTATTGCATTAGTGGATTTTAGTAATGAGCACCCTTCTGATAGATCTCAAGAGCTTGTTTAAGTCATATATTGCAACCCAGAAAAAATACGAAAGGAAATTTTTGTTGCTGCCAAGGGACTGACTGTGACTAGGAAAGATCTCAACCCAGAACAGCACCCAGCATTTTCTCAGAACAATCATAATTTTGAATTCAAATCAAACTATACCCAAATCTTTCTAGAACCTCAAACTGTTCTGTTGTCAGCTTGCATACCTTATTTTGGACATGAAGGGTAATTAAGACATAAATAAAATGCAAAAATAACAAAAACCACAACAAAGTGTTAATGTTGCTATTTGAGCCAAGCAAAATGCAAAAATCCACTGTCAAAACATAAAACCAGTACTGAGCTGCCCACCTATAATCACCCCATCTTGTGTTCGTAGCTTGTAGTCCCCTCACTAAGCTGACCCATCTCCAACTATAATACCTCCCTTGTAAAAACATTTTGTGTTTATTTGCAAAGGAAAGGCTCTTTGTTGCAGCCAAGACATAGACAGAGCAGCTCAGCAAGCTGGCTGTCCACTCTTAGTTTTCCTTGCATCCATCCCTTGTATAGATGGATCTACTTTTCCCAATTCAGACCTTGCAAGGAAAAGGAAAGAACGTGCCTATTGTCAGGAGGGTGTTTGCTCAGCTGTGATGTCAGTAGGAGCACATAACACAAAAACTAAACAAGGAAAAATATAAACTTTTAAATTTTAAGAGAAGACACATTCAGCCAGTCTCTGGGAAGTTTCATACCCTGTGTATCATTCTTCTGTAGCTGTCCATGAGATCAAGCAATGTTGCTGGATTTGAGCTGGTGAGCACTGGAAAGGACCCTTGGGCTCGTTCCTTCTGGATTGTGTTGCACTACTTGGTGTGTGTTCAGTCTCACTTTTGCCTTTCACTGAAGAGAACAAGGAAGCCCAAACAGCCAGATTTCTGTGGTCACAAGGGAAAACCTACCTCTTCTGTTCTGACGTCTCTGCTCCAAGCTCTGCTATGTCATCTACACGATTTTCAGATCATCTGCAAACTGCCCTCTCTCCCAATCCCCATCCAAATATCACATGCCTAAATGGCAGTAATTTTCTTTTAAAAAGCACTGTTTATTGTGCTCATTGTTTGCTGTCACTGGAGCAGCCTGCACTACAGCACTTGATGGCAAGAGGTCCATCTTGAAAGTCTTCAAATGTGAAATGTTTTGGCTGCCCTTGCCAAAGGGACACCCAAGCTCCACTTCTGCTTTACAGATGACCTTCAGGCTATCTGTATCTACCCAGGCCTGTCTATAGGGCAGACCCCAAAGACATTCCTGTGAGATCAGTGCCTGTGAGGTACTGCAGCCTCTTCTGGGGTGAAAGAAATTGCTTGGACTTCTCTGTGCCAGTGTGAATAGACTTACAGCCCAATAGAGCTTTAAAATCAATCCTGCTAGGGAAAAAAAGAGTTTAACATTCACACAGTCTAGTTAAGCTTGGTTCCTGTCATTTATTCACTGAGATGTCTCTTTCCTCACAGACTTTAACTAGTGGAAAGTAGGGTCTCATTAAATCTTGAAGAAGACTCATAGACTCCCTTGCTTGGTGAAATGCAAGAGAAAAATAGGTCACAATCCACAGTTTTGACAGTAAATTTATTCAGTTCAGTCCCAGTTTAAAGGGAGCCCTGCCTCACTGCATTACCTACTCATACCTAGCACATCTCACTGCCACATTCCCATCTGCAGAGCCCAAAGCCAGCTAGTCCAGCAAAAACTAACAGCTCTTAGAACAGGCTTGGCTCCACCCCTCAGTGCAAGACAGGAAGCCAAACACAGCTAGAAACAAACAGGAAATAAGTTATTTCACTGCTGAATGGTCAATTTAGGAAAGTGATTGAGTTTGCACTTCTCAGAGAAAGTGCCTTTTCTGGAGCATGCAGTGTAGGTAAACCTATGAATTCCCTCTCTTCCACCTTCTCTACCTTCCACTCATTATTTTCTCTGTGCCTCACAGTAACACAAAGAGCAAGGCTCCAGATTTTAACTTACAGAGAGTTATGCCCAATCAGTTTCAGCTTTGCTACCAAGCACTTTCTGCCCCTACTCCCATCTGTATCTAGCACCAAAAAGACATTTAAAAAAATCAGAACAGCTGGATTAACTCTTTATTAAATCTACCTACTTAAAAATCCATTATTTCCTCAATGTCGCGATTTTATTAACATCTGCTTTGCTGATTTAATCAGCTGTAAAATTACTACTTCTGTAACACATGCAAGAAAAAAGGCAAAAGCGATCCTCTGATGAGGTTCAGGTGAAATACTTCAGCAACAGGGCTCTGCCTAGGCTTCCTTTGCAATACTGTGAATATTAGTATTCAAAGATCAACACAGCCTATGAATTACTAATATAAGGGCTATAAAGTTGTTTCAGGGAATTAAAAGCCTACTTTATTAGATGAGAATTTGAAAAAAAGTGGTGGTTTAGACAATTTTATAAAGTTTGCAAGTATATTTGTTTCGTGCTTTTTAAGCATATGATTTAAGGTAAACCATAAGTGGAGCTCTTCACGACAAAGGTCTCTGTAGGTGCATGAATTAATGAGTATAAACTGAGCATTAACATTTATCCAGCAACACCATGAAGATAAGGTTCTGTTCTTCAGCAAAGCAAAGCTGGAATTTTCACCAGGGGAATGAGGAGATGGAGGAAAGATGTTAGCTGGTGTGGCTCTGTGCAGTAGCAGAGTTCTGAACTCTGAGACACAGGAGGCCATTTCCCACCATAACTCATTTTTTTTCTGTGGATGATCAACCACTTCCAAGATATTAACAGGCATTGGGGGTAAATCTACAGGGGTACCTACAGGGTGAATAGCAATATCAGAGAAGCTCTGTATTGCTGATAGCTTCATATAAACCATGAGTAATTATCATCTTTAACTCAGAGAAAAACAATAAGCCATTATTTTGCTTGACAAATACCTCTTTAACACAGCTCTAAATTCTCATTCAGAGCCAAAAATGCCAGTAAAAGTAGGCACATATATATCCTCATCCTAAAATGAATGCTTTATGTGACCTAGTTCTAGAAAAAATAAATCAAAGGCTTTTACTGATATATGTTGAACACTGTATGCCTTACTATATATATAAATTCAAATGTGTAATAGGAAATGCTGCCTCGTGAAAATTTCAGTTTGCATTGGGGAATAATGCAGTTTAGAGGCAAGATATAGTGGCTTAATAACTGAAACAGAGCTACATAAGCAAGCTTCATAATAAGGATTTATTTTTGCATTTATTCATCAGACACATAATAAGTGGATTCTTTTTCCCCTGTCAAATGTACTCAGTACAGAAAAGGACAAGGCATTATGGTAGTTTATTTTACATTCATTTTGATAATGTAGTTTAAATATAGATGTAAAACTCTAAGCAGCACTGGCAGCAGGCAGCCATCCTCAAAGGTTATTCCATGTACTGTAATAGTTTCAAGGACATGGTCCTCCAACACTTTGAGAACTTCCATCATAGCATTGCTGAAGAAGCTTCCTCCTTCTTGCATGTCTGTTCTGTGCATCGCTGAAACCTCTCCTCAGCAGCACCATCAGAAGTAAATGTTCCAGGATAAGGACCTGCTGTGGGCAAAGCAGTTTGAGCTTGGGGAATTGCACTTAATGTAATTTATTGCCAATTAACATCAATTTTTAATTACTGATTCAAGTATTAGGAAAAACAATTAAACAAACACTAAGGAAAAAACCTCTCATTCCCTTCTCTGCTTTCAGTTTCAGATCAGAGGCTCTTTTCCTGTCTTTCCTTTTTCTCACAGCCCATGGTGTTGGCCCCATTGCTGCCTTTGGAGAGATGGTGGGCTGCCCAGGAAAGTGCTGTCCCTGTGCAGCCATTTCCTGCTGCTCCTCCTTTCTCTCTCCTCCTGGAATCACTGCAGAATCACAGAATGGTTTGGGTTGGAAGCAACCATCTCATTCCAACCTCCCTGTGGTGGGCAGGAACAGCTTCCACTGGATCAGGCTACTCAGAGACCCATCGAGCCTGGCCTTGAATACCCAGGATGGGGTATCCACAAGAGCTCTGGGCAACGTTCAGTGTCTCACCACCCTCACAGTAAAGTATTTCCTCCCAATGTCTAATCTAAACCTGCCCTCTTTCAGTTTAAAGACATTCCTCCTTGTCCTATACCTACATACCTTTGTAAAATGTCACTCTCCAAACTTTTTGTAACCCCCTTTTGCTACTGAAAGGCCCCAGTATAGTCTCCCCCGACCCTCTCTTCTCCAGGCTGAATAACCCCAACTCCCCTGCTCTGGTTTCTCGCTGCTCTTCTGCTCCAGCACAGCTCCCATCGGGATGCAGTGCCTCAGGGATGACCCTGACCCTGTGTGGGTGGCTCACGGCCACAGTCCCCCAGGGTGTCCCAGCCCCAGCAAGGGCTTCCCAAGGGACTCTCCTTCCAGTGGTGAGTCTCCAGCCATGCACCCAGCACCATCCCCTCCACCCACCTGTCCCATTTGTCCTTCTGAACTCACACCTGCCTCTCGCTCCCAGCCATGCCTGCCTGGTCCCATGGGCACAGATCCCCCACCCCACACTCCTCTGCTTAAGGATACCCTGTGCCTCACATGGCTGGCTCTGAGAACAAGGATCCAACACTGCTCTACTCAAAGTTTTGGTTTTCCACTCAACAGGTGAAATTGAAAACTATTTCCTTTTGAAATAGTTTTGCACAGCTCAGGACCTTCAGGCAAGAAAACATGTTTTGATAATCCTGTTCTTCTTTTCATCATTCCATGTGCTATTTTTGCATATGGCCTTCAGCAAGGTACAATACATTTCCTACCTATTCCTGAGAACTGCTCTTCTGCATTTCAGTTCATAAAATTTGATAGGTTGGGATCATCTTATTTTGTTTTTCATTTAGTATAGGTAGTCTAGAAACCATTTTACAAACAGATGTTTCAATGACATTGCAAAATATCTGCAATCATACCAAGAATGCAATAAAAGAAAATGCATCCTTGTTGCATTACAGTGCATTACAAGGGGTTAAATAGCATCACATCAGTTTTGACTTTCAGAGGATGAATTCTTTGTTCAGCCTTGTGTTTACATATTGTTTATTCCCTGGTATTTTTTCTTCATTTATATAGTGGACTGAGAATGTGTAAAACCTCATACTGATACATATATATGAGGAAAGGCTGCTTGTGTGGCTTAGAGGATAGGGGAGTTGTGCTGTCACTTGGCATTTCTTCATACAACAAGGAGTAAAACCAGCACAACCAGATTTGGATTACAGAGTGGACTCTGTAAACAACTTGCAGCATGAAAGTTATTTTGTGAAGACATGTAAATAAATAATTGACATTCACAGAAATAAAGATCAATCCACTAACACAGAATCCCACAATCATAGAATCACCAGAAGAGACCTTCAAGATCATCGAGTCCAACTCATGCCACAACACTTTCAGCTCAAGCATTTTTGGGGGTTTTTTTCACAACAAAAAATTTTTAAATGTATCTACTGGAATTAAGTAAGGGATAGTGAATGTGAATTCACTATCAATTTCAATTCAATTCAAATTCAATTTCAGAATTGTTTCCTAATTTTAAATTTTTGGAGCAACTTGAAGAAGAGATGCTAACATTTTTAAATCTGGATCTCAGTCGTAGAGGCTACCTCAAGGAGGAGGTGCTTACTTTTCCTCCATTGTCACCAGCCACTAAAACCTGGTAATTTTCTTACATGATATGACACAACAAGCCAGTATTACAAAATGCTTGGTTTTATCTTTTCATGGCTTGATTTTTTTTCAATCTGGGATGTAATTCTTTCCAAAAAAGTACAGTTTCCCTTTAATTTCTCCTCTGAATAAATGACCGGGAAGTGTGTTAGATGGTTTTAGTGAAAGACAGCTCCAGCAGTGCAAATACTACAACATCTCTAAAACTCATAAAGAGAAAATAGTTTACCACAAAACATTCAAAATTAACTAAGGAAAGAATGTGCATATGTTCCTTTTCTTTGTGCCTCAGTTGCTTTTCTGCAGAAGCCTTCAAAGGATTATCATTTCACTCACCTTTCTGCAGAGCAGAAAGCTCAATTCTACACTGCATAAAAATTGTGCTCGCACAAAGGTAAGGAGAGTGTCTCCTTTATTCTGAATAACTGCTTATGTTTTCTTACAGTGATAAATAAGTTTCATGCATCCACTACAATATAGGAGGAAGTGTCAAGAAGGACAAGCAGTGGAGGATTTATTTCTAATTTAGTTCATTGTGTAGGTACATTACCTGACCTCTTTAAACTTGAGAAATGATTGCATCAAAATTTTAAGGATCCGTACAAATAAGAGACAAGTTGCATGCAAAACAAATTGCATGCAAAAATGTGATTTATGCCAGGAAAGTAGCATCATGCTTATATGTATGTATAAAAAATATGTTATTAAAATCATACTAAAATAATAGAATAATTCATGAAATAATGTTATATTAATGTAATCAAATGAATACAACATCTTTCATTTAGATGCATATTTCAAATATATGTCATTCAGAACTCCTGTAGAAAGTGTCAATTTCACATTTTCATTGTTATTACTAATTATTCCATGAGACAAGAGGTATCTGTGCTTAAAGTTTAATGCTTAAAATAAATCATGGCTTCACCAGAGGCAATGGGAGAGCTATCATTACCCAGAATAGGTGCAGTATTTCAGCCCTCACATGCATTCAGTGCCATATGACTGGACCACAGTTTAGCTGCACTGACAGAGCAGACTGTAGCATGGGAATAAATCCCCCTTTCCTGTGCTGTTGTGCCCTTCCATGGACTCTCAAGCAAGGGAAGGGTTGTTTTGCTGAATTGGGGTTGATGAAGAGTATCCCTATTTACAGTTTGACTGACTTGCAGTGAAGAGAATCTCTAATTTCTTTCTGCAACTTCATTTTTCTGAAAGACAGAAGTCTGTTAACCTAAAACTTCAGTAGATGTGCTTAGAGCAGTAAAATGAACTCTTACCAGGCAATTTACAGGGATCAGTCTGAGAACCAGACCTGGGACTAATTAAAGTCTGGAACAGCTTCCACACTTTTCTTTGCCTTATCTCCCTCAAACCTGCCACCTTGTCAGTGAAGCCTGACCAAGGAGGTTGCCCTTGGAGCTCAGCAAACCCTTTTGATTGTGCTGGTGGGCTGCCAGCAGAACTGCTTCAAATCACAACAGATCCTGGAAGAAACAATGTGAGCATGTAGAGTTTTGCAGCCAAAGCTCAAAAATGACATTAGCAAAAAAATTGGGGAATGACGAAGGATGTGAGACAACTGTTCCTGAGAGAACCACTCACCTCTGGAGCATGGGATTTGTCACAACCCCTTATTGTCCACTGAGTGAATATGGGTTGGATTACAGCCAGATCTTTTGTGATTTTTTTTGAGTCAGTCTTTGGCTGCTGTCCTGTATTTCTTAGTGCATTTCAATATGCATTTCTCTCATTTTCAATAACCCATTAAAAAAATGGGTAAAATGTCATCTACTATTTCACACCTGTATCATCATATTAGTAGCTGGCTCCTGACTTTTCAACTTGATTACTGTAATACATCATAGTTACAAATCAAAACTCAGCCCTAAGTTAAAGCTGGTTTGCAATGGGGTAGTGCTTCTCTGAACATGAAAATAGATGAGTTTGGCATTGCTGTTGAATCCTGAACCAGGACCAAAACTTGAGCCCATTCTTTATGAGCATTTATCAGAGCAACAAAGATACCTCTTACAGTGGGATCCCTTACAACATGAATGGACCACAGGAAAAGTTCACTCCTTAGATCTGAACCTAGTGTGCAGCCCACAGTCATGAAGCCTTTCCTCAAGGAGGCTCCACACTGAAGCCGAAGGAGAGTGTGAGAAGTCCTCCTCCTGAGGAGGAGGCAGCAGCAGAAACAAGAGGTAATTAACTGACCACAGCCCCCATTCCCCATCCTCCAGTGCCCCTGGGAAGGAGGAGGTACACAAAATTGGATATGAATTCTCGGAAGAAGTGAAGAGGTGAGGGAAGCTGTTTTTAAGATTTGGTTCTAGCCCTCATTATCCTACTCTTATTTAATTGACAATAAATTAAATTCATTTCCCCAAGTCGAGTCTGCATTGCCCATGACGGTAAGCGGTGACTGATCTCTCCCCATCCTTATTTCAAGCCACAGGCCTTTCATTTTATTTTCCCTCTTGTGCCCAGTTGAGAAAGGGAGTAATGGAGCAGCTTTGGCAGCAACCTGTTATCTAGCCAAGGGCAACACTCCATATTCAGGAACCAAAGGAAGTAAAATATGGTTTGTGATTGGAATTACTATAATTGTATGCCAGACTTCTGTCAGGACTTTTTGGGAAGTGAAACATTTGACTTCAAAACCTGCCTCAGGAGTGTTTCAACATATTTTTGATTTGCAATATTATTTTCAGGGTAACTGTATGTGCAGTCATATCATACACATCAATTGTTTAATAAAATGGTAAACAATGCTACCTGCTCCCTTTAGTCAAGTCCTCCTGACCTGTTTTGGGTCCCTGAGGTTCATGAGGCAAAGGTACCATGCAGTGATTGCTGCATCACTCAAAGGCAATAAAGTTGAGACGAGAGAAAAAAAGACTGTGGCAGCATGGAATGACTGAACACTCTGCTCCCATAGCATCAGGACAAAGGTAAAAATGATAGGAGACAGCAGGGATGAGAAAGAACCTCACAGTGTGTGTGCTAGAGAAAAGGAAAAAAAGCAAGAAGAAGGAAGAAAAAAAAATCTTAAGTTAGACTGATTGTGACAATGGCATATTAAAGGAAAGGGACTAGAAAGGAGAAAAAGGCAGGAAAAAAGTTTTATGCTGTTCCATCAAGAGAAACATCTTCAGGAAATTTCAAGAATATAAAACTATCCTAGAAAAGCCTTGGAAACTGTAAAAAAGAAAAAGTCAAAAACTCACACAATTTATTTGTTTATTGAGGAAACTGTGGGATATTATAGGATCCCAACCATGCTGTTTTAACTAAAGTAGAAAAAAAAACGGAACATAAAAGGGACTGAAGATAGATTTTTAACAGCACAGCCTACCTACTGAATGATTTAAAATTAAAAATGTTAGTATTCATGAAATAAATTCTCTTAGAGTTGAAGTGCCATCAAACACACTACACAGATGAACCAACTGGAAATTATGATCCTGCTTTTCAGTTTGGGACCAGGTTTTGCAGAGCAGAACCTGGAAAGAGTTGCCATGCTTTTTGTGTCCATTTTGGACTAGTGCCTGTCCCAACAGCTTCAGAGCTCTATTCCCACTGGTGTACACCTATGAGATTTCCAATACCTCCAGCTTCAGCCAGCCTATGAAAAGCTTTAGTTCATTTGTCTCCACTTTTTCCAGTTAAGGTGACAATGCTTTCCATTTCACTTAATTAATAATCAATGTTTAATTTGATTAAAAGCTTAAGGATTCAATTATGTTTATTAAATAATTCTTTATTTTGGTCAGTTTTTTTGTCTTTAATGAGGTAATATTCTATAATTAAATCACTGAATGCAGAAAGCTGCCATATAATTAATAAGATTGTGGTCCTAAACGACTTAGAATAATGAATCCAAGCAAGGCCCAGATAATTAAAAATGCTCATGACTAAAATCTGTGACATATTTCCTAACCACATTGGGAATGCAAGGATGATCTTTCCAGCCACAGGCTCTCTTGGTGACCTTGGACAAGGTATATAATCTTGCTGAGGCAAACATCCTTATCTCTTTTTTTAACAAGGTTTTCAAGTAAGAAATTAAGGGCAAGGAGAGGCATTCACTCTTTACATGCATCGTGCTCAGTAAGAAGAGATTTTCTTGGTAGTGTCAGAAGATAAATAATAAGAGTTAGGGAACAAAAGAAGCTACACCTTCCTCACTATCCTTCAAGGACAGCTGGTTAAGGTAAGGAAGTATGAAAAGACCAAGCAAGGACTGTGTGGTCTCTCTGCCTCTGTCTCACCCAGGCAAGGAGCAGTTGATGGGATTCATGAGATGCTGTTTAATAGCTCACATTCTTAGCAAGTTTTGAACCCAACTTTACATGTGATCACCACAACTTCCTCTGTAAAGAGTGCTGCAATTTAATTACACACAAGGTGAAAAGTTACTTCCATTTGCTTGTTTTTGGTCTTGAGCTGCTATTTTTAATTCACACCCCTTATATGAGGGCAAACTATGCAGTTTGCACTATGAAGGCAAAGAAATAAACTTTCTACATTCTTGTCCATTACATTTAACATTAACGTATATGTATTTCATATTATCCTGAGCCATCTCCTTCCCAACCTGTTTATATTTTTCCTGGAAAGAAACCATTCCGCCTCTGTGATAACATTCCCTTGACCTTTTTTGTTATACTTTCCTTTTTTCATGAAAGATAAACACAAGCTATACACAATGCTCAAGATGCAGTACACTGTGCATTTATCAAATGGCTTAATCATATTTTGTATTTTGCTCTCATTTCATTTTCTAACCATTCTTATCAAACTTTTTGCTCCTTTGACCACTGTTGAGCATTTAACTGATGTTTTAATAGCACCAGCTACAGTAATTTCAAGATCTCTCTCCTGAGAGGCAATAGCTAATTTAGAAACCATCATTCTGTATGTACAATTAGGGATGTGTTTCTCCATGTGCATCTCTTTGCATATATTGACCTTGAATTTCATCTGCTGTTTTACTGTCCAGTCATTCAGTATCAGGAAATCCTCCTGTAATTCTTTGCAGTCAATTTGAGAGTTGAATGCCTTGAGTAATATCTCATCAGCAGCAAATTTTGTCACCCTGTATTTACTTTCTTTTCTAGGTCATTTATGAATATATGCAATAGCTGTGCTTCCTGAAATGGAGCATCCATCGTAATTCCTCTCCTTATCTGTACCTTTTGTTTCCTTTCACGTAATTATATAACCACATTTTCCCATCTCTGCATTTTCTATCAATTTTGCTTTTATTAGGCCACAAGAAAAAATTATCTTTAATCTCAAGACAGCTTAGTTTTCTTAAACATTTTTGATGAAGGATCATGTCAAAAGCTATTTGGAAATCCAAGTAGACCAGCTTGGTAATTATATTCATATATCACTGACTCCTTCAGAGAGCTCTGGGTTATTTGTGAGGCATGACTTCTTTACATGAAACTTTGCTAATTCTATGCCATGTGTCATATTTTTGTATCTATACAAGAAAGGCTGTATTCTTGAATTCTATTTATTAAAGTCTGCTGTTAATTATGGCTTTTATGTCAAAGTCTAGTCTGTAGTCCTTTACATAACCTTTGTCATTTCCTACTTTATAGTTCTTTAAGGTAGAAAATTATTTAGTCAAATAGACTACTGTTGTTTACTGTTGTGATTGATTCTCTATTTCATTTTGAAGTTCTGTTCAAATGCTTGAAAGAAGGTCACCTGGGCTTTTTTATTTATTCCTAATCATTTTGAGAAATTCAGCTTGACACTTCATTTTGAGAAGGTTTCTTATATTCTTTCTTTGCAAGAACTTCCCCATGTACTCTTGTAGAAAACATAAAGGGAAGTAATTAATTTGGCTTTTCTGCTACAGGCTGACCGTTTATGCCCTAAGAATCTGTCTGTCCCATACATGCTCTGGTAATTTTCATTTTGATCAGCTTGAAGGGGGAAAAAAGAGAACTGTATATTTTACCATTGGCAGCTCATTCAAAATCTTCTTTCTTATTCCACTTCTGCTTTTTTTACTTTTGCTTTTAATCTGGTCTAATTCCTGCTGTTTTCTAGCCACCTTTACTGTTCAACTGTGTTTGGGGATTTTTTTGGCCTTTTCAAATACTTTTTGATACACACAGAATAGAGTTGTTATCTCTGACTGTCTTTAGCAGTCACCATACCAGCTGCGAGGATTTTAACCTTTTGCCGGCAGCTTTTAATCTCCTCTTAACAGGCTACTTCCATTTTCAGTAACAGTCATTATTATATAAATTATAATTCCTCTCGTTCCTCAGCTGGTGTTCAAAATTGATAAATTATTGTGAGCACCTTATTTGGACTGGCAGAATCTGGCAGAGGCCCCCCAAGCCTGGTTGGGATGGAGGGGAGTATCTCAGCCATGCAGTGGCACCTGTCCTAAACAAGGGTTACTGGCCAGGTTACCAGGCAGGGCACCTGGAAGGAGGTGGCAGACATGACCCAGTACTTACAGGAGAATGGTGCTTTTCTGAATGAGCAGCTGGAGGCCTGGCAAGATACATAAGAGCATTCAAAATGGTGCCTCTCTTTAAGTACCCAAATCTCACAACCTGGAATTCATCTCTTTGGAAATTACTTAACAATCTGAAATGGAAATTACTTGGCAATCTGAAAGATTTGTAAGTGCCTAAGAGGAGTTTTACAATACCTGTTTTTCCTGTCTAGCTGGCAATGATACAACAAGATGCAAAAGTTGGAAATTTAAGCTAACAATACATTATGGCAAAATTTCTGAGCTGTACTCAGAAATATACTGTTCCAGTGAATATGTTGACTTCGGACAATTTTAAGTCTAAGTGGGATTGTTACAGGATATTTCCCTCAGATTCACAGCCCTGCTTTTTTCCCCTGTTTCAAGCAGTGGCCTGACAGAGCACGCACTGCACTCCAGAGGGGCACCAGTGTCCCGACTGTCACAGGCTTTCAGTGAGCTGCTGCTTGCATCCTGAAGCCTTGAGCCCTGTGGCAAGTCAGGAAAGGTTTTTAGCTTCCTGGAATAGTCAGTATATCTTACAGCTCATCCCAAATTGCCCAGAAATGAGGGTGATTGCCCAAAAATGAGGCATATCATCAGGCTGAGCATATCCACACTACTCGCAAGGAAGATTTCTCCCTTCAGAGGAGTCTGAGGGCAGCGTGATGTGCTGCAGATGATCCTGTATCATCTCTTAAGACCTGATAGTTGCTGAGTCTATGAATATTATGTACCAAAGCTATTGCAGTGGACAATTCTTTTTAAGTTACCTCTTTAAGAGTTTGCAAAACCACCTTCCTAATATTTTGTTGCACAGGTCACTAAGGAAATAACTGCTATCAAGATGATCACAATTAAAGCAATAAAATTACTGATGAGACAAAGAAAATGTGGCAGTTATTTTTATACGGTATATAAAAATATCAGCTGCTACAGAATTTTCTGTAGTGCTGACAAACTGATTCTTACCTTCTGTGGTGTGAGAGCATCAGCACATTTTATTTCTATCTTTGAGGTCATTCTTCCTTTCAAAGGAGCTGCTATTTATTGGCAGCAGTTATTCAAAACATTTTTCTCACTGCATTTATGTTGGAGTTTTACTTTTGTGTGGCTTTCTAGATGCCCAGGATCTGTTAGATAATTCCCATGGAGTGGTATATTGTGGGTAGTCATAGGCTACAAGCTTCTTTAAAAACTTCTCATGACTCTAGTTGAGTGAGAGTTAGTGTTCAAAATAATTTCTGATGATTGGACAGAACTCACTGAAACTACCTTGTCCATCCCGAAAGTTTGAGAGAAGGTTTCTTCGAGACAAGAAAGAAATCCAAGGGAAGGAGTTGGAAAGTTTTCAGAAAATGGGACTTTGGGCCACCGATAGAAAAAAAGAAGTGGATGTCCAAGTACTGGCTTAAAGCCAAAGATTCTTTAAGGGTGAGAAGGTGGGATTTCATATTACACAAATTTACACTTAGTGCTTGGAATATATGAGCATTTCAGTCCCATCTCTATCAGGTAGATCTAAATGAAAAAATTTAGAAATAAAGGACAAATGTGTAAACCACTGCACGAGCCTTACATTTCAGTCAGCATTTTGAAGGTCATTTCAACTGTAGGATTGGGGGCATGACAGATGGTGGGTTTGTCTGTGTGTTACAGAGACTCTTAGTACTTTGAGGAGGAGGAGATTATTTTGTCTCTTAACAAAAACAAAATTAAAATGCCTCTCAGAAGACTGTTGCCCTTATAGAGGAGGTATGTGCTTTGTAGTATCATACTTTTGCATAGTCTTGATAATCAGTAATGAAGAGAGTGCAGAAGATTACAAAACAACATAATCAAGTGATATTAATGAATATTTCAACCAACAGACATCTCAAAGTTTTAATTAAAATTAGTAGTTATTGGTATTGTAATGTGTTCAAGAACATACAGGCACGTAATCACAGACCTCCCAAATGGGCTGCATTACACATGCAATTAATTATGCAAGATGTTGCTGTTTAAACTACCCTGGGATCTCTGAGATTTAGAGCAAGATCTCAAGCATTTCAGTACAGAAGGCAGCTCCACTAACCCAGCCAGCAGATTAACCATTGTACTTGAACCTGTTGCTGCATTGCTGCGATACAGCTCAGTTCTGTTCTGCTAGCACCCATTTTTACTCATCTTCTTTAATAGCACAAATACTTCTTCTTTTGCCTAAAGTAAAAGCTGATATTTTTAAACACAGGCTGTAAGAGCTTGCAGGACAAAAAAAAACCCCACCTACAGAGATGTTCTTTTCACAATATGCCCTCCACAGTGCAGGGAAGAAAAGTTTAATCAAAGTACAATGCTCGTTCTTACTTTTCTTTCTCTTTGTCACTGCCTCTACCCAGTGCTCCCACTCTGATGTCCTTTCATGATTCTTGGGGGTTTCTGAAGTTAATTTTGTTACTAGGGAGCGGGTCTGAAGGTTCCTTACCTTAATAAGAGGGTTGTAATAGTACCTCCAATTCACAACGAAATGGCTTAATTTAAACCATGGAGGGGTTGTTTAGAAACTGAGTATACTTTGACCTACTGCTACCTGTGAGCCTGAATACACATTTTAAAAGAACTTCCACGTCCCTCAGTGAAATTAAATCATTAATCTGAGAACTGAATCTCATACTGAGCTATCCTGAATAAACCTCTCTGTCAATTCAATCCACCCAAAGCTTGCTGTTAGGAAAAGTGAGAGTCTAAGAGCATTCAATCATGTTTATAGATCTGAGCCTTCATGCACAGCAGGATCAAATATACTTACAAATAAATGGGATTGGGGAGGAAGACTGGAGCTTTTCTGTGACCTTTTCGAACTCTTTTCCAGAAAGCAAATGGTCCACTCTTTACTTGCCAGGTGCCTGTCTCCAAATGGGCCCCTAAACACTTTCCAGGTTCCTTGCTGGATAAAAAAATTCTAAGCGATTTCTGCGCCTTTTGCTACTGACAGGAGTTCTGCTGCTAATGGGGAGGGGGATGTTAGGCCTAAGACCTTTCCTCTTCTTCCTGACTCAAAATGCTCCTCATGTAGACCTGATAGTGCTGGGGGGTTGCTTTTCCCTCAGCACCATGAGGAAGGGAATGGACACAGGTGTCACTTTGCAAAAAGCAGCAATAACCTATAAGCCTATCCAGGCTAATTTTCTGCTACGTGGCCACCACTGATCTCAGCAGGTGTTACACAGGACAAGGCAACTTGGCTATGAGTGTCATGAAGGAAGTAATAGCCTAGTTTGGAACATTTACCAAGGCTGTTAATGTGATATTAAAACTGAATTGCAAGACATTTAAAGTCTTGTTCAATGAAATGTCTGAGCTCTTAGCTGTTGCAAGTAATGGGATAAAAATCCAAAGAGCCAATAGAGTAAAAGAGATGTGACCCACTAAAAATGTTGTTCCACCCCTTTGCCAGCTTTAGAAATATACAAAATTTGAGGTGAAGCAGTGTCAGACACACAGCATACCAGCACTTTTTATTCTGTGCAGTCCTTTGGGGTACGATGCTGCAGTTATGCCTTGTAGAAAATCTGGGTTTTCAGCTCAGATCAGCAACCACTGCCTTTCAAAAATGCAGGGTACCTCTGAGCAAGAGAGAGAGGCAAATTCTCCAGTGGTTTGAGCCCTGAATCATAAGCCACTGGTTTTTCCCTCTAACCCCTGAGAATACAAAAGTTAGCATTATCCACAAAAATATATGTCAAACTCATCCTATTGAGACTCAGAGTGCTTGTGAATTCTGGGTTGCTTAAGGAAATATC
The DNA here is from genome assembly GCA_013399225.1 of Rhipidura dahli. NCBI lineage: Eukaryota > Metazoa > Chordata > Aves > Passeriformes > Rhipiduridae > Rhipidura > Rhipidura dahli. Next base: position 144,925 of record VXAC01007664.1, read on the forward strand.
ACAGAGGGAAATGGCAGAGCACCACTGCAGCTGAAATTTTTGTGTCTGCAGCAGAGTGGAGAAGCTGTCCATGCCTCAAACTGCATGCTGAAGGCCATAGCTCTCTGACACAGAGCTGCATGGACCATGGGGGACACTATTCAAAAACTGATGGCTAAGCTCCAGCTCCTAAGTGCATGTTTATTTTCCTAAATAAGCAAAATGATGTTTTCACAAAGGTTTTTTATTTCTCAAGAACTTCTGCCATTGTCAGGTGACACAATACCGTGTCATAAATTTATTGTGCCTCAGTTAAAATGACTTTCCCCTGTTTGATGAACGAGACAGGAAAGAAGGCTGTGCTGCAGCTGGATTGTTTATTCAGTTCTTATCAGAAAAGCCGCTGGTCTGGCTCACACAGCATCGAGTAGAGAATGCAGGAAAGTGCCTCCTTATCAGAATTACAGGGACTTCTTAAAGGCATTTTATCCAACCAAGACTTGAAATGAAAGATATTTTTGTGTTTAGACCAATATCCACCAAACTACCCTGTCACATAGACAGGAACTGCAGTATTCTCCATCCAATCATCCTAAACTAACTCCTACTGCAGAATATGGAGGGATAGAAGAAGAAAGAAGAAAGACTAAAAACAACTGTTCTCCATCTTGGCTTTTTTACCTCTTCTCTACTTACTACAATAACAAACCCAAAACCTCTAAATTTTCACCCTGTGACAATAATACATAACATTCTATCATCTAATTTAAACCAGAGTAGATTCTGATCCTTCCCAGAGAGTTAGCAATTTTTTCCTTGGACAAAGTTCAAAAAAGAGTTGTCCATGGGGGTAAAAGACTTCAAAACAGGCAGAGGAATATTCCCTGCACTCTGGGCTCCAACATTCAGGGACTCTGCACTTGTGAAAAACACACATTCTCTATCAGTTTGTGTTGCTCACTCCCCCTTTACTTTCAGATTTTCATTCTACAGTTGACTCAATACAGGTACAGAAACATCAGTGTTTGCAGTCACTTGCAGTTTCAGAAGCTATACTTATTAAACACACTAGTATTCACTTTTTTTGCAGTTCACTGCACCACTCCCTTACTATCTCACTTTCAAAAGACAAAGATAAGATTCCAGCTACAAGGTTATGTGACCAAATAGGAAAATACATTTTCAGCTTTGGTCTAAAGTTCAGCTGAAATACTTTTTAACCTTTTTTTCCATAATTACTACTACTACACCATGTATTAATAAACAAACATATAAAGTGCACAATTACCTTTCATCTCATTTAAGAAATTGAAATTTAAATGGGAAATAGACAAAAAAATAGACATCCAGGCAGTATCTGGCTCACTTGTTCCCTCTTAAACACAGTGGTACCAACACAGGGCTTCCATGAAGACAGAGTTGACATTAATGGAAAAGTCAAATTCCATGCAGGATTTTGTCACTGAACAAACTCTGAGATAACTAAGTAGTACAAGAGAAGGCAAGAGAAGAGTCAGGGACCAGCATCCCTGGAGTATTTAGGGGGAATAACTGAGAAGGAAGATAGTTGTTGACATGTACTTTACATTGCCTGCCTCAAAGGGCAAGGCAGATACGATAATGGTCTTTCAATCATACTAACTTTTGAAACTCCTGAGACCTATTTTAGTGGAGATTTGAGACAGACTAGGCTGAGGTAGTTACAAGGCATAATTTAAATGAGATTGTCTGTGCCATACAAGTTTTTCAGCTTGAGCCAGAGAGTTTAGTGGAAAGAATTCAGATTAAAGCGTGAAAGGGGGTGGAAACAAGCTAAGCTGCCACAGAGTGCCTACTGTAAGCTTTTTTTCCATAGCAAATGGTCCTTAACAATGTTTACTTTACAGTATTTCTGCTCAAATGAGAGTTTGCCATGTTCATTTAACACAGGATATCTCAATGCTGAGTGCACTGTTAGTAGAATAAACTCAAGGCAAGCTGGGGGACTCAAATAAAAGATGCCATTATTAAAGGTCAAGCTTTTAATTTCTGAAAAACTGAAGAACCACACTACTAAAAGATGCAAAGTGTTTCCCCTACTGATATGGAGAATAATAATTTTGCACATTATTTTCCTAGAAGGGCAGATACCTGACACTTATTCTCAAAAACAAAGTAGCAGTGTATTGGGGAGTAAGCAGGGCCTGAGTCTTTCTATACCTCTGCTTCTTACCACCTGATCCTGTTGGAAAAATCTGTTGGGAGTAAAATGCAAAAGGAGAGTGATTCACACTGAAAACAAGAAGTGTAACCATGTGTGTTTGTTCATCAGCCAAAATTAAAAAATCAAAAAAAGATGTTTGGGATTAATTTTGGAACATATAGAGATCATCAAAAAATCATTTCCTGTTTTGTGGGCATGTATTTCAGCTGACAGCCTGAAACCAGGAGCAGAGGACAGTGGAAGCAATCCACACAAACCTTCCCAGTTAGGAGATGCAGGTAGAGTCCTGAAATGCCTCAGGGAAGAAAGGGAGGCTGGCTGTGAGCATCTCCTGCTCTGCCTGAGCATCCTACCACTGGCTAGAGGGAAATGTCACTGCTGTTTCTGGAATGGTGCTTCAGGGATGACGCTCCAAACAGGATTTAAACATTTTGCGTCTCTAAGATAACAGAGTCTGCTAACCATGGCATTCCACAGCCACAGACTGACAGTTCAGTTGACAATTCATGGCAACACAGCATTCAATAATGCCACTCTAAAAACAGCTTTGGAAAGAAGCTGCAGTTTCCAGGGTCAGACACAGCATGCAATACCACTGAAACATCCTTTTTTCCACCACTTTTCCTGGGTCATTCAGGAATCCAAAGTGTTAAATGTCACTCATTTCTATGATGAGGGATTTTTATAACCCTCACAAAGGAAAAAAATTTCTACGAATGTTTTGTCCATGTGTTAATGGCTATCATTACCCAAAAAATCTTTCCTTCAGAATGACATGCAGAAATAATCCTTTCAGTCTGTCATCATCAGTGTTGATACCACAGAGCTCATAAAAGAGCATAAAATGGCTGGCAAAATAAGCAAAAACATTGTCATAAATCAACTATTTCTGTATGTCAAAAAGTTCACACATGGATTTTCTGACTGGTTTGAATAACTAATTTCACAGCTCCATTACATTCAAATTTATTAATTTGACTGAATCTGGTAGCAGTGGAAAGCAATTCCCTCCATCTCTCTTTGCCCCTGTCCTGTGGCAGCCAGTTCTGACAGTGACTTGTGTCTGTAGGTCAAATACGTGGGAAATTGAACACCTTAGTAACATTCTTTAACACAGAAGGAAAAGGAAAAAAAATGGTCTTATAAATAGATGGTGCCTCTGAAGTCTGTGGATGACAGAGAGAATGAAGTGTTTAACAGAACCCTTCACGTGGATCCATAACAGGCCTGAATTCTCAAATTAAGTGAAAAAATGTTGGGCTATTAACATCAGGGAACTTTTACACTGAACAGAAGGGATATTCTAATTTCTTTTCACTAGAGGAAATGTCCTCATATGTTCACTTAATTATGAGTCTAAAAGCTTAGGTTAGATAAAAATTTAAAAATTAGCTAAATAAAGTTAGCTTAAAATTCCAGGAGATTCACAGCTTCACCTGCTTCAGCATCTCCTCATTGCATGTACTTGCCCTTTTTTTTTAGTATAACATGTACATGGAGCTGCTTAAGAAGCATTTGGTGCTAATCCTCTGCAGTCCTTACTGCATCTGATACCTATATATAGTGTGGAAGACACAGTAACATCCTTGTGAGGCCAGACTTTTACTTGCCTTGCTCTCCTCATTTACCTTTTAATGCTGGACAGTGGCAAAAGCACCCTAGGGTCATGGTCTTAAAACTACCCAGTGTTTTCAAGTGCCTTCTGTCAAGATCACAGCTTCAGAGCTTAGCTGAAACTGCTACGAGTGCACTTGACATTATTCATTCTGGAGCAAATATTTCTGCTTCTTTGTCCACATAGGCATTTTTTTCTGGAAAAACAAAAAACAAAAACTGATCAAAAAATACTATGCCAAACAGTTCTTCATGCCCAGCTTCTTTTGCTGCAAAGGACTTCCAGAAAAATCACAGAGCATTTCAGAAAGATGAATTTTCTAAAGAGAAAAGCTGCAGATCTAAAGCACTAACTCAACCCAATAAAGCAAAGTCTAGCTGACAGTCCAATTCCTTTACTTTCAAGAGAGCTGGACCTATGAAAGGTACTCTATAACAAAAACAGAAACAAAGAAAAAAGAAAGCCCAGAAACTGAGCACCCTTCTTTCTCTAGTCCAGTAGAGACAATTTTAAATGACAGTAAATTGGACCATCATATTCTCAAGCTTAAGACATTGTCAAACACAAGCAACGAAGGGTTCAGAAATAGCAGGGTAAATACCTGAAATAGGACATACAGAGCCTGACTTTCTTCATGCTTCACCAGTTTGGATCCAGTGTGATAAGTCCTACTAGCAGATATTGATTTATGGCAGAGCAAATAGAAGCTGGATCAGTCTCAAACGGGGGCTCACCTCAGAAAATGTTACTAATATTGGACTCTACACTATTCACACTGGCCAAAGAGGCCTTATATCAAAGAAAAATGTTGACAGGTAAAAGATCTGAGAGGACTGCAGGAGTGGGAAGAGACTCTTAGTTTAACCAGCATTGGATTAATGTCCAAATGTCCCAAACAAATTGCTAAAACATTGCATTGTACCATCTATGAGTTCTGCTTTATGAGAGATAACAGTTTTGAGAGGAAGAGGAGGAAGGGCAACAAGTTTTTCTGTGAATTCTGAATCTTCCAGCTTTAGAATTGGACACCTGGATGAACTCACCTTTATAATGTCTCAGTTTATTGCCTCATGTAATGTTCATGTAGTTTAGTCAAGCAGTAAACTGACTAGGAACTGTATCTCCCATAGTCAAAAACATACAAATGCTTCTTTTGCCTGCAACTTTTTAGACCATTTTCCCTTTCTTCTGTGACCTAGGATACAAATCTAACAAGCCAAGTCTTTCTGGGAGGAAACACCAATTGTGCCTCGAAGTCTGTAATTCTGTCAGAGTTGGCAACAGCTGCATTTGCTAGCAGAAACACCAAGGTCTTTAAGGTCCATCTGTTGTTGCTCTATTCACAGTCTCCATGGACACTGACTTGCTAAGATGAAGCTCATTAAGTGATTAGTATTCAGGGGCATTTAGTATCGGCTTGTTACTTCGTGCTCCCTGCTGTTTCCACTAACTCAGAGAGAAGGGTTTGACCCTGCTCCGTGTATCCATCAGAGTCTGATCTCTTCCAAAAGTACTGCAGTCTAAGGAAAATATGGCTCTGCATATGATGCTGATGCATATGCTGATCATCTGTACCTCTGGCACTGACAAATCTGATTCAAAAAGGGAATGCTTCATAGCATGAAATAACCCAGGGACCTTTTTAAATCTCAGGCTTCTTTACAGCTATTATATGGCTAGACTCACTCTCACTAAGCACACACAGAGAATGGCAGTGTAACTACTGTGCTAGAAGCAAGGCTAACAGTATCCATGGGGATTTTTAACAGCTACATTCAAGGGAATAGTCTATGAATTCACATCTGAGACTTTCCCTGGTTTTCATTTAACTCCTACACAGTCAAACTTCAGCTGAAAATAACATGACAAATCTAATCAGTGCAAATCTATCCCAGCTGAAGAGAAGTTTTCTCCTTTGACAGGTCAGAAGATATTGAGGAGTTTTAAAAGTTTGCCCTGCAAAATAAATCCAACCCATGACATTGGTTGTTTCTTCGGGGAAAAAAAAATAATAATAATAATAAAAAAAACCCAGGAACCTCCAGAATGCTCATCTAGCAAGATATCCTTTTAACAGGAAGACCATATTGTTATATGAGTAATTGATCTGAAATAATATGAACCAATGGCAGTGAAGAGCATTGAAGAACTGGCTGCAGGAGAGCAGGTGTGGTTAATGACAAGAAGAATTTACAACTCACTGGAGAACATGGATATTTTCCCTATTTCAATCTGATTTTTTCAACAGCAAACGTGATTAACTGGGGAAAAACATATAAAATCAAAGGAGGGAGAAACACTTAGGAATTACCTGTATCTACATCAGCATTTCACATTTTGCAGGGTTATTTTATTGTTGTGCTTTTTTCCCTGTTTATATCAAATATAAGTGGCCCCTCTGAGTTGAATACCTCTTTGCATTCACTGCCTTATACAATAAATTAGAGTCTACTTAGCAAGGAATTTACAGTCCAGAGTTTCACTCAATTTCAAGAGAAAGGCGTGAATTTTAAACTGAAATAGGGTAGATTCAGAATAGATATAAGGAAGGAATTTGGCATGATGAGGCCTTGGATGAAGTTTCCCAGAGATGTTGTGGTTCCCCCATCCCTGGAAGTGTTCAAGGCCAGGTTATATGGGGCTTTGAGGAACCTGGCCTGTTTGAAGATGTCCCTGCTCATTGCAGGCAGGTTGAATTAGAAGATCTTTAAAGGTCCTTTCTGACCCAGACCATTCTGTGATTCTATGCATTTCACCCATTCCCCATTCCAGTGTCCCCAAAAAATGAAGGGCTAAGATGCAAAGAGATCGACAGAACCCAATTCTCTTGATCCACATGTAATGCCCTATCCAGCAGATCAACCCATCTGTTCTCTTAAATTATGAAATATATATGTTCATATGCACTATTCACAATAATTAAATAATATGATATAATAAATGACATTTCAAAAAATTAAAGCTCTACACTTGAATGTTTTATATGTAGAAGCTGTAAATTTAAAAGCTCTCTACTGATTTGTCAACTCAAGAGTTTTTGAAGTAGGCAGCTCAGATGCCCAGATAACATAATGGCAGGCCTTCTCTCTGCTTCCTCAGTTTGTTATTTCATACCTAGACACCTAAATATACAGTATCTACACAACTTCCTGGGCATTTCAGCATGACAGAGAAACATCCCAAATAGATCATGAAATATGCTTAACAAAGGAAATGGAAAAAAAAAAAAGAAGAAATTGGAAGAAATAATAGTATTTTATAAATAATTTCATTGACTAAGGCATCAAAATGCCATTGTGCAGACCAAAAGAAATTTTAAAAAATTTATCCTACAGATTAAATAAGTATTTAATTGAGTTAGGAGATGTATCCAAAAGTGAGAGCCTTCTAGGCATTTTGACCTTTGCATCTAATAACAGCATCTACACATGCTCAAGTCAAGCCAAGCATTCCTCAACAGATCCAGCTCTGAGAAGAGTGAAACCAGAAGATGAAAGACAATATTAACTGTGGTCACCAAGATGCTTTGTCTCCCTGAGGAGACAACTCCTCACAACAACAGAACTCCAGAATTCCCAGTAAGTTACCTGGGAAAATCCATAGAACTACTCACAAATAGAAATTCTTAGGTCAGGCCAGTGTGGCTGCACTATGTGACTAAACCTGTATTTATAGATGCCTCCAAAGAGTTTATTCAGTGTTTAACAAGAGAGATTGCACAAGAGGGAATTCTGTTCTTATCACAAACAGTTGAAATTATAAATCAATGGATTTTATACAACACTGGCAGAAATTTGTTCTTACTCAGTTATTTCCTCTGCCCATTTGATTCCACCCTCCACTTCAAGCTCTGTGATAGGCAATCGCTGAGGGCAAGGAATGGAACCAAGTATTTTAAGTAAAAGAAATCAGAACTGCTCTCAATGTGATTAATGTTTTCAAGACTTTGTCTCTTAATAAAAGATACTGCTTTATTTAAGTAGTTCTTTCCACAGGATATACAGTGACAGAGTTCTGAGCAGAAAACATTCGCTTCATGGAAGACTCCAAAACTAGAAAGGAAATTTGGATATCCCACCACCTCTAATTTCTAAAGGAATGATTGCATCTCAGTTCTCTCACATACCTATAAGAAACACTTTTTTGTGTGTTCTTGGCTGCTAGACCCCAACAATTTGCCTAGGGCCTTACAAGAACTAAAACATATAAGCCCAGAAGGCTTTATTCTTTATGTGCAAGACTAAAAAAAAAAAATCTGGTTTTTAAACAAAGTACAGTTGCAAAATTTCATTCTGTGACCTCAGAAAAACAGTGATTGGTGCCATGCACTGCAAATTATAGCTGTAGAAAAATGCCAGTGGGACAGGCATTCACTGCATTTCAGGGAACTCAGCAAGGAGTGCAAGTCATGGGTTGTTGTTTCTACTTGACAGTTTTGTCCCTAAACAGTCACAGAATTAAAAATACAGGAGGAATGGCTTGAGCAGTAAGTTGTCAGTACCCTGACTGGATAATTCATGGATGCCACATCTGGACTATAAACTGAAAAATTTAAAAATAATTCATTGGTGTCAGTAGTCTTATCTAAAATTGAATAATATCTTCATTAAGGTTTAATCTATTGAAAATTCAAGGGAAAAGATGGTGTGCAATGCTTGCATGTCCTAAAATATGAAACATAAGCAGGGCATTGTTGAACTCATTTCAGTGCAATTCCTGAAGAATTGCCCCATTACTCTCTGGCAATTTGCGAAGAGCAAAAAAGAGTGAACTGAAAATAACATCATCAAACAGCCTAAAAAGGACAATAAAAGAAGAAAAATGGTGTGAAAACAAGGTCAGCACTGGACAATAAGCATCTAATGTGTGTGGCTGCAATATGGTTGGTCACATTTAAATATTTATTCATTTTAGGGAAAACTCCGTGCAATAACATTATAACTCTTTGCAATCCTTATTTGAGACATCCTTCATTCCTGTGACTATGTAAAACCAAGAGGATGAATAAAGATGATGAACAGCTTCTGGATCAGATGAAATTCTCTGTAAACTGAGTCTTTCCTTGGCTCTTCATGAATTTCACAGGTCATGAAGCTGAGTCCCTTATCCACTTGGGAGGGAACTGCTTATGCCAGTGTTAGACTACTCCCCCCTAGTCCCCCTGTTTACAGGTCAGGATAAGGGGGCTCTGAAAAACATTGTAAGGGTCATTTCTTTTGAAATGTATTTTAAAAATACAAACTTGAACAGTTCTTCAGAAGTTAATTCCTGCCCTGATCTTGTAACAGCCCGTGACAATCCTAAGACCACGCACAGGGTTGCACTTTGCCAGCACTTTATAAAGTGTCATTATCTCTTGCTGCTCCAGTTAAATAAAATGTTTCAGGGTAGTGTTTTACCCCAGGAACAGCAGTGTCTAGATCAGGTAAGACAGGAGAAGAGGCAGTGAAGTGGTGGAGAGGATTTGGGACAGGAGAAAATGCTGCATCCTCCTGTGGCTTTGCCACCATTTTGAATAGTCCACCATGGGATGAGACAGTAGAATGATACTCATGACTATTGCATCTGTACTAATTCTCTTCCAGGCTGAATGACTTCATTGTTCCAAAAATGCCACCCCTGATCAACTGTAAATTTCAGGCCTGTTTTGCAAGGGTCACAGTAACATTCAGCAGTGTTTCAAACCCAGTGGCTTTCTGAATATCCTGTGCAGCACCTCTTGAAATGGTACAGTCAGGCACTGTTTGTCACTACTCTGCTGTGACAAACTTCTCTGGCTCCTTTTGTCTCAATGGGCACATCATAACTGAGCAGTGTGACAGCCTTAAGCATCTGGGAGCTAAAAGGAATTTTTTAAAAAAATTTCATAATGAACCTTCAACCTTTTGACAGCTGAAAATGCTGATGCCAGCAGGAATTTTGTTCCCCTGATGAGCACTTGGTCCAAGGGCTGTAGTTTTGGCAGCTCTGGTTTAAGGAGCTCAGAATCTCAGTTCCAGATGACATTATTTCCCCTTTTCATTCCCCCACCTGTCCTCAATGCAGGTCTGTGTGTGTTACAGTGTTTTTTCCAGTTCTTGTCCTGTGCAGAAGTCACTGTTAACTCTCAGTGAAGAGCATTAATCATCTGCACTGTTTGTATTTATTATCTGCTTTTTTTCATTCTGTGAATGTACAGTATTTTGATGTTTGTCAAATAAAAAAAAATTTTTGAAAGCAACCAAAATCTGGGCCCTTTCTTTCACCCCACTCTGGCATTAGTTGTCTAAACAATGACAACAACTACATATCCCATTAAAAAGTCATCACATTCTTACTGCAAATAATTCATTTAAAGAGAAAAGGACAGGGAAAAGCAGGTCTCCCTTGATATTCAAGAGAACTGCATTTCTAATCAATGTATTGGGGTGGTCAAATGCCAAACACACAGGCAGATCACCTAAACAGTCCTTCCGTGTGGTAACGTTAAAAGAACTTTCCCAGTAATTCAAGCCAGTGACTTTAAGGAATTATGGCTCCAGTATGTCATTTATGAAAAAAGGACAAACATTGCTGTCAGTATGAGGGGGAAATCAAATCTGTGAGGAAGAGCAAGGAAGGGTGTATGTAGCAGGGGAAATCACGAGGAAAACTGTAACCAAACCATAAAGAGATAAAATGAAATAATATTTTTAAAAATAAAAACACCACCCTAATGTTTTGTATGAACAAACAAAATTAAATCACAAAGAAATAAAAAGGTATAAAAATATAAAAAGGTGCCAGCAGTTTGGAATCGCAACTTTTTTTCAAAGAAAAGCAATAGGAATTCAGGCATACAGTAACTTCTTGACCCAATTTACTGTGGTCAGAGCAGATGCTTAACACATAAGAAGCTGAACTTCATGGTTCTGAAGGTTTAATAAATTTATCCCATTTTTAAAACACTTGAGTCATTAAGTTTATGCCATGTTTTTATAAGTTATCTGTTAAATTGCCCATCGATTTTGATATATGTTGAACTGTGTGAACCAGCACGTATAACCAGCATGTGCATGTTAAGACTTGTAAATGACTCCTTTCCCAAGAAAGTGAATGAAAATACACTGTAAGCATCATTCAGATATGCTGTTGCAACAGTTCAATGGCAGTTTCAAAACTGGTTTTTATCACTCTTGCCCAGTGTTAAGATATCTCAAAAATATCTCCATACAGCACTGGATCCAAGATCAACTTCTCCCTTTTTGTTAACTAGCTGAAACTCTGCGTTGCCTAGAAAATGCACCCTCAGCTTTGAGAATTGATAATTCTATAAACTTTCAGGGAAGTCAGGATGTAATTTTGGCAATCCGGAACATTCAAAAAACATGCATCAAGATCAAAAAGAGATAAAATAAAATATTCCTTTTGCTTATAAACTTGCAAGTGGAAAGGAAGCAGAAAAATTTTTTAAATTTTTTCTCCTTTCATTCCATTTGTTCATTTAGTGCCTGAGGTTTTTTGCTTAGTCACAAGGACCACAAATTCCCTTTTCTTCTTTCTTTTAAATTATTGTTATTATTGCTGTTTCTAAAAGTTAGACTTCTCTGCAAAATCAAACTAATCCTCTGACTGGAGCATTAAGAAACCTCCAGGATAACGAAGACTTTTGAAGGAACTGGCAACAATGGGAAACTCATACAGAAAGGTAAAAATGAGATTTAAACAATTCTGTTTGAGAGTTTTAATTAATGTGTAACATAGAGATATCTCTCTCTTTTTTTTTTTCCCCCCTTTTTGTTTTAAATTCAGAAATAGAAGAAATCCACACCTTGTAGTAAAAATGTTTAGAGACACAGAGGCACCTGAAGCTACTGGTCACTAAGTGACTGGATTCAGGAGGGATAGGTGTGCCAGAAAACAAATCCACTGTTTCTAATTACTGCTTCCTGTAGCAGAAAAGCAGAATGCAGTGAGTAAAAAATAGACAAAAAGATACAATTCTTATGTAGGATGTCATTACTCTGCAAGTGACAAGAACTACAGAGGGTTCTCATGACAGGCAGGCATATCTGTATGGGTAATAAAGGTTTCTATTTCTTATTACTGGTAAAGGCAAATCTTTGTTGGACGACAGCCAGATGACACAGTACATCAAGTCATGAAAATAATTCAGATATATTCCTGTTGCTGTGAATAAACAATTCCCGATAGAAGAAATATTATTTACTATAGACACATTGCCCTTTACATTCATAGAGTCTCCTGACCGAGGTCACTACCTCATACACAAGGAGAGCCATCACCTGTTCAAGTAAATATCACAGAACTTTGGGTGACCTATATTTACAATATGTATGTTGGCATAATCTAATGTGCAGAGAAAACAGCTTAATATTTTGCCTGAATCTGTGTCCTTCAAGGAAAGACTTTCATCCCAGCCTTTCCAAGATAGTCATTGTTTGTTTAAACATGTTGCGTCCTTTTTTTCTATTGGTATTTGTCAACCTCACAGCACAGTAGTGGTGTAATGAAGGAGACAGGGAAGATGTTTAGGTGAAGGGAAGCAGGTTTCCAGCACCAGTTAATATTCATTCTATACACAAAGAAAATCAGCATTGATAAGGCAGAGCAAAGGCACTGGCTAAATCCTAGCTGAAACCAGAGGCTGAAGGGCACGAGTGCATACTCATGACCTCCAGGTGGACCTGGCAAATATTTGTGATGTCACACAAGCATGAAACGCTGTTTTCTTTATTGGATAGCCAAGAGGATTTATTGAGCCCTTTATCCACCACAGGTGCAGCGGACTCACAAAACACAAATATTTATCTTTTTACCTACATAACACCAGGGGAAAGAAGCTGCTCAAAAGGCATTAATCCTTCTTTTTCCCTCCCTCACTGCTGCACCCCTCTCTGGGGCTGACAGCCAGCAGTCCATGGATATCCAAGTATTTTGAATTTCAAGCATTCTGGGTTTAAACTAAATATTGCTAAGCCTGAGTGAACTCTGAGATAACTCTGGCTTGATTGTCTCAAAGTAAGGGATCTAATGCTTTCTTGCTCCAGGCCAGCACAACAAGAGCACGTCCCCCACTCTCCTTCCCCATCAGTAGCTGCAGGTCATTAGAGCTGTGGGAGCCCCTCAGGCTGCAGCTCAGAGGAGAACCCTGCTGGGGCTCTCACAGCACAGGCAGACAGCACGGGCACTTGGGACACTTTATGCCTCCCAGGTGCTGGTTTGTGGCTTCATAGCAGGCAATGCTCAGGACCTGCCTCCAGGGGAGCCGCTTAATCCTTCCCACTGAAGGAGAATCCCAAGCTGGAGCAAGACTTCTCAGCTGAGCAGTGGGGCACTCACCTGTACTCAGGCCACCAGGTAACCCTGCTTGCATATTTTATGCAGTGGTTACAGTGACAAGTGCTACCCCAAAGAAGAATCAGCAGGACACAGCCCAGTTTAGTCCCTCTGTTTCTGGCCCAGTCAGTTCTTCCCCCTCTCCTTACATTGTCACAGCTCCAGCCATGGCAATAAAATGACACTCGATCCTGAAAGGCCTTAGGTGACATGAGAAATAAGACACAGATGTAGGGCTGAGGAGTAGAAAGTCTTCCTAAAAATCAAGAACAGTTTATTCCCATGTCTCAAGACAAAAGAAAAACAAATTACTGGACCCTCCAATCCCACAGCTAGCACTGGTTACATCATTGCATAGGAGATATGGAACTACTTCACGCCTCCAGATTTAAGCACCATGTGCCAGAAAGTACCTACTCAGCATTCCTTAGAGGAGTTCCAGGAGAATTCTTCTTTCTGTGAAAAGACTCTTCCATTTTTTATAAAGTAATTAAATATTGATTCATCCAGAGAACCAGGCCAAATGTCACTCTAGTTCTGTCAGTCTGGTTCTTGCTGAGGAAGGAGGAGAGCTACATCTTTCTAACACCAGAAATTGCTCACTCTGAAATTATCTATGGAACAGGTAGGTATCCATCCCAATTTGTTGTGACAGTACCAGACAGACACGTTCTTTTTCATACTTGACTTGACTTTGTGACTGTACTGTATAAAAAAGCAAAATGTTTCAACAAGGTGTGGTGATGTTTCACCCCAGCACTGGGAAGAGCCATCACAGCGCTGCAATCAGTGCCTGAGCAATGGGCAGTATAAGCACACAGAGAGAGAGGGAACCATTTGTGCACTCTGTGGCCACTCCCTGACCTTGACTACTTCATGAAGCCTTAGAAAAGGCAGGAGCACTTTCCTGTATTTCATTGACAACTGATGGGGCATGTGCTGCAAACGCATTAAACCAACAGACAACGTGGGTGGAATAATGTCTATTCTGTTCTCCAGGAGAGAAACAGACAGCTGCTGAAAGCAGAGGTGCATATGTGCATAACTAGGAGCAAGAAAAATTAAATTTAAGAAAAGTAGCTTCTTTTCAGGCTGTGTAAGCAATGCAGCACCTTCAGTAATCAGAGTCCTGGGTACAGACAATTAAAATGGCATCTGAGCTTCCAGGAATAAATTCTTTTCCGTGTCTACCTATAAAGCACTAATGGTGTAACTTGCCACTAAAAAGATGATAGAAGTCATAGGTTGAAAAAAAAGCCCATTGTTTTTAAAAATTCAGTTTCAAGTATCATTTTGGTTTTGTAGACACATAAAATATGTTTTTAACACACTTCTGGTCATATGCTTATTCGTAGGGTGTCAAAGGGAACAGAAGACTAAGTGGATATTCTTCCATGAATGTAACTTATCAGAGAATGAACCAATGTAGAATTAGTTTTTATTAAAGAACATGTAGGGTTAATTTACAACATCTGATTCATGCCTCCTTGAATAAAACAATAAAATCCTACTTGCCCACTTAGCTAAGATACTCTCTGGTTTCATGAAGACACTGAAAGTTTCTGTATAAGCACATTATTGGAGGAAAACATCAGAAGTCCAGTCTTCATAACTACCTTCTAAATTGACCATATAATACACACGATATTTCCTTCTAAAATGCAAGTTAGCATGGATATTTGTAAAATCAGATGCTACTGATAGATCTGTTGGTCCTTTCATAGAACATAAGCATGCAGGAGACACGTCGTCTGGGCATTAAGAGCATTAAACAGTAATATAAGATAGTCCTTTGGCCTTTTTTAGAAATAAAAATTCTTCCTATCTTTTATTGAGTTTGTTTTTTGTTTTTTTTTTTGGAGGAAGAAAACCACCCAAAACAAACTTACTGATTCAAAAGATTAACCACTTATAAAAAACTTTTCAAAGTTCCTTTGGTAATATTCAAATGGCCAATGAGGTAAAAAAAAAAAATTCTAATAGCCTCTCATATTATTTCCTATATTTCCTACCCTATTATTTCATATTATTTCCCTATAGCATCACACTCCTTCTACAATCAGTGCAAGTCATGAACTGTAATTAATTTTAATTACTGATACTTTGAAGGATAGTTTAACGCTCTGTATCCCCAATTTCCTCATCACGTTATTATTTCTTCCAATCATCCTTCAATTTACAGGTGCCCTCAGGACTACTTAATAATTAAAAAGATTTAACAGATGCAAACATTAAGTGCTCTTTTACAGCCAGACAAAACCAATTTAAAAGTTTGAAACTTTCTTTTGTACAGAACTTTCCTGCTTCTTTCCTGCAAACCTAGGGCTCAAGAAAGCTGAATTCCCAAAGTGCTGACAATTTCAGTCAATTGGTAGAAATATCAAGAGACAGGGGAAGAAATTAATTTCTCCTGCCTCATCCCAAATCTTCATGGTGACATGTTCAGGCCATTTCTCAGAATAAGAGGATGAAAGAGGAATGCCAGGGATGCAAGGACATGTGACCATCAGGCAATGGTCCTAAATTTCCAGAGGAGGCATCTGATATCAAAGCTACAGCTCAAAAGAGGTTCTTTTCCTTTTCTCTTCTTCTCACCCTCCAAAAAAATTAGAAGAATTGGTTTTTCATTTTCATCTGCTGTAGCCTTTCGTGCATCACAAAATTGAGACTGTCCATGCAGTCTCTGTAGCAAAAAACCCTAGAAAACAAATGTGGTTGAAGTTGAAATAATACAATTTGAAAATGCAGCTGCAATGCCTCACTGCAACTTTGATTCAGACTTCTGCAATTTCCATTTTTTCCCCTACATGCCTGGCTTTCCAGCCAGACTACCTTTTCTGTGATGCACAACGTCTCCCAAGAGAGCTCCTGGTCTGCAGGAGACGTGGCTTAACTGAGATTTTAAATGCATGGGGAAAAAAGAGTACAAGAAGAAGCAAAATTAAATCCCACAAGATCCCAGTGAAGTGCATCAACAGAAAGACTTCATCTTTTCATCTAAAACATTTTAGCTTTGGGACTTTTTTTTAATAACAAATTCCTGAGCTATGCAGATGCTTTTCATACTATGCATACTTTCATTTAATATTTTGTTTTCCTTTAAAAAACAAAACTTTAATGGAAAATAATCCAGCACACTTAGCTTGAGCCTCTGTGGGGAAGCCACAGCCTCTTTTATGTGACTAATGGTGTTTCAATATAGTGGGGAAAGCAGGACCAAAAAGGAATTTTTTTTTCTCTGAAAGTGTCTGTGCAAACTGTTTGTCTTATTACAGCCATCTGTTCCTAGTGTGTACTCAGTAGTAGTATCTGTTTGCTTTATTGACTGAAATATACTTTTATTACCTTTACTACTTCTTGTTAGCACTGCAGAGTCCATTATGTTACAGGGGAGTGATATGGGTTTTAATCCATCTTGCACATCAGCAACAGAATTGCTAAGGCCCAGATAAGTACATTATTGTTGTTAGTAAACTGTACACATGAAGGAAACTATCCTCTTGAGAAGATGACTTTCATCTTCTCAAGCTATGTGTGTAAGGCTGGCTGATAGAAGAGAAAGAGACAGGTGGATTTATTCAGGAATTGAGCAGATGAGGTTTCTCGTTACTGAAAATTATCATGAAATACCCATGATATCATTTTTGCATAATTTTTTTAGAGTTGAACTTTAAAAGATAAATGGTTCCCTGTTACTAAAGTATCATTTTTTCAATTTGAAAATGACACTCAGGGTTCAGATGTTGAGAAACTGTGCCTGGGAATTTCCTTCTGCCCACATGAGATTTGTTTAGCATGTGAGTCTCCATTATTATTCTCAGACAAAATAATGCTTCTCTTTTATTTTTCCTGTAAAAACTTTTTTTTTTCTTTTTTTTCAATTTACAAAGTAACAGAAGTTTTTAGGTAGCCTTGCTATAGCTCCTGTTCATGAATAGAAATACATGTATGTGACAATAGCAGTGTTGACCACTAGGTTGGCTGGAAACTTGACAGAACTAAATAGAGGGATATTAATTACTTTCACCAGATGAGTTTCTGGATGTTTATATCAAAATTATTGCATAAAATTACATGTGTACTTGGGCAGGAATAAAAAGACAAAACTAACTTTCTTCCTGCTTGCATTTTTAAGCAAACATAAACTTATAATGTGGTAGTGCATACCACACCTTCCATCTGGCAGAGCAAGCTGATCAATAGACAGTAAAAGCATCATCATCAAGAAGAGTCTAATGAATCCTTTTCAAACATGTCCCTTGATCATTCACACCAACAAAGTCACATATCCATGTAACACTGTCTGTGATCAGCTGTCCCACAGAACATGCAGCCTCAATGCTGCTGCAGAATTTTGCTTTGAACAGGTTTTTTTTACCTCAATTTATATTCATATTATATTCACATTAAAGATGTCAGTTGGATCACAGTAACTTCACCTCAGGAGATTATTTAGGTCAGAACAGCCCAGATTCTCAAGCATCTATCAGGTGTCACTGGCCATTTGAATACATTTCAGCCCAAAGCACTTCTGGCCATGTTACACAATTAAACTCCAAGTGCATTTCTGCATCAATCAGTTCTATTCACATTTCTTTTTCTCTTTTTTTTTTTTTTCTTTTTCCCTGATGGCAAACTTGTCTATCATCTGGGCTGTTCAGGAGCCCAAGTTCATTCTAGATGCATCCTTCCATTTACAAAAGTTTGATATTATCAAGGGTGTCGATAGGATCCAAGTTTGACTACCACACGGAAGAATAATCATGTAAATTGCAATGAACTGTTTTCTTTCCTGTTTTTTCCTTGCTAAAAGTCATTTGTAAACGTTTTAAAGCCCTTATTGTGGCCATTTGCCTGCATATTGAACAGTTGCTAATGAGGACAGTAACACCATATTCAGACCCAGGCTGCAGGTGTGTGTCAGCAAGTGACCCCTTCAGCTTTCCAACACCTGTCCTAGTCCTGAGGGAGAGAACACCAGGACTTTGAGGGAATTACCAACCACAACTACATGGGATTTTCTGACCTGGTAAGAAAAGGCATGGAAAAGCTGCAAGCCCAATGCCCCTCTTCCAGCAACTCCCAAATGCAAACCCAAAGCACAATTTTGATGTGCATAGTTTGCAAAGAACCTTGCATCACCTTTAAGCACTTTTTAATAGTATTTGTATTCTATACTGAAGTTGAACAGTGTAGAACAAAAAAAAAAAAAAAAAAAATGGATAGAGATGCTTCCAGTCCAAGGGGCCTGGGATCTAGCACAGGGAATTTGATGCTGGCTTTTCTTTTTTCTGTTTCCTTTGTGAATTCCTCCAGCCTGTAGTTCCAGGACTTAGAGCACAAATTCTGCCATTTTGAGACAGAATTACTTTGCCATGGAAAAAGGCAGCTAAGAAGTCTCAGAGTTATATTAGATGTGTCATGACACTGTCAAGGAGCACAAACTATTTACAACTTTTTCTTTAGCAAAACAAATAAAACAACAGTGAATTTTGACATCATAGTGATAGAAGGCTAAGCATGTAATAATTGCTGTGAAGCAGTACATATTGTTGTGTGATAATTCTGTAACTAAGTAGCAGCTTTATGAGAAACAGGAGTATTAAAAGCATGATCTACATTCAAGTTCTACCCCCTTCTTTCTTTAATAAGTGCACAATTAAGTCCTGGCATCACTGTAAAAACATTTCCCTATAAAATTTATAACTAATTCTGATTCACTGGAAGACAATGTTAAAAAAATTAGAGTGGCAATTATAGCACCCACATTCCCTTAAAGCACATTTTCTTAGGTAATCAATTACTCACCAAGGGGATAATAGCAAAACTGGACTTTTTATAGCTAAATTTGTTTTGTTAATATAGAAATTTCCAAGGTCTTCCAGCAAACTTTCAGATAAAATCTCTTTCTTCTTGAAGTCTATTTACTAGAGTCATCATCTGAAGCCCATAGGTTCCCTCCACCCCCATTACCAAGAAGGATGAGTGTTGTTATTGTCTTGTCAGAATCACAAACACACCATTAGCCTCCTCCAGCTTACCCTGTGTCAAGATATCCCCCTTAGGTTCTTTTCTCTTCTTACCTCCATTAGTCACTGGTAGGAAGAGAAGGTGAGTGATGGGAAGAGATCATTATTAAAAAATTCAGTTCTTCTTCTGACTGCAGCTAATAAATCTGAATATTTAACAATCCAATTATTGGTGTCTCTACCTCAGACCAGAAAGTCTCCTTCACTCTGGCTGGCAGAGGGAATAAACTAATTGTTGTGCAAGGTCTCATCTAACATCCAGTAATATCAATCCAATTGATACAACCTAGAAATAATGATACTAAAAATGAGTTATGAAAAGTTGTATGTTCATATCAACAAAATTTCTTCTTTGGAATGCCAGCACTAGGTTTCATCCCAGCTGCACAAGCTTAAATTTCTGATTTAAAACAGCTGGATAGCCAAACCTGAAATTAAACAGCTAAATTGAAGGTCCAGAAGTGAGACAGGAGGAGGCTGAAGCAGTCTATAAATGAAAACCAGAATAAGCTTTGGCTTTAACAACCAATTTTCAGTAAAAAAAAGTGTTGAGCACCACCAGGGCTAATTAAAATGCAGTACTTCTACAGCTCAGGAATGGAGTTCAGGTTCTTGCAGAAATTGGCATGAAACTCACATTCTTCCCTTTTATCATGGCCAGGCAGATTAAATGAGGAGAAGTTGTGTCCTTGGACAGTCTGGCCAGAGAACATGCTGCTTCTTCCTACTCTGTTCCCACGTTTTATACCAGTATAGTTCCCCTGGTCTCAATGCAATAGCAAAGGCTTTCTCTTCAAAAAAAGGAAATTAAACTTCCCATTTGTAAATGTGATGCTCTTCATATTTTGCATAATTTTATTTAAACTTAGCCTAAAGGAATGATGACCATGCTTTAAGACATGTTCTCAATAGTAATTTCAAACATGTAATGTTTCTGCACCATATGGGTTCAGATATTCCTTTTTTTTTATGTCTGAATTACTCATATATTAAGCCAATCTTTAATTTAACAATGCAAGTGCCTTCTTGAAGCACAAACTTGAAAAGTCTTCAATGAAAAGAAAAAAATTTGAAGACACATTTTTCACAGCCATTTCCAATTAGTTTGAAATCTTTGCACTAATTCGCCAAGAAATATTTTTTCCTTTCTAATGGGGTCACTATCAAGAAACAGCCACGAAATTCTGAACACTTGAACCTGCAGTGCACAATTTCACTTTGATCTACTGGTGCAGCACAGGAATGCAGGTGTATAAAGCCCAAAAGTTTGCGTGCACTGTGTCAGAGAGCCGGGCACACAACAGTGACACTGGGGGTTTATTTCAGATGAGTAAGCAGCAAGTGTCACGAATTTCCCCTCTCTTCAATGGGGTCCCAGAATTCATTATCTCCTAGGCTGTCCCTGCAATGCAGGCTTGGAGATGTGGTAGCTCTATGTACACAATGAGAGGCTTAAAATGGATGAGACTTTCAGGAACATAAAGTTCTTGGAAAAATAGGGCATGATTTTGCAGTCGTGGGGAAACATAGTCAGAACCTTGAAATAGCATGCTAATTGCTCTGAGTAAAGTAATTTGTTTTATCTGTCTGCCACTTAGTTTCCTGCAAAGCACAAAAAAAAAAAAAAAAAACTTTTATGGGATTTCACTGAAACTAATTACTACTATTTTATCACAAAGGCTGCTGAAGCATAATCCTCTCACTTTTGTTCTGTGTTTCTCTCACAAACTATGCCTCCCCTTCCTTCATCCTGAATTTAAAATCTTGTGGAAAGTCAGGAAGTACTTTAATCATCCAGTGTTGTAATAGATCCTGCTGATATTCAGCCTCACACTATAATAATATGGAGTGATAGCAGAGTGCATCAGTGTAAACTCGTAAGCTGCATACACCACTGCTTATTTGTTCATGGGAAACCTGCACCCCACAAAGTCTGAGACGTGCTGTAAGGACACCACCTGCCTCCCCACAGAAACACTCCTGAATGACAAGCTGAGCACAGGGTAATTTGTTTCCCTTTTCCAACTTACACACACAGGAACTAATAAGAACATATTTAAAATAGTGATTATTTGGTGACTAAATAGTGACAGTGTATCCTGGTATCAATGCAATATCTTGGCTTATAATTTTTTAGAAGCCCTGAAATATCTCATTTTGATCATTAACATGAAATCCTGGTGATGTTGAGATACCTCATTAGAATGGTTGGCAACTTGTCTTTAATTGAAATTATTATTCTTTTGAAATGAACGACACTGCCTGAATGTGTTCTGTTACATCCTGATAGTTAATTAAATTGATTTTATCAGAATAGCCAACCACACAAAATGTAACCTATTAAAGAATGTATTTGACAAAAAAAAATTTATCATCATACTCTTATTGATATGAAGTACAGACACCATTAGCATTTTTCACCCATATAACCAGCAAGAGTTCAAAAAGTGCTAATGTACCAAGGACTTACAATGCACTTTTTAAAAAGTGTCCTTCTACAAGGCTTATTTTTCTGTACAGAAAAGTAAGTGAAGACTGATAGTTAGAAAGCACAGAAGAGGATCTTGAAGTAGATGAGGTGAAGATTTTCTTGTCTCAAAAAAGAAGTAGGGAGAAAATAATGATTTTTGCCATTGAATTTTAAGGTCAGAGCCACTCTTAAAGGGAAGACTCTCACTCCTACAATTGTTTTATCTACCCAAATGTATGTGCCTTCAGATACCCAACAATAATCACTTCTTAAACCATCCATGTGCTGCATATCACGTTTTATTTTTTCACATTTCTTGTGGATTTCCTACTCAGTATGGTATTTTTGTGGTATTTTTTGGTTCTTGCGTCCATAGAGATGTCAGATCCAATCCTGTCATGTTCTTGCTGGCTGATTTTGAAGGCAATGTTATTAAAGATCTGTTATTCAGATCTTCATCTGAATCCAGCCTTCAGTGTGTTAAGCATTTGAGCCCTTATTTTTGTGACATTCTGAGTCCCCTCATGGTAGGTGGATGGATACTTGACAGAGCCGGCCAACTAAGCAAAAATATTCCATGAATAATCATTCGCATGCATGAACAAATGCACTTTCACTGTGTTACTGGTTATCCAACTGCCTCCCCAAAAGCATGCACACCTCAGGAAGACAAAAACAGACTGAATCAGATCCCCTACACCTCTGTGACAACAGCCAAAACCAGCACTTTTGCAGAAGGAGCCTTAAGTCTATATTGCATTGAAAATTCTCCAGACGCATGGACACTCTTATGGGGTAATATTTTCAAAAGGCCTCAAAGCAGGTTTTTAAAAGTAAACTTTCAGATGCATACATCTAGGGGAATTAAATCCTGCAGGATACCTTGTCATAGTGCTTGTAGCAAAAAGCAATGAGAAACCATCTGCATACTTATGCATCTAAATCTCATCTTAAAGTCCACCTCTAAGTAGTGTAGCTGCAGGTCCTCCTGTCCAAGTCACTAGGAGTCAAAGCTTATTACCTCTGAATGTCCTGATATTATATCCTGTTGATTTAATAAGATACAAGCTCCTAAATCAGCTCTGTGGGTTTCAGTTATTATAAGGGTGATCTTCAGAATTAAACAAACCAAACATTATCACTTTTCTTTAGCCACAGGAAAAACAATATTGTAACAGTGAAGAAAGTAGATCCTGAAACTAAGCATTTTATGCCACCTTATGAAGGACATGTAGTTCATGTAGCATTAGAGTCAAAATAGGAAAAGTTATATTTCCACAGCTTGAAGGAACATCACTGGTAAAGAGTCAGGCTGCTTTTGCAGCTCCCCTGCCAAGCCTCTGCAGGGTTCTGCCCAAATGAGTGGCTCAGTAGAAAGCACTGGTGGGCTGATAGGAAAAGAAAGGAAGAGCTGCTTCTTCAGTATTGCTGAACTATTTTTCTTCAGGCCTTTAAGCTGATCTGCTATTCCTGACTTCAAAATGTCATCTGAAAAGACAGCAACTCTTCAAAACAAAAAAGTGCACATTCCTTGTCTGGAACTGGTAAAGAAGTTGTCACAGGATTTGGATCTGATTTGCTGCCCTTAACTGTACCTGCCATGGGGGCCATACAACCTGTTCTAGTCGCTGTAAAATGCAGTAATTTCTTTAAAATGCCACACATTAGCCGTGCTATCATTTGCCACAGGTAAACACCACCACATCTGATAGTGTAAAATAACAACTGGATGATTTCTTTAATCACTTAGAAAGAAAGCAGGGAGGGGAAGGGAGATGAAATCCAAAATGATGTTGAAATCATGTAAAGGCTGAAGTCACCTCTCAAAAGGAAAATTTATATTTCCCTACTCCTTTATCAAACACACACTCCATATTGTTATTGCTATACAGAACCATGTTGTTAGCTCATCTATCTCTGCCATTTAAACACGTTGCAGTAACCACAAAAAACGAGTTGTAGCAAAGTGCTCTGGGAACTGACAGAAACAAAAATCTCCCATAAATTCACAACAGCTCTCCCATATGCAACTTGACTTAAAATCATGCTTTAAAAAAGGGGGCAGAAAACAAGTATGTTAGAAAATGAGGTTGTTGACTATCAGTGTGCAGGCAGGAGGAATGAGATAACATACTGTGCAATATGCATTTTTCTCACTGCAGAATTAATGCTGGAACATAGTACAAAATATGTGTAAGAAAACCAAATCACTAATAATTGCAGCATGTGCTCCAAGTGAGTGATTTTATGCAGCGCTAGCAGGCACAAAGACAATTGCTGGGAAATCTGGAAAATCTGTTCCAACACCTTACAAAGATGTTGGTAAGGGCCAGAAGGCACCAGCCAAGAAGCAAAAGCCCTGGTTCCTGCCTCACAAGAACTCTGTCTGGAGCATGGCCATTGTACATCATAACAGCCCCTCAGTGCAGCCCCCCAGGGAAAGGTTCACATCATTCATGACAATAAAGGGATCAAATTTGTTTGTCTAATTCATGATTTAATGCTCTATTCAGCTGGACACAAACAGCACTATGTTCTTTGGTAGTATGAACATAACACATAAAAACATCATCATTTTTATGGTCCTTTTCTTTGGAAAAGTCTCATCACCTTACCTGGAATCAAAAGCTTTGTATTGCCATTGTTTCCAGCTGTCATAAAGATGTCTCAGGAAGCTTCTGCTGAGCCATGAATTATCACAAGATGGAAATCATCATTAATGGAACTGCTTAGGTTTGCGGTGAAAAATTAGATAACCTAATTTGTAGTTCAATTTCCAAGGCACCTATTTGTTAGCTAAGTAATTTACCACCATATTTCATCATTTAAGTCATTTTCCTCTCTGAAGATTTAATTAGTTTGCTTCTCTGTCTCACACACAATTTCCTTGAACGGTTTCAGGCAGTCCCAACCACCCCCCAAGAAATGTCCCCACGAACACAGAGGAGAGATCTTCCATGCCTGTTCAGTAAAAGAACACAGCATTTTCTGATAGCTGCAAACAGGATGGGATTTAGGCCAGAAATGTTTACCAGTCAAGCATGAAAACAACACTGGTACCCTGCTGGTAAGCAGCCATGCAGCCCGAGAATGACCAGTGGCAAAACACAACCAGGTTCAGGCCTTTTGAAAACTATTTGCCCTGAAGAAATCCCATAAATAATCTAATGTGAAATAAAACCATGCATTTCATCTCTCATAATAAGCACACAGCATGATGTGTGAGAACAGCTATCAGACTGCTTCCAAGATGAGAGCTCAGTTCAGTAAATTCCCTCTTATCTGTCTGCTTTTTTCTTCTATTATACATTATCGAATTTCACTAAACTGCCTTATGAATATGTCTCTAAATTAACCTCAAGTCTACTCCTACTCGCTTTCGCAGAGGTCGGTGTAAACCTGTCATTAAATTCAGCAGGGATAGGTTTGGGTCCAGAATGAGTAACCTTTCCTTACTTTCCTTGTTTGCTATCTTTATTTCACCTTGGTCTAACCTTAATTACACAGTAACTTAATATTATCCTTCCTACTCACACAACCAAGTAATTGCCCTCTTTCTGTCATCTCTGCTATTTTTAACACACCCTTTGTTGTTTTTTGAATACTAATACAAACATTGATACCAATCAAAGAGTATGCAAACAGGCTACTGGGCTTGCACTTAACACTGCTAGAGGAGGACAATAACTGGGACTTGGGGGACAAAGTGTCATTCCCTACACCTTTACATGGTACCCAGCACACCAGCCCTGGTGTGATGAATGCTACCACCTCTGCCTAAAGGGACCTTTTTTCAAGATTCCTATTATTTCAGTCTTCAAGCATCTCTCATAATTTCCTTTCTGTGTGAGCTAAGGAAGTTACTGTTTTCTCAAGTATTTGAGACATTAACAGACTGTGAAATGTGGGAATGTTTCTTCTGACTTCAGAGCAAGAATCACCTCTGTCCCATTTGTACCTTTTATTTCCACTGGAAGAAAGTGTTGGTAAATGAATTAAATGAAGAGTCAAAGTGAGTTTGACTCTACACACTCAGCTGTGGGGTAGCTCTGGGTTATGGCCTCTTCCATTAGTCCTGCTTTACATTTATCCACAGCACTCATTAAGCATGTCAATGGTTATGCATGTTGCCTAATCCTCAGGTGCTAAACAATGCCTTGGCAGGTACAGAAAGCTTAGGAACATGTATTATTTGCATGTTGTGCATTAGGAGAGATAGACCAGGTCTGTTCAATGATCCTGAGCTTTGCTAGAGTGCAATGCATAATGAGAACAAGACATGCATGGAACTTTGCTTTCCTCATGCTCTTACTCAGCATTCAGGGGATTTTGGACAGTTTCTCATGAGTTGGACATGTAAAAGACTGTTGTTTTGGCACAGAGTACTAAGCACTAATGTGCTTAACCCTTTTATCTTGGGTAGTTTTTGTTCAGATCATGGGAAGCATCGACAGAAAGATGAAATTTGTACTCAGCCAGCTTGGGACCAGCATACCCTGAGTTACAGGTGCAACTGTAGGGGCAGACTACACAAGCTGCTGAGTGTCACCCTACTGAGATGCATGCTGCCTTTCTAACTGTTAGCCTCTTAGTCTTGCTACAAATTAAATAAAAATGAATGGCAGCTAACTATAAACTGCCACGTGGGATCATGGCAGGTATCATGCCTGATGTAGGGCAAATGACTGTGGTGAGGGCTGTAAAACCTTCTCCCCTGGGAATGTTCAGGCACTGTTCTGCCATCATCATGATTTATGGGCTATATTAGCACTCTGCTCATGAGCCTTACTCTCCCCAGAAACTTTTGGAATTGGGAAGGTGGAAAGATGCTCATAAAACAACAATATATTTGACATGTTGTTCAGTAGGATCAGAAAGCAATCTGCTGAGGTCTGACTGCTGACAAGGAATGCTGTTTAAAAAAATCACAGTAACTGTCAAACTTATTCCTTCTACCACCCAGGATACAAGGCCAATTTACAAAAAGACCTTGAACAGTCATCAATCACCAAACACATCTGACAGTCACATCAACCATATAGCCTGGGCAAGCATTTTGTGTCCTCAGAGGCAGCTTGGTGCTTCAAGCTTCAGTAACACAGCAGTGGTCAGAAAGGCCACCAGTCTGTGCAAGAGAGGTGGAGGTTTCCCTACATGTCAGGTAGCAGCTTGACCTTCTGCTTTTTCATTGCTCCCTACCAGCCTTCTAATACATCAGGACTCAGTTGTGACTTTGCCTCAAGTCCTAAGGAAGGTCCTTGTCCCATGTCCATGTAAAAATTCTGGAAAAGCTTTTCTCCCCAGAGTATTGCATGTGATTCTGGGAAGTCCTAGGGGAGTCTTCAGTTGTTTCTGATGCTCCCTGCAGGGATGTGCCACAAGCATCACATGCCTTCCTCTGCCGACACAGAAGCTGTGCTGTGAGACCTATTTGAGCTAGACAAAAGTAAAATTCTTCCATGGCATCTATCTCAAATTGGAGCTTCCAGCACAACTCACATTTGTTAACCTTCACAGTGGCTTGCTGCTTTTCATTTTCTTTCAATTTTTCTTTTGGTTTCAAACTGTAAAAACAAACTTTGCATAAGAAAATTCACATTAATTATGTAAGACTTATACAGAATTATACAGAAAGGGGGTGTGTCCAGGGAATAAAGTCATTCCTATGTCTGGGATCATTTCACTTCAGCTAGAGAACTCACATGAATCCCTCTCCAACTCTTTTCCTTTCTTTTTTTATTGATTTACTGCATTCCTTTGAAATACTGCTGCCATTACTCATGCAGCCTCAAAATAATTTCTTGAGTGCACCTGCTCTTAATACTTTTTCCTCTCTCTGTGACTCCTTCTCCCATATATCCAGAACAGGACAAAAGTTTCCTGAAGTACACAAGCAGGGAATGCCACAGATCTGCTGCAGTATTCCTGAATGCAGCTCTCAACATGTACAAAGCCTTTTAGTAAGCTCTCTGTAAAGAGCTTTTGCAAGTGCTCTTACATGCAAGACAGAAGCAAATGTATCACCATATACTGGGCCCAGAAAAATTGATGTCGATGACTTGCAGATTTTGGAAAAAGTCCATTTCTCCTTCCCTTTTTTATTAAAGTTCCCTCTGAGACATCTGTACAATGTTCATTCTTTTTAACTGTCTCCTTGCAGTCTTGGAAACATTTTGTCTCAGTCCCCTCAAGGTTCCTGATGTATGAGCATCGGACAGGGTTCTCAACACACCTGCTCCAGCAAAAAAAAAAAAATATATTTTTTCAGAGGGTGAGATTTGTTCTTAGCTATTTCAGGTTATAGCCTCTGCTAAGCTTGTATAACACTTGGAAATGAAGCAATTTTTAAAAGGTGGAGGAAAAAAGAAACTTCCACACTTTGGGAAGTATACCTTCATCTCATTCTAGGTCAGTACTCTGACCTGGACATACATCTCCACCTTTTGCTTCTTCTTTACCTTAGCAATGGGCTGCTTACTATATTAGAGCATTATTTCTCATCCTCCCTTTACTTGCAAAATGTTGTCCTTTGTCTGAAAGGTCCCTAGCATTCTTAGCAGTTATCTCTGAGCAATAGAAATCCAAGGCAGTATTTTTCTTATACCTGTGGTGCAAAATTCTCATTCTAAGATGCAATGCCTAAAACCCAAGTGGCTTCAATATGCTGTACCCTCATGATATTTTCTGACATTACTGCGTGGCAGGAAAGTCTAACCTCCCCTGGATGGAAAAAGATATGCCTAAATACATGGGTCCATGCACTTGCTTTTAAATAAACTAATTGCACTTTTCTTCCTTTCTAAAGTACAACATGCCTCAGGTCCACTTTGCTCTTGCCAGAGACGAAGTAAGCACAATTCAATCCATTTTTCACAAACAGAAATGTCAAGGTCTGCTTTCTGGCACACAGCTACCACTGTAGCTACCACAGACATTGCTGCAGAAAGGCATAAGGCTTTGCCTCTGACACAGGCTCTTGGAAAGGGCAGGAACAGCAGCTTTCTTTCTCAAATAATTTCTTTATAGCTGAAAGGCCAGTTGTACTTATTAAGACAACTAAACCTTCAAAGGAAAGAGATTTGAAAAACTATATACCTGGCTGATTTCTACAGACTCTGGCCAGCTTTATTCCAGTACACTAGTTTTGCTCTGGCACAAGCCAGTGCTTTGTTATTGCACACATATAGAATGCTGACACACTGAAGGATGTGGAGGCCAGATGTCAATCTCGTGATTTTCTTGTCTCTAATACATGATTATATTATCATGTGAAATCTCACAGTATCTAAAGAAAACAATTCTGAAACTGACATTTGATCAGTTAACTTGACAGGGTCAAAGACAGGGAAGGAACCAGGTGCATCACTGAGTTGTGGCTCCTACAATCGTATGCACAGCCTGTTTAATTAAGAGGAGTCTGTACAGCTTTTTAGCCTGGAATACCTACTGGATCTTGTTCATATTTTTCATACACCTCTTCCAATCTTCAAAAAAAACTAAAGTTTTCCTGGAGTGCTATAATTTGTATCCAGGAAAGGTTATGTGTAACAGCCACAGGTACTTTTGGGTGATAGCAAAGTAAAAACACTCTTGGACTTGTCTGTATTCTGCATATTTCCCAGCCCTACATTATTGGGATCACACAGGACTCTCCATTTAAGGTGTGTGGGCATGACATTCTCACCTCACAGAGATTCATCAATGGCAAATTTATCATTAGCCTGGTACCATTTTTCAGCTGGTAAGAAAGGAGATATGAACATTCCTACTATTTATACGAAATGCCATAAAGCCAATGGTAATTTTTCCATGTGTGAGACCATGCTCTCTGCAACCACAGCATTTATCAAACACTAACAGCCACCACCCTCTGTTTCACCAGGAGGATGCATATGTTTAGAAGACTGCAGGACTTTCAAGGTAGCTTGTTAGGTTAAAATTTTGCAAAATTAACTTCTAAAAGTTCTGCACAATTCTGTGGTTTATGGATAGTCCAGGAAATGAAAGGCCAAAAGATTGTCAAGAAGGAATGAATTACACAGTACTTTCAGATATCAGAATAAAATTTCCATTCCCTGTCTGGGTACCAGCCCAATTTCTACAGCTGTAAAGTAGAGACTACTAAGAAGAATTTCAGGCAGCTTAAAAGTGAATTTCCAGCCTCTCTTGAATTCAAAGAGGTTGAATAAAATTCATAACATTAGAGTTGCTTTTAGAAAAACACACTCTTCAATTTCACGATTTATGCCCAAAACTATTAACAGGCTTGAGTTTCATGACAGGTTCTTTTCCCAAAGTCTGCCTTTCAGAGGACAATTTTCTGTGAGGTAAGGCCAAATTCAAATTCCTCAGACTACAGAGGAAGGTTTACAATAAGAAAAAATAACTCTATAGCAATATTAGTGGAAACACTTGAAACTACACATCCCTTTAGAAAAGAAATAGCTTTCTGGAAGCAGGCGAACGTAAAGGTCTGAAGATCTGGTGCAGTTCACAAATGCAAATCAGGTTGGCAACAGAGATGCCAACTTTATGAATAAATACCTCTAGCTGTAATGCTTCATCTTCAGTACTCAATAGGCCAAGGTATCTTTACAGTAATGTGAGTTCTTCTATGTTTTTTGATCTAAAAATATCTAAAGTTTCAGAAATAGAGTGAATGAAATGTTTTTCAAAATGGAAATCCTGTTTTCTGTCTACCGTAAAAAATATCAAATGTCTTTCTTGAAAAACAGCTTCCAGAAGTAAAAATATCTGCATCCCCCCTCCATTTCTTTCCTTTCCCATCATTTTACAGGGGAAGGTTAATGCTTTATCACGTTGCCAGGTAAGTAGGTGCTTGCCCAGATGGTCAGCAAGGATTAATGGCATTGCAGAACTATCTGCAAAATCTAAAGAATTTACACAATGTTTTGCACATTTGTATTGATTAGAAATAGCAATAACTGATGTCAGTGATGTGGTTTCAGTAGAACACAACACAGAAATTTCTCCTCTGTGGTTCTGACTACAGCACTGCAAGCAGTGTTATACTGGCTCCAGTCCATCTCATTTCATTTTGTCTGCAAGTGCATCAAAATGTAACCACCTAGTCTGAGGGAAAAGAAGGAGGAGAAAATATTTCAGCCTTTTGGAAATAAGCAGCTAATTTTCTTATTCTGTGAGGTGAATTCCAATAAGACCTCCAGAGGCAAGGCTGTCAGATATCAGTGTCAGATGTCTGCCTCTCTCCTACAGCCCAGGGAACTGGGGAAAAGCCCTGGACACCTGCATGGAATGCAGCCCTCCTCCAAGGCAAGGCGACCTGTGGAGAGGTGCTGTAAGGCAGAGTGATGGCTCCCCCAGTGCCCCTGAGCACACCTCTGCTCAGCTCACACAAGAGCAGTGCTGCCTCTGGCTTGGGCCTTTCCTCAGGCTGCAAAGGCTTGGTGCTGTTTGTACTCTCTGAGAAAGGCATCCAAACCAACCACTTGTGTCCAGCTCCTATGAAAGCTGGACCCAGGAATGTAAGAGCTACTAGTTAGAAGGTGAACAGATCAAATGGAGTTTGACTCTCACCTGTGGTGGGCAGGGATACAGAGCCCATTCTGTGAAAGACACAGGCATTTTCTGCTAGAGCAGCATCAGTCTGGGAATTTAATTGTAGGAGCTCTAGGAGCTTTCCTTCTGCCCAGCTAAGTGTGCTAACCCCCAAATTAAAGGCAAGCTGGCTATTCCCCTTCAGGTCCCATGGTGTTTGCTCCTTTAAGCACACAGCAGCACAAACTGAACAGAAGGCACCAGGAATACTCTTTGCAATGTAATGAAAAGTTCACTGGCAGGGGCATCACCCTGGAACATGTGCTGAGACACAAGCCAGCTCCCAGCTCTTACCAGAAGTGATTATACAAACAGTCTGTCTCTGCTGCTCAATCTCATTCCAGAATGACGTGATCTTGGTTGGAACACCATTTATAAATCACACTGAGGAGAACATTTTAATTATTGAATTTGAATTATGTAAGATCACATATGCACACATGCATACATTTTCACACACGTGTAAAATGACCACCAGTTTACAAGCCACACTGGCAATTCAAATGACAAAGTTCAGCCTGTCTCTAAACTGAGGTCTCATGAAACAATTGCTCCACTCCTGGGGTGCCCAGAAGAAGAGACTAGCAAAGTAAAGCCATGATTAAATAACACTGAGTTCTAATGCTGTCCTCTAACACAGATGTTACTGACTTACTGTCTACATATGCTTTTGATTTTTCTATATTAAGAAAAACACATCTTACACACACAAGTTCTTCCAGGCAAAGCAAGTGACCACCTACAGAAGGCAGAAAGAGGACAATCCCTACAAATCCCTAAGGAAAACCACACTTAGACAAAGTAGAAAAGAATCAAGAAGGAGCAGGCACAGCCAGCATAGTTTTTCCAATGAATAATGTAAGCAGCTTTGGAGAGAGAAGTCATTTCCATCATTCTGAAACACAAAATGTCAGCCACTGCTCCCAAGTTGTTGCAGTGGGTCTACTGGCACAGTCATGTCTTGGCTGCATTAAGTCTGGTGACACTGATGTCTTGGATCTGTGTGCCCTGTCCATGTACTCACAGCTAATTCAGAGAGAGATGGGTAATTTTTTCCCCTGACATGATGAGAGCACTGGTCAAAGATTTTTGCCTTAATCTGCAAGGTGAGGAAACTCCACTTGCCAAGAGCACCTAATATTTCATCAAGGCAGTTCCTCTCACTGAAAGAACCTGGGGCTTTGCCCTTGACCTTTTTCTGAAGCACAACTTGGTTGTGGGATTTTGTATTTTAGGTCAGCCAATAAGCATATAAAAATTTGGGGAAACATTTTGCAGCCTTTTGTGAATTGAACAGACATTTTTTAATATTGAGATATTTGGTCCTGATTCTCTACAATTTCTTGGGAATGAGTAGAAGAATTAGTAAGCCTCCCATGTTTTGTTTGTGCTTTCTACTCCTTGGTGCCTGACTGCTAGATCTCCCAGACAGGATCCCACAGAGATCAGAGCAAGGCTGTCCTCAGGCTTCCTCAGGCCTAAAGCAACCACTGCAGGCTACACCTGATCTCAACTACTTCACCCCCCTCCTCAAAAAAAAAAATTGTGCAGGCCATGAAATACCAAGGCCTTGGATAGCATGATTTCTGAAATAGTTCCATAACACCTGTCCTTCTCCACCTTGCTGTCCATATCTTGAGAGCTGCTGCACACCAATACTGACTGAAAGAACCAGTGTAAGGACCATTTGTGTGTCAGTCAGACACCTGGAACAGTGACAGACAAGACCCTTCAAGGTCTTTGGATGGTGAACACAATAGTTTGAAGGCTTCTAAGTAGGAGGACAAAAGAATATTTCAGCCACAGCAGAATAATATTAAGGAAATAGCAGGTTTCAATTCTGGACCATCTCAAGGAAGAGGAAGGGGAAAAAACTAAGAAAGAAAGCAACAGATGTAGTATTGGATAATAATGATTCAGAATTATTTAATGCATTGTTTTGACAGACTTCACATCAAAAGTAAAATCAGACCTTCTTAATAATAAAATATAGATAGAGACAGAAACACACCAGAGCAACAAAGAACATAATGGAAGATATTTGAAGATATTTTGACATTTTTTTCTTTTTAAACAATAAAATTTACGTAAATTTGTAAACTAGTCTGAATATATTCATGAGATGTGGAAAAATAACAAGAAATGCTTTTAAAATAAAGGCTAAACTGACTGTTCCAAGCATTTCACAGCAGCACTAATAGAACAAGGACATGAAAATTGCTGTATAGCAAATGTTGACTAATGGCTATCATGTGATCTTCAGTGTCATTGGAGAGCATCCCTTTGACTTCTGTAGGATGAAATTATATTTGAATAACTGTGGAGTGCTGGCATTCTGCTTTTACTAGAAAATATATTTTTTTATATTTAAAGATGACTGCTGTGAAAAGCCATGGAACTTGAAACACAGCTTTCTGAACAGAAGACTAAATGTAAAAATACCTTCAAATTCAAGGTGACTTTAGTCAGCTAAGATTCACATCTCAGACTGTGAAGCATCATGAGTAACTACTGTTTAACACCCAAATTCAGAAGACACCCCAACACACATGTCTATAAACTATCCATCCTGCAGATCTACAGGACTTATCAGACTGTCCACTGAATCCTCAGTTGACCCCTCCTGCACTTCTCAAGCCAGCCATCTGCTGACCCACTGCATAGGGAGCCTTTAATGCCACCCACCTCACAGTGATTATCCCAGGCAATGGCTGGAAAACCTATACTGATAGGAAAAATGGAGCAATCAGGGTCCCCTACCAGTATAAAAGTACTCATAAAAGTATATTTAATTCACCCCTGAGTTCATGCAAGTGTAGAAAAGGGTAGATAGTTCATTTGGCAGTCTGTTTGCCATGAGGGGGTAACATTAAGGGGGCAGTTAGGAAAGACAGGAGTGAGAAAAAGATGGTATGGTTACCAGGGATATTAGTGGGCAACAATAGGAGTTTAACTAGAGAAAGATCAAGCAGGCATGAATGAGGACCTGAACTACAGAAGCAGGAGAAGAAATTGGCAGAACAGACAGAGAACAGGCAGGCAGAAATGCACGATGGTGAGGACAATGGCAAGTCTGGATACCAGCTCCCAAATTCTCCCCAAAGTCATACAAGAGTAAGGGTGGCTTCAGAGGAGATGTGGTTGCATGCCTGAGAAGGCAGTAACACACACAACACCCACATGCCTGTGCTTCAGCTTCCACAGCTATGTATACTCAGCCCCCAACAAGCAGCATCACCTCAAACTGATGCCACACATTTTTTATTCTTGGAGACAGACCATGCTGGGGAATGGCTTTGGCATTAACACCATGCCTGCTGTTTGCATCACGTTTTGCACATTCACTGCAGATTTCCCCAGTAGATCTGCCCTCTAACTTAAGCCATTTTGCTGCTTCCAGAACCAAGATAGAGGTGTGGATGTTTTTGGATGGCATATGAAAGAGTTTAGCAAGTTGTCAGTCAGTTCATGGATTCAAAGGTACTGCAGTGGCTGTGCTACACGGCTTGAGGAGATGAAGCTGGAGATCAGGAAGGGACAGTGAACATAATATTTGACTCTTAGTGGAGATGGCTGACCTAACAGTAAAGGGAGAAGTGAGCAGGAAATTAAGTCAATCAGAGTTAAAAATGCCAAGTGCAACTCCCTGATATGAAATAAAGGACATGAAAGGTTAGCAAATGGAAGGAAAGCAAATATATGTTCTGTAGGGATGCCTATTGAAACAGTTTCTGAGTCTGCACTTCTGGGTTAAAGCAGCCTACCCTAAGCAGCAAGAGAGCACTGAGAAGTAATGTACAGGCAAGGCTGTGAGAGCTTGTGTCTCTTCCCATCATTTTCAGGCTTTCCTATATCTCAGAAGAGGGCACTGTGGGAAGAGGAGCTACTAAACATGAGAAAATTCAGCTGAGTTCCCAACAGGAATTGCTATCACGATATAATTTGCAGTTAATTACTTCTTTTGTTTTTATCCAGAGATCTGTGTTG
The DNA here is from genome assembly GCA_013399225.1 of Rhipidura dahli. NCBI lineage: Eukaryota > Metazoa > Chordata > Aves > Passeriformes > Rhipiduridae > Rhipidura > Rhipidura dahli. The sequence goes on from VXAC01007664.1 coordinate 180,105, forward strand.
ATCTATTTGTTCAAGTGCAGAGCTTGCTCATTCTCTGATGTTGGAGGAAGTTCTCTACCCTTTTGACATATCATCATCCCCAATCACAGAGAGGTTTACAAATGCTGAGGGGTTTTATTCCCAAGGGAAACACATTTAATTTTTGGGGTTTTGCACTTTATTTCTTGTTAAAAACATACAATGAAAATGGTTGTTATCCTTGCTGAGAAGTAATGTCTCTTTAGCAATTAAGGTTGAAAGAAGATGAACTCTCAAAACAAATGAATACCTGATATAATGCATGGACAATTAAACCCAAATTATATGAGTTTTACATATTCAGGATAACACAAATATTGTACCTGCTTCCCTATTGCCTTGTTCTTTATGTAATTATACCTGTACTGCATGGATCTAAACTGCATTTTGGATTGCACAGGCCTGGCTTTGTGCACGTATGTGTATTTTACACTTCCTGTCCATAAATGTAAATGAATGCATAAGAGCAAAAAGCAGCAGTAAATCAGTCACTGGGTTTTCCCTCTGTGCTCTTTCCTTGATTGAATCAATAACAAAGCTGGTCAGCTCCTGATGGAGCAAATTTCCACTGCTGGCAAGTTGAAATTAAATATTTTGTAGAAACATGGCTCTTCTGTGAATTTTCTTTGGTAGGAAAAATAGATCATTTTTAAAGGGAACATTTTGGGGTTTGTTTGAAAATTGATTTATCATTTAATTTTATTTTTAGCATAGTTGAAGGCTTTCTTACATCCTGTGGTGCTGTAAAAATTAATAACATAAAAATTCACTTGAAACATATCAATCTAGAGGAAACAAATGTTGTAGACTAGCATTCCACAGAAACCTAAAGTTTGTCATCTCTATCCTATTTCAGAATAGAAGATGAATATCAGTCACAAAATTGGAAGCAAGACATGCTGTTTTAGAGCTAGCCAGATCTAAATAGCAAACCATCAGCAACTACTAGGATCCCTCTAAAATATTTGGGGTCTTCAGCAGGTCTTCCACTATGACTATTTTGGTTTAAAATATTGCATTTCTTTTGGCTTTCTCTTCTCATTCAACCAGATTCTTATTCTTTTTTTTTCCCTCCTTCTAGTCTAAAATTTAATTACTGATAAATCCATCCTGGATTTCTTTCATTTATTTTTTATCCACTATGACCTGTCTGTCACCTTATTTCCACCTTAGTTCACCAAATGTGATTTTGCTTCTTTGAACATTTAAGACACAGTTATATCCTACCTACTTACCCTGTAGCTGCACTGTCATGTAGAATCCTATGGATATGGCAGTGTTGTGGGACCTCCCCAGGATCCTCCTCCTTAGCCCACCCCTGGTCAGTCCCTGCTCTGTCCTTGCCCCTGTTTGTTTCCCAGTAAAGCCACGAATGGAAGTGCTGAGTGCCCAGGTCCTTCCCCAGCACGTAGCCAGGAAGCTGCAAGGATTGCTGCATGCAGGCACACAAAGCCAGAATGCCAATTCCTAACATTTCAGCTTCTGGACCAGAGGCCACACGCAGGTGATGTGTGGCAGACAGAGGAGCTGTAGACACCACAAAAATGCAGCCATCAAGCCCAGATACCCTGAGGTTTTTGGCAATGCTTTCATGCTCTCTCCTTCCTCACCTCAGTATCAGGATCTGACCCATGGGGCACCATGCACGATGCAGCCTCCTGGAGCTGACAAAAGGGTCACCCAGTTTCTGGATCACAGCATAGTGTCTGCCTGCTTGGCACTGGCCCGAGAGGTGGGTTCAGAGCTTGGAGAAATGCAGTGGTGTCTGTAAGGTGACGTCTGAGAGAGAGCAAGGGCAGCAGATGAACAGGGCCTGAACTGGGAGGGGAAGGTCTCGGCTGCTTTGCAATGATCAGCAACAGCCATTACTCATTTCAGAGCCTGTTGCCTCTCCATAGAATCTTGCCTATGTATGTTGAAATTATGAACAAAAAAAGAATTATTGAGTTTCACTAAATCTGAGGAGCTTGAATGATAGTGTAAGTGTGTAATGAATGCTGTGCTTAAGGCTGAGGACTGCTGCTGCTCTGGATAATTTATGGAAATTTTTTGCATGGAGCTGCTTTTTGGAGAAAAATGAACAAATCTTAATCACACCTCATATTAGAGTTCCATTTATAAATGGTTAAGGAAGAATTAATAACTTACCTACATTTTCGAAGGGAATGTTTGAACCAATAGGACAATAGGGGTTAGATTTACCTCATGTAGAAATCTGAAACCTCAGGCCACCTTCTACCTAAGTTAACTTTTATTTGAATTTCTCGGGATGCCTGCATTCCTACTCACAGAATTCCCCCAGTACAGCATTTCTGCCAGTAGGAATGCTGAGTGTCACGTACACCTTGACAGAAACAATCACCTCAGCAGAGCTCAGCTCTGTGTACGAGCAGCAGTGACAGTCTGCCAGATTGCAGCAACAGCAGCAGCAGCAGCAGCAGCTCACCTGGAAAATGCCCTCAAGCTCCTTCTAAGCCTCTTAAAGAGCAGAGCCTGCTCCTACCTCGTAATCCAGTCAGCAGAGTACTTGTTTAGGAAGCAAGCAGACAGCTTGACCTCCTGCTCCTGTGAGAAGTAAAACTAACTCCCAAATCCATCCCCAGGTGACCCTTGGTGGATGAAGAGCTGCCCTCTGCCTCAGGAGGAGAGCTCTGCAGGGTGCAGAGGTGATCAGTCCTCTCCAGAGGACAGGGGTGTCTGGGAAAAGGGCTTCAGCTCTAAGGCTCAGGGAAGCACATGGCACTGCAAAAGGAAAAGCAAGACCCAGAGTTTGATGTGAAGGTGGCAGCCACAGGAGGCAGTGACAGAACTGCAAGCACAGCTATTTGTGCTGATTCAGTCCCAGCCAAAGCACATGCTAGCTGAAGGAATCATCTCACTTAACTCCAGACATACAAACAGAGGCATCTCTTCAGCCAGTGAAGAGCACTGTGTCTCTTTTAAAGGATATCTATCCCATCTTAACCCATGATCATTATTCTCCAGCTCACACTGTCTATATTTACTCCAAAGTAGAATATGAGGCAAGTTCTTGGCCTGATCTGTACCTGGTATTTAATCATTAGGCTGTTACACCAAGAAACACGAACCACAGGATTTGCAGGAAATACCACTTTTCAGACAGCAGTGCCAGGTTACACTTTGCAGAAGTAAATCATTAGTAGTCTTCATCTAATTATCTGCATCTTGCTAAGCAATCTCCACATTAAATGCCTTTGATCAAATCTTCAGATGGTTTAATTAGCAGACTTCAGGAGCCCATGTCAGTTTTAAGATGCAAAATTCTGCCCTTTAATAATCATTAATAAGTATATCTTTCTGCCTTTCTCCACCACACCAGTATTACCCTTGACTGCACAGAAGGAAATGCAGCTGAACCCTTCTAGTCTACACAGAATTGTTAATCAACAATTTTTCAGTTGCATGTGTTTGTCTCTGTTAGCTGGCTTTAAAAATAAATATTTATGTCAGGAATGGCGCCAATGGCCTAATAAATATGAACTTGCACAATCATGATCCTACATTCATAAGGCTGCCTCCCCTACCTCTCTTCTCTCACCCAGTGTTTTATCAGTTGGAAGTGTCCTAGGCCAGTATTTTGGATCTTATTTTCCATAATCTGAGTTTTGTGTCTCTAAACAACTCTTTTGTGACACTAAACAGAATGCCTCTATATCAGATGTCAGCAGATAAACCTAAAATTGTCCAAAATTGGAATTTGAAGGAAGATAAGTCTGGTTTAATTCTGTGGAAATTGTCACTCCATCTAAAGCAGATGTCTAACCTGTGTTTGCCAGTTAAACTCACAGAGGTTTACTCTCTCTCCTTCCATAGGCTAATGACAGAATTTAAGCTCCTGAACTTGATCCCTTCAGGCCCCATAAGCACAGGACCCTGGAGCACCTGCCAGGGTGTGCTCACAGCCACGTCGAGCTGCATTGTGGCCGCAGTGCTGGAGGCTGGAGCCCAGTCTGGAGCACATCACTGCCCCCTCATCATCCACCCCCTGGCTTTGCAGTGAGAAAGCCCAGGCAGGCAGCAGGGGAGCTGCCATCCTCTTCTGCTGGTCAAACACCTTAAAAACAAGGCCTTGAGCCTCTAGGGAGAGGCTGCCTCACAGGTTAATGAGACACCCTGAATTTAAATCCCTGGCATTGCTCAATGCAAATGTTTCAGAGCACTACCCTCCTTCCAGCCTTTAGTTTCTTTCTTTCCTAACCTTCCCTCTGGAACTGCACACTGTCACCAATATTTCTTTGTTTTGTTAAATAAGCTATAAATCAATAGGCCTGTTATTCCCTCTGTGCTTATTCATTAGACCATGTGGGAAGTTATAGCACACTAGTGAAATCACAGTCAGAAGCTGATTTGTGTCTGCAGATTTTATCAACATATATAAAACTGACATTCAAAAGTGTGTCTCACTCTTTTATTACAAAATTTACCTATCTTTTCTCTTCCTTCCACATCCAACAACAACAAGAGGGAAGAAGTTTTCTTAGTCAAACAACATTTGACATTCCAAAGTGCAAAATGAGCTTGTGAATGATACTAATTTACCCAACCATCACAGCTCAGGCACTTTTACTTGCCAAGGAAGTGTGACAAAGAAAATGTAATTATTCAGGGAATTGTGCAAGCAATAAAATGTTATTTTACTGTACTTGAAGAAAATTAACAAGAGCAGGCATAAAACAGTTACACTGATGTCTTTAAAATTACATAAGTGCAATAAGTGAACAAAGACTGAGATCAAGAAAAGGACTCTTTAAAGTTGATTACTCTCTCTGATGAGTGATTTTATTCTTCAGCCCATTTGTTTTGGATCAAATGTCTGTGTCTTTTCTCTGTGTTTTATTTTCCCAAATTACAGAGATATAGCAATTCTCTACACTCATTTACAAGGATGATGTGTTTTGGAGGATAGAAGAGGTGCAAGGGTCTTGCTTTTTAAAATGTGTTGTTCAGCTCAGTAGTGCCATGCCCAGACTTCAAATGTCTCACCTGAGTCTTCAGCCCCAAGACAGACTTTTTGTTTGCTGATAAAGTGTGTGCAAGGAAAGGGACATAGAGATGCTAAAGCAGAGCCAGCCTTGTATCAGTGAGGATGACTGTGTTTCAGAGGCTCAGCCCGTGCCTGTTCCTGTTTAGTTCAACAGGCAACGATACCACAACACCTGGTGTACAGCTGAGCAACCCTCTTGTTTACTTCCATGCCTGTCAAAATACTGTTCTGACACTGACTATTCATCACTCACTTCTCCTGATATCAGCTAACCACTAAATACCCTAGATGCCCACGTGCTAGCACACAAAGCTTGTGATCTACTGGCCCAATATCTGCACCACATTTCTATGAGTGCCTATGTCAGAAGAAATTAATCTTTAATTTAGGCAAAAGAAGCTTATACTGCACCAGGACCTGTTTTTCAGGTATAATTTTAATGTATTTTTTCCCTTCCGTTCCCTGCTCTGGTAATGATGTAAATAGCAAATATCTACTTAAGTTGGATTGGTTGAAGGATAATGCTTAAAAGGTAAATCTACTTGTCCATCTTGTATTCCTTGCCTTCAGTGGACACACCCCTAAATCACTTCAGGGGGTCCAAGTGAGTGGATTTATGCCAAGTGCGACTGAATTTTCTATTTCCAAAGCCAAAGCAATTCTTCAGCATGTAATAACCAGCCTTTTGCAGCCAGAAGCCGTTTTGGTGGGTAAAAGAAATTAAGTGCTTTTGTAACTATAAAGGGCAAAAAATAGAGACATGACCTCTACATTCTGATTTTCCTAAATCTGAAAGGCTGCCTGCTGACTCCAGGTAGCAGCCAGATCTCACAGCCTGGACAAATATGTTCTCTTTCACGTGATTTTCTCTGAAAAAGGACAAAATGTTCCAATTCTTTAAAAACATATATATATATACACAAATAACCCTCTGATAAAGAAGAACTGCCAGTTATTATTTTCCAGTTGTCAGCACTTCGTATGTGGCTGGTGCAGAGCACCCATTCCCTTTCAAACAAGACAGAGCAGTTACCCCAGTATTTGCAGAAGTGTCTTTACCTCTACACTCACACTATCTGATGTTGTAGATCTTGGTGCAGTCATGTAAAACACACAGCTACAACCCATATCCCCCACACTGCATCCCTGATGTGTTTTCTGGCTGCTCGGTTCTGTTTTGCCTCATGAATTGCAATCAACATTCAGGGATTTGCTGCTGAGAAGACAGAACTCCTTGGACTTTATATTGATGGCACAAGTGTTTCCTTTTCTCAGGGACTTTCTCAACAATCAAAGTCTCCAATTTCTCACCAAGAAGAAGACTCATGCAAAGGTATAGTTCAGTGTTACAGTTGGGCAGCCCATTAAGGAAAAATCCCAATGGGCTGATTCCAGTATCCAAGAAGCCACAGACTGAACAGGCACCCTCGCCCCCACGGGGTGCTGCTGCTGCTGCTGCTGCTCCCAGTTTTTGGATTTTTTTCCCAGGTGCCTGATGCCTATTCATGGGGTGAATTAGCTGTGCATCAGATCCAGGGACCCTCGGGTATGGGAGATTCAGGATTGGCACCGTTGCCTTTGTCCCTCCCCTGTTGGTTCCCTGTGGCTGAATGTCACAGTCCCATCATTCAGTCACGGGCTCGTCTCTCGCCCCGCCCTCCAGCCGAGGGGATAAGAACCTGGGGAGAGACAGGCCTGTGCCATTGTTAGCTTGATATAGGTTGTTATAATATGTTTTTTCATCTATGAGGAATAAAGTTTTAATGTATATCAGCTATGGTGGTCAGATCTCTGTCCAACCTTCATAGCAGTGAAGATACCGCCTGCCCAGAAACGGAGCCCTGGGACTTGGGGGTCCCAGCCAGCCCATCCTCTAATTTGGCTGCCCAGAACCCCTATTGGAGCTACCGAGGCAAGGAGAAGGTGTCCCAGCAACCCGAGAAGCAAGAGTTCAGCTCTTCAATTTCATTCCCATTACTCTTCATATTGGGAACCTTTCCTCACAGGAAGATACACTGGAACACATTTCTACCTGCCAGTCCTGGAAACACCTAAAGATGAAAGGCTCTGTGCTCTGTTTACCAACAGATCCCATCATGTTACAGGAAATCATCAGAAGTGGAAAGCTGCTGTGTGGAGTCTAACGTGACAAGTTATCAAAGCTGCCAAAAGAGAAAGAGGGCCAAGCAAATTCTCAGAAGTGAGGGACATCCATCTGGACTTACAGAAAAGTGGCCAGTGCTCTACTCCTGCAGTGACCCCTTGGGCAAACATGCTGTGGGGGTAGCAATGGAATCAGACCAGCTGGCAGCACAGAGGCTAACCCACATGGGCTGTGCCAGGACACCAGTGCCTGCTAGGTGTGATGCAAATGATCTGCAATGGGGGCTGGAGATTGTGCTGGGTCTGGCTGGGATGAACTTAACTTTGTTCACAGCAGCCAGTGTGATGCTGTGCTTTGGATCTGTGGCTGGAGCAGTCTTGATAACACACCAATGTTTGGGCTGCTGCTGAAACACTGCTTGCACAGTGTCAAGGCTCTCTTCTCCTCCCCAAAGTGAGTAGGCTGGGAGTGGGCAAGAGGCTGAGAGGGCACAGGCAGGACAGCTGGCATGAATTAACCAATGGAATATTTCACACCATATGGCTGCAGTCCCAGCAATAAAAGCTCAAGAAAGAAAGGACAAAGTGGAGGCATTTGTTGTTATGTTGTTCATCTAACTAAACAAACAATTGCATATGCTGAGGATCTGCTTTTCTCAGAGTGACTGGACATCTGTGTGCCTTTGGAAAGTACTGAATTAATTCCTCTTTTTGCTTTGCTTCTGCACTCAGCTTTTCCTCTGCCTGTTAAACTGTCATTGTCTTGACCCATGAGTCTTCTGACCTTCCCTGCATTCCCTCAGTCCCCCAGCCCAATCCCATGAGACAGGAAATTAAGAGAGATGTTGGGTGTATATTTTTCTGCTGGCCAGGATCAACCCACCCTAGGAAGAGTAGAAAAAATTGTTGAGTCTGGCCCCTTATGACCTAAGGAAATTCATACATGGGAAGATGCTGCAGACAGATTATTGAGCAGCATGAATCCTGACTTCCTGAACCAAGTGGTCAGACAAGCCAATTCTCTCTTGTCATGATTTTAACCCAAGGCACAGTAGCTCTCCCATGACATCAATACCAAACCAGCACCCTAGGTCAGTAACTGCAAGGTATGTAAAAGATACTCAAAATACAGAAATCTCCTAGGAGTATTTCATTCAGCCTCCTAGGAGTATGTCATTTCAAAGAGGGGAGAATGAGAAAAGCACACAGAAGGTAGTTCAATGCACTGGCAGAGGCACAAAATGTAGGTAGGAATTCTTTACAGATTGCCCATTAGAAACTCAAAATGCACTGCCATGAGAAAAGAGAAAAGTTTACCATCTGACCACAATAAGAGGTAAGAGTGTTCAATGACAGAGTAAAGTGATGCCATTAGAGGTAAAAAGCAATCTTTAACAAAAATTATAAGGCTTAAATGAGAAAAATAAAAAAACAGCTTGACTGTTAAGAAGTTGTCTGTAAAACCTTGTCCAACATGTCTAAATTACTAGGAAGAATGATTTGTTAAAGTAAAAAAAAAAAATACTAACATTTCCGAATAACTTTACCTGAAAGGCTGGCAGTGAAGAAATCAGGCTGAAAAATCCTGCTTCTATCTAAAAGGAGCATTTAGGGGAGATGAATCTGAAGGAAAAAAGCCAAAGTAATTCTTGTCCAGGGTGTACCTCCTGTCAGAGCTATGGGACTCACTGACACCAAAGCCTTTCCTCATGTGGATGAGACCAGGGAACAATCCCAACCCGCAGTGTGATGAAGAAATTGAAAGAATCATAAGAAATTGAGAGGATCAGATGGTCTCCAGGCTGAAGGAGCAGGGGTACAACACTTAAACTACAAAGCTTGTTATTTAATCTCTGGTTTAGAAGGTTATCTGTAGAGGAGAAAGAAAAGGCACAGCATGGGACCATGATTTCTAAGAGCTGCGCTGATGGTGACAGCTACTGTGCACTGAGCTTGAATGGCACAGTGAACTGAATAGTGGTAGTTTTGTCATAAATAGCACATAGATATATTGGAGAAAAGTCAGATCCAACATGGCTTTTTATGGGAAAGAGGTACTTCAAAGGTTATACATGCTCTGCTAAGAAATCAGCGAAAACGTCGCGAGAAGTGTCATGGTTATATCATGCACCTGAATTTCCCAAAAGCTTTGAAAAGTTTGAACACTTAACACTATTTAAGATATTAAGCTGTCATGGAAGAAAAGAGAGAGCCTACTAATTAATAATTGTTACTTTAAAAGCTGAGCAGTCAAAAATTTTGGCTGGTCAGTTCTTACAGTGGAGGGAGGTTCTCCCACAGCGAGTAAGTTTCAGGGCTACAGCCAGCTCTGTTCACCCTTTATTCATAAATGAACTGTGGAAGCCTGTTCATCCCTATTAATGCAATGAATCTCTTTTAGTGAGGTGGCAAATACTCAGCTGCTAAAAAAGCATTCAGAAAAATCAAACCTAAGACTGACCTCAAAGACTTGCAGAAAGCTCTCATGGCAGAGTAATAAATGGCAGAAGAGATTCAATGTCAATAAATGCAAAGTAATGCACATGGCAAAATAATGATCCTAACTATACATATGCAATGATGAGCTCTACATTAACAATTCATGAAAGAGGTCTCAGAATAACTCTGGATAATTTCCTGAAATGTCAGCTCAATGTTCAGTAGTCAGAAAGGCAAAAAGACAGTAAGGAATAGGAGGAAGAGAATGAAAGCAAGCAGAAAACATCACTGCAGCACAGCACAAAACCACTCTTCACCCACAGCTTTCCCAACCACTCCATCCCAGATCAAATGGGGCAGATCCATGTGGGGCACAGAGCTGTTGAGAGGTACAGACCATCAGCTGCATCTTGAAGGACAGCAGGTCTTTGCTTCGTGCCTGGGCCATCCCAGCTGAGCTGCTTCTTTCTGCTTTCTGTGGCAAAGAAACTCATCTGCAATGTTCAAAGCCAGGGCAAAATAGTTAAACCATGAAACTGCACAGCAATTGCTCCTGGTTTTTTAGTGCCCTCTGGAGCTGTGTTGTAAAATATAAATCATCCACCAAAAATGTAAGCAGTCAAGAGTCACTTTCACTTGATGAACCTGCTGTTTCCATTTTGTCCTTCATAATCATTCATATTGAGACAGAAGAAAAAAGTGACAAAGATCAGAGCAGTTGTAGTATGAACTGCAATTTAATGGGAGAGGGCGACGAGATAGGAATAACATTTATATGCTACATACCTTTGAAACTGTAAGGCCTTTCCTTGTTTTAACTAACATAATGCTTAAATTATGTTTTGTCACCCTTGAAGTAGTTCTGAAGATATCTGCAAGATGTGAGTTAATCTTGTGCCTTTGCTTTGACCTCCTCCTACTACAAATAGTCACAAGACATTAGTTGACTGAGTGACAGAAAAGATATAACATAATCATAATCTGAAGTTGTTCTTTGCTGAATGTATGTGACAGTAGAATGCAAACCAGAAAGCTGATCTTGAGAAATATCTTGATGAAAGAATATGCACCTGGACAGTCCATAAAAATTGCAACACGTACAACTACATGAGATGGATCAATAAGGAAAATATCTGCTGTTGAACTCTCTAAGTGCTGTTACTGGAGATGTCATTGTTGGTAGGAGTGGTCAATCTATGCACAGAAGGTCATCATGGAACTGCCTCCCTCAACATTTCAGAAAAATAAAGCCATAGATAGAGAGGAAAGGGACTAAACTGTCTGTGATACATAATAATTTATCTATCCTGTTTACAAATGCATTTATTTTGACTTCATTTCTGCCTTCTGGTCACGTGTGAGTATCAGCTATTTTGATACTGAAAATAAGAGGACTATCAGAAACAGCGTGGCCAGCAGGGAAATGATTGTCCCCCTACACTCAGCACCTATGGGGCTGTACCTCAAATCCTGTGTCCAGTTTTCAGCCCCACCCTGCAAGGAAGACATTGAGGTGCTGGTGCCTGTTCAGGGTAGGGAAATGGAACTGGTGAAGGGTTTGGAGAATGGGTCTTACGAAGAGCAGCTGAGGGATCTGGGGGTGTTTAGCCTGGAGAAAAGGAAGCTCAGGGGGGACCTTACAGCTCTCTACAACTGCCTGAAAAGAGGTTGCAGTGAGATGGGAGTCAGTCTGTTCTCCCAAGTAACAAGCAATAGGACAAGGGGAATCAGCCTCAAGTTGCACCACAGGAGGTTTAGACTGGGAATTAGAAAAAATTTCTTCATCAGAATGGTTGTCAAGCAACTGTCCAGGGAACTGATGGAATCGCCATCCCTGGAAGTGTTCAAAAAACATGTGGATGTGGCACCTGGGGACATGTTTACTGGTAGATTTGGCAGTGCTGGGTCAACAGCTGGACTTGATGACCCTACAGGTCTGTTCCAACCTAAAAGATTTTATGATTCTATGAATCATGATTTCTGCATATCTGTCAGTCTCATTTCTACAAATTAATGTTTGTGCATCCAAACAGTCTTTGTGTGCTTACAGTTCAGGTGGCCTCATACTGCTGCACAGTTTCTGCGTTTACCTAGTCCACAGGTTTGCCTAACCCTTCAAGAAAAAAATAAAATCTTACCTTCTGGAGACTGAGCAAATAATCTGCCCTGAAATATGAGAACATTAGCACTGTATTCATTTCCACATGACATTTAAGACTGTAATCCACGCTGTGCAGAGTCTGGGGGATCCTCCTTTCCCCATGACTCATTTTACTTCCTGCTTGGCCTCTGAATCTAATTGACTCTTCTAGTTAATTTCATTTGGATTGTCATCATGATTATGACATTTAACAAGATTCCTTTTATGTTTAATACATTTAAATAGTAAATTAAAACAAGAGCCAGCAACAACTGACATTTGCAGAATGTAGGCATTTGCAGTTATATTTTCCATGCACTATGAATTCAGATGGTTGAAGAAGAGTTTTTGGCAGGGGAACAGTACATTTTTTTGGTTTGTTTCATTTCTTAGTTACTTTCCATCTGTTATGAACTTATATGCAGTGCAAGAGTCTAAAGCTGAGATGACCCACATACAATTTGTTGACCTCATTAATCACTACATTAAGTGATTGAATCTATTTGATTGCAATTACAGACTCTACCTCTCTCTCATTAATCATGGCAATAAGACCATGATTTTCGAAGTTATGTGGGTGACTGACTTTTTCTAAAATCAGTGACAAGATTCTTTTCCTATGTAATTTATGTGAATAACTTGGAGTCATTTTTTGTTTCCACACAGTTCACATATAAACCTAACAGACACAGGGGTTTAGCTATGGCTTACTGACTCTGCATCGTTCAAGAAATCCCAGGATTTATGTGTGTATAGATGAGAGGCTGAAACAGAGAGAGTGAATAACTACACAAAACGTACGTCCTAAAATTGCTTCCTCTCAGGAATAACATTTTGACTGCTAGATAAATTACATTGTGTTTGCACTTTTATGGAGCAATCATGACATCCAGTGGGCATCCTGCTTACTGCAGGCTACCCGTACCATGACTTCACTACAGGACAGGTGAGAGGTCATGAGAAGAAAATACCAAGAAAATTTCCAGGGATATAATGTTTTAATTTCTTTTTTCCTTTCTAATTTCTTTTTCTTTTTTTCCTGAATGCTTTCCAAGCATTCGGTGGATATATTTTTAATTATTAGTCTTGCTAATTACATTAAGAACTAAACAGTATTTCAAGGCCTTAGAACCACAGCACAGAATGCTGCCTGGCATGCTAGTCCATACAGAACAGTAGTTTTGTCACAAGCTAAGAGTAAAGGGCAGCCAGGTCTGCCCAGAAACGAATCCAGCCCTCACAGGACTGTCACAGGTGCTCCATGATATTCCAGTCTGCTGTGAGCTGGATGCAATAGCTGCAGACTGTTTGGGGGATTTCTTGTCTTTCACTAAACAATTTTGTGAGCTCACCAGCCTTCTTGCAGGGGCAAGATAAAGAAGAGGGGTTTGTCTGCTGCTTGGGACAGAGAGTCACCTTCTTCATGGCAGCAAAATTTTGTAACAGCATACGTCATAATGAGGAATCCATCGTAGATGGTGGCTGGCGTTGCTGTAACAGAGGGATCAACAAAACTGGGTGTGGGTGCACTGATGAATTTAAAGGCCTTTAAACCTTAACTTTCTGCTTTTGTAATTTGCATCACCATTTAATATGTTACATATTTTTCTATCTGCAGTTGTTGCTACATCCATCACTTCCTATTCATTTCCCATCCAGAAGTTCACCTGTGCCATTGCCAGCTGTTCAGCAGCACATGGATGCCTGGAGTCTGCTCACCACTCTGCGACAGATTCCTCCTTGGAGGCAAATATGGCCAACTCACTCCCCAGCTTTTGTGTTACTATTTCGGTCAGGATCAGGTCTGGATCAAAGCACCAGACTCAGCTTGAGTTCTCAAGTCTGAGGACCCTTTGAAGTGACTGTGGCTGTGCTGGGTAAAGTCATCCTTTGCATAGTCATCGTCAGGTAGCAGCTTGATGCTGAAGGCAAAGGGAGGGGGTACACCTCCCAGATACACATCAAAGGAAATTCCTGGGCTCAATCCCACTGACAACTCAGGGCTAACTTTGATTCATTTTTCTGCCATCTGGCAGACAGCCAGTGTGACTGCACTGTACAGTTTCCCATTCAGAAGTTTATCTTCCCAACCAGTCTTAGGTAGTGTGCTAAAAGTATTACAGTGTAAATCCTGAAGAAACTGCTGGGTGCACCTGGGAGATGTAGGTAGGAATCACTGAGCATCAGCTCCAGTTAATCCCTGCAAGCAAACCTGCATACAGGATGCTGTGTGTGTAAGGAGAATGACAGTTCTGACTAAAACATAAATTCAGGGTTGTCATTCCGTTAGTAACGAAGTAGCACTGGTAAGAGACACCATCCCTCTTCTCCATTCACACTGGATTAAATGACTGTGCACCTTTCCAGTGCACAGCATTACTCTAAGGACCGTGGAAGAAAATGAGAGTAACCTTTTCTTCAGCCTGCCAAGGGACTGTGTAACCTTGTAATTATCCGGCTTTAGATAGAGGAGATATATTGTAATTGTGTACAAAAAAGGTCACAGGTTTATGCATCCTCTGACAGACTGCAGGAAGAGAACTACAGCAAAACCTCTCCAGCAGACCTTTTTAATTTATTTTTCCCAAGTGCATTAAATTTTAATGTCATCTTTCTGACCTGCATGTTAGAGTATTTATGAACATGTGATTAACTGATACCACTACAGAAAGCCAAAAGTGTCAAAAATTGTTTGGTATTAATTGGCTTTGGCTCCCTTTTCTAAAAAATTATCAGTATTGTACAAAGAAAAACAGAATGCAGAGCTGAGAAGGAAGACTAACTTAGATAAACTCATATCAGTGACTGACATTCAATAAGAACAGACTGTGGTTAAAAACCTACCAGCCGCCCTGTCAGTTAAATAAAGCTGTTACTTTTGTTTTACAGACCCAGGTTTTGAGGAAGATGTACAGTACAAACAGAGAGTGAAAGAGGTGTCTAATAAGAAAGGAGAAAAACACAACAGAGAGACCACACCAGCCATGTGGGATCATCCCAGGCAAAATATACACTGTGTTAGTCCCCACCAAGTTTTGGTAGGTACTAGCATGTGGGAGAGTGAGGGGAGCAGGAGACACATTCTGTGGTAACCTGAGATGACTCAGGAGAAGCTGATGGCTCTCCAAACTCAGGGTAAATTTCTCTTGGCGTAACAAGGAGCAATGCACTGTACATTCATAATTTAAACTCTGTCTTCACCACAGGTGAAACAGGGTTTGGTGATGCCCTTCTAGTACACAGCTGAAGACTTCTCTTGCCTGTTAAGATAGGGTATTTTTTATTCCCCAGGACAGAAGCAAGTTCTTCCTTTGCTAAGTGTGCTGCTTCTAACAGCTTGGTGTAAACACTTCAGGATTTCTTCTAAAATGGTCCAGCCTGAAACATTGCTTCCAGCAATTTAAGTCTAAGGACCAACTCCAAACCATTTGAAGAAGCAGGCTTCACTGGTCCACACTTCTCAGTAGGAAATGGGCCTGTTCTATGCTCCTCTAAGCTGTTCTGAGCATTATTCTTAGCAGATATTGACAGTAGAGGAAAAATAGCTGAAGAACACTTAAGTAAGTTGTTAAATGTGTAACTGGAGCACCAAGTAACCTCAGACAGAAAATACATACCCCAGATAGGCACAGACCAGAATCCAGTTTGTTTGGGAAGAGAGGGGTCTCGGTGCAAGTCACGTGTTGGACAACTAAAGTGCTGCTATCCTTCATCAGTCCTATTTTAAACCCTCTCATTCCATCTATGCAATTGATGCATGTCCTGAAAAAAGGTTGTAGAAGAAACTTTGTTCAGTTACTTGTACAGATAACTGAGGCTCAAGAAGATAATTCAATCAAGTTAACAATCTCTTAGTAAAAGCTACAAAAATTTGAATTCTGATTCTTTTGCTTCTTCTGGGAGGGCCTCAGATGGTGACACTTCAGAATTTGTTATAAGATTAAATTAGGATGAAAATATGGAGTTCTAGTTTTGCTTCTAGCAGAAATTTATTCCCTGCGTTAACCATGGAGCAACATCCCTCCCCATCCTCCTCCTCCTCCACAGCCCTGCTGTTTTTACCTCTTCCCAGGTGGGAAACATGAAAGACCTGGCACTGCCCACAGCTCTCCATTTTCTGCCCTGCAACTCCCAGAGCACAGAAATAATATGTTCTTAATATTTTTTTCTTTTCCTTTGTGGCTATGTTTAAATTACCTCTAAACAGGTTGAAGTGGTCATGGATCTTCATAAATTGGAAGGCCAATTCTTTGCAAGCAGACTGAATGCTCACAGAGTGGGAGTGCTTCATCCCTCTCCCACTTCTGAAGCTGGAGAGGAGCATCAGTTCCTGGTGGAGAACTGGGCAACTTGGGTGAGGTGATTAAACTCTGAGGGCCACAGAGAGAGGCAGGACTAGGCTGAGGAAAAAAGTGATCAAGGACAGAAAAATAATCCATGAAGAAAAAAATCTACTTGCACAACACAGACCAGGCTTGTCATGTCTTCTTTGTTACCACTGCCCACTCCCCACAACATGATTTCTCTAAGAGCTGGGATTTCTAACACCTTTTATGTGCCTCCAGCAACATTTTTGTGCTGGGGAAGGTAAGACAGTAAGATGTGCCAAACAGCATGTACACAATTGCCTCTCGGGTAAATGTCCCCTTGTATATTGGAACTTGATGATCTTTAGGGTCCCTTCCAACACAAGCCATGTGACAAATCAGGAACAAAACTTCAGCTTCTTCCCCCTTCTTTTCTACTCTTAAAAACAAAAGCTTTTTTAAAAACCACACACACATTAAATTTAGTGGGAGTTACAATGGAGGTGCTTCTTACTTCTTGCAAAGCATTTAAAGGCCATTCTGCCATGTTTGCTATCTGTGTGGTGGGGAATTTTGAAGCCAGTTATGGAGAGGTAGAAGAGCAGTGTAAGGGTGTTTAAACAATGTGTAAAAGGTATCTTCGCTTGCTTGAAAAACCTGCTGTGTATCCTCATACTTTTGACCATCCAGCTGCCTCTCCCAAGGTCCAGAGATAAATTAGGGTATAAATAGACCTGCAGAAGACAGCCTGACGTGCCCCCATACTCTTGGCATGTACCAAGAGCAGTGTCCCAGGCTAACTGGCATGTTCTGACTTTGTGGGCCTTTGCAAGGTCTGTGCAGCAGGAACTCTCAGATGTTCCTCAGCCAGCACCAGCCACTTCCCACACAGCTCACAGAAATTCAGAAAAGCCAATCAGAGCACACATTTCCAGCTCCAAAGCACCCTTGGTCAAGGGGCAAACTTCTGATCTGTGTTATTTAGGGAGTGTGAATACAGCACACAAGAAAGAGCTTCTCAGGACTGTCTAGTTAGAAAGCATAAGTGTTGGTAAGAGCCTAGCACAAAGGAAATGGAATGAGTGGGTAAGACAGCCCACATTTCCTTTTGTGTCTAATCACTAATCAAAAGGAAATTTCTCCAGCACAATTTTCTCAATGGTTAGAATAAACAAGATTGAGAAGGGTAAGAAATCATGCCAGGGACAGGCAAAAAAATGGTATTACACCTCAGATTGGTCTGGTTACAGCAAGAGAATTGGCCTTCTTGCTTCACTTCTGTCTGCAAAACAATTTGGTTATTTCAGGGGAGATCATTTTGCTCTTCATTATACCCTTAAGCTGGTGAAAAAACGTAAAACTAATGCCTGAAAATGAAAGGTCTCACACAAGGCATTTGAGGGAGTGGGAAGATGAAGGGCATGAAAAAACCAACATTTTACTTCATCTGGGTATCAGCAAAACTTCACCACTTGTTGCTGGTCTTGGAGCCTCTGGGAGTTTCCTGGCTTTATTTTCTAAACTGAACTGTGAAAAATACATTCTTTAAAGTTTTATCTCCTCTGTTAAAACTATTCACTTTTAAGTCCCTTTCTCACATATAAAGTCTTATTATTTTTCATGAGATTTTTTTAATTTAAAAATAAGCATAGTAAATGTGAAAGATAGTTTTGCTTTTGACTTTAAGCCTTTAAAACACAAACCAAGTCTGCTAAAGTCTTCTCTGTTAAAATATGGAAAGTGTTTCTACTTTTTTCCAACAATTTAATGAAAGTTTCTCTACCCTGCTGGGTGCATTTGGAAGTAAAAAAGAAATTATATAGAATATATTATTGATCATTCCTGGTGGAACACCAGCCACGATAAATCATATGGAACTGCACAGTTCATTAGACATTGACAGGGTGAAGTACTGCCCTTCTGGAGCATGGGGTGCAGACAGCAAGCAGATGCATTATAAAATGCCCTATTTTTATTTAACTCTTCAGAGGCCCCTAAAACTCAAAAGAATTTATTTCAGAAAAGTTTCACTTTCTTTTAGTTTGATTGGGCATTTGTGGAATATACATTGAAGATTAGGGGAAGCTTTGCTTTCACAGGGAGTCCACTGGAAAGCCAACAGTTTGCTTTTCTGGAAAACCCAAATTGCCCTGTATCTACAATCCAATTTTCCTTCACACAGAAATCCTATCACTACCAAGTCTTCAAAGAAACAATAACGAAAGTAGAAATTCAAAATGTGATGCTAGCATTGCAAAAGGACAGTCAGTGTTGGCTGTTATTATTTACACATCTGATGATGTCATTGTCAGCATTACTGATGCCCTACTGATGTTATTGGCACTTGCTTTTCCTGCCACTACACAAACAGTAGAAGCAGGCACAGGCTCCCATACATCACTGCAGCCTGTGACACCCACAAATGGATTGATCAGCTCTCATTAGTTGCTAGGTAACAGTGCCGTGACCTTAGTGTCTCTTCAGCCTAAGAGGGATGGGGATGTGGAGATGTTTCCCGCGTGTGCTGCGTGGCCAGACACACATTGTCACCACATCTGCTGCTGGCCAGGCTGCACAGCTCATCCCCCCACAGCCTGCACTACACCACTAAAAAAAGTTAGAAAACAAGATGACTGTTCACCTCATGACATTTCTCACCATTTCTGTCAACACATCTTGTGCTTCTCTGCATCAGATTGGGTGAGACGCAGGCACGATTCAGAAGAGCAGTTGCAAGGCTCCAGAAGCCATAGATTCACTCTTTCTGTTTCTGTTTATGAATTATTATGGTACCACCATATCTGGTATTACCCAGGTTTAATTACACAGTTGCTGTTACTGATGTGCACCCTACAGCCCATCAAGATCCAACCAATGCTGCAGAGATCCTAAATGTAGGTGACATGAGTGGTTTCTGCTCTGACACATTTACATCACAAACAAATGAAACCTGTAAAAGGTGAAGGACTGAAGTGAGAGCCCCATTTAACTGGGTCAAGAGCAGGCAGTGAGGCACAATGAAATGAAGAGACTTGTGTGGAGATTTAGGATGAACTGTAGCAAAGCCAAGAAATCAGTTCCTGCTTTGTTACTTGTCTGTAGTCCAGAGGGAATATTCACGGCAACCATCACTTGGCAAAGAAGCTGCTTTTTCACGTGGAAACTTTTACATGCATTGCATGCAGTCCTTGGAGTAGGACCTAGGAACAGTGTAATGCACTCTGTTTATTTCTGTTAAAATCACAGAAATTCTTGGGAAATTAGTTGCTTTATTCAGGACTAAAGTCCAATCTGCTGTATCAAAAGCATACAGATTTTTTCATTGGAATGAAGACAGACATTAAAATTCAGCAAATAAATAGAGACATCTAAAACTACTGCTTTACTTTTTTTTTTTTCTTAGACTAAACAGACTTTAATTCAATAATGACATCGAGATATCATTAAAATTGCATCAGAAAATTAATGGAGGAACATTAATAATAGGTTAAACCACCAATTAGTCAAATCACCAAATTAATGCTGCAGGAGATTGAATCATGAGATTAAAATAACAAAGAATCTTTACTTGCCAATTCTTTAGACTGAAGGGAAGTAGCATGTTTGCTTTAGCTTAAACCCACAACTAGAAAATTTGCCCAAGGCAATAAAAGTAATTAATCTGGTCTCAAGGAGTTACAGAAATCAAGCTGTGGTTTATTTTGGGTGATGATTTAGTGCTAACTCAAGAGTTTTCCTTAAAGCTCACTACTGCCATTATGAAAAATATTTCCTTTTCTCACTCACATTCTCAAGATGTAGATTTACCAGTTTATTCAAAAGAAGAAAGTTTGATGGAAGTAAATAAATATTTTAAACTTTGTGTCACTTTTGCTAACCCAGGAAAATATCTCAGAGAAATATGTCATTCTAAATACAAGATTTGTTTTTTGAACACCTTCTTTACGAGCACTTTACAGAGGTACACAAGGACACTCAACCCATGCCCTAACTGCAAAAGACATATTTCTTTTGAAAATCAGTATAGAAAAGGAGAAAAAGGAGAAAACATGATGGGTTGAAACTATTCTGTTCTGCACCAAGGGGAAACACTGTTCACAGATATGACTCGTAGTTAAAAGCACCTGAAGAAGAAACATTTGGGCCTGAAGCACTTTGTCAGAGAGGATCTTTCTGGACAGCAAGAGTCCCGTTGAACTGCTTGGTGCTCTACCCCTCCAGTGTCATAGATGTCCCTGCACATGCCAGCCCAAAATACTCTGTGGGCTTTGTAGTTTATCCCCTCTGTTTCTGTGCCAGTCTTTGCGAGCAGTCACTCGGGACCGTGCAGGGGCTGCCAACAGCACAACTCAGCCCACCTGAACAGGTTTCTGTCCACAGCCCACCCCAAAACGCCTGTTGAAGGCTCCTGATGCCTGGAAATATCTGCCCTGGCAGTTCCAGGCAATAAATCATTGTCCCAGAAAACAAACTCGAAGGGACAGTCCCCTGACCCTTCTCTCAGGTGGTGGCAAGGAGATGCCTATTGGCACCAGTCTCTGGCAGGATATGTGTGCCACAGAAGTGGCTGGGGCCATGGACATATTCCTGGAATGGCAAAACTTGTCCAAGACAGATGAGTGTGTCATTCCTCAGCCCACAAAACCAGGGAAGTGGAAAATATGACCATATTATTGCAAATGTTTGTATCTGGCTTCAGTCACTTCTCCTAAGAAGTAAAAGCATCTTCAGGGTATATAGCAGGTGGAGGTTTCTGAAGAGCAAGTTTCAGCAAACCATGTCAGGAGACCACTAGCTAAACTGAAGTATTTATTAAATATTCTCAAAACAGCCAATTCTGGAGTGCCCACCATCTGCAGCAGTCATACTGAATTTCAGAAGGGATTGTGAGGATTCTATATGATCCACCATTTTCACATAACTCATTTTGCTTTTCCTTCTTTCTGCAGGCAGGATTACTTGCTGGATATTCTTGTATCTATTTTGCAAACTGCCAGCAGTTTTTAATCACCAACAGTACAAACCACAAGGAGCACAATTGCTCTAGAAAGGAGGAAGTTTCCAGGGTGGGTTTGTTTGCTTGCTTTCTGTAGGTCAGATATACTTTAGATCTTGGTAATCCATGGGCAAGTGATTAAATAAATTAATAGAGAACACATACTCCATTGCTGTACAGAACTGTTTACTAATGGGATTTTTAAGATGCTGGAAGACTTTACCTCAATGGACATAGATAAAACTAAACAGAGTTGACTTAGAGAAGAGAGTTAGAGCAAAACAGGAGAAAGGTTTAAATCTTTTTGGCGTGCTTAAAAAAAAGGATAAAAGTCTAGCTCATTATCTCCTTAATATAAAAGTCTGGGAAAACAAAAAGCTAGACTGGGGAAACTAAATCCAGCTAGCTCTCTTTTTTTGTTTTTTACATGTCCTAACAATAATGCAGCAGGGTGAAAAGATCAGGACCACTTTATACACATTGTGCTAATTACTGAAAGTACTTAAAGTTGTAATTAGCTTATTATACTGCAGAGAACCTAACATGGCATGTCTTTCAAAAAAAATTTCTCTCCAGATCATTAGTGGGAAAGCTAACAACATCTGCTTCAAATAAAATCAACCAATTAGCTCAGGCAACTTCCCATAGTTTGCAATCAGAGAATTATATTGTGCCAAGTGCTAATTTCAATGTGAATTCTATCTCCTTCTTATATCCCACACTTATCTGCCAGCACAGCTGGTGTTTAACACCACTGACTTCAGTGAAGTCTCCAAAAACTTATGTTAATTTGAAGTAACCTAATCAGAAGTGTGCAATACAGACTGGGCTTGATCTCAGCTTAATTAAAACTGACCTTGTCATTTCACTGCATATAAAACAGCAGAATCTTACCATTTATCACTCAGCTATGATAAATATGCAGCTTATGTGAGAATCAAGGAAGACAAGCACCGTACCAAAGGAGCTATTTTCAGCTATCAAAGCTTGGTTTTAACACCCTGTAAAATGCCACTCGCCTGTGACTGCCAGTAAATAATCCAAATAGTTCAGAAAACCCAAAGTAAGCTCCAAAACCTCCTTCTAAATTACCAAACAGAGCATCACTGCCAGACTTTCTCATTTTGATGCTATCAGAATCACATATCAAAAGCTGGCTATTGTCACTGACAGTAGATGTGAAACACAGCTTGTTTTTTAAAATGAAGTTTGTCCTTGTTCCATTTTAATGTTACAGTTTCTCAAGCAGATGAAGTGAAAGAGATGAACTTGAAAATGAAAAGAAAGGTTTTGGCAGAGTTCAGCATAGCAAAACATAGCAATCAGAAACTAATTTGAATTTTTTTTTTAATTTCACTTTATATTTTAAATCAAACAATGACAGTTTGGTTTACCTGAGTGTGTTTATAAGTTACATTTGCTCTCAGGTGTACATGGTTGCCAGGATCAAACTTTAGACATCCAAAACTATGGTCTCCTGTGGAGTTAACACTGGGGAGCAAGTTTACACCGTGTGTTCTGACTCACTCTCTAAAGGATTCTGCCCCTCATCCCTCACCCATCTGATGTCTGATGTTACTTTATTCCCCTGGGATCATCCCAGCAGATTCCTGTGCTGACACTTCCACAGGTCCCACATCTGAGCCTGCACACAGACACAACTACAGGGCCAACTCCTGGCAGAGGCATAGCTTATACCAGTGAAAAATCTAAGATGCATTGTCACATTGGCTGATACTCACTCATATAGCAGAAAAAGTAGTAATGGAAGCACTTTTCCTGTCAGGGTAACTGCATTACACATGACAGCTTCCCTCAGTGGAACAGTAGTGACCAGCCACATGTGCAGGTATATCCTACTGCAAATGCAAGGTAAATTACCCTAATCCAAGTCTTTCACTGAAGTGCTGGCAGTAGAGCTAACCTCATGCTTACTGAGGGCAAAAGGAAGCACAGCCAGCTCCCAAAGCGCAGTTGAAAGTCATTTGATCCCGTGCAGACATCTTCAGCATGTGCTGCAGGTGTCCATAGGAGCAGGGTCCTCGCTGCAGGGAGTGGAGAGGAGAGGGTATGACCAGAGGAGCATTAATTTTAAAGCAGATACCTGAAACCAGCAGATAAACTGAACTCAAAAAAATGCCTTGGCTGTGTAGCAGGAGCTCAGAGCGACTGACTCAGATATGTCCACACAGATGGCAAGGTGGGGCAAGACTCCCTGAGACATTATGAGCAGCTTGTTCTGCCTGGCCCCAGCAACATAAAACAGTTCCAGAAACAAACAGACAATCAAACACACCCACACCCCTTAATCCCAACTTCTACAGCTCCAGCAGGAAGGTCTCCAGTTAGATCTGATCTACTTTTCTAACTATTGTGGTCCAGCCTCACCTGTTCATAAACTGCTCTCCCTTGTACCATGTGCTTGGTTATTTGCTGATTAGTTGCTCATGTACTTGCAGGAGGTGAAATATAGTTTCTTCTGGTGGTAGGTAGTCAGGTCATTATTTCAGATGGGCTTTTTTTTTGACATTTCAGCACGTCCAGAGTCAGCCTTTCCTCCTCCTCCCTCACATCATGTTGTTTTTGAAGCTGGGGCTTTAGCAAGGAACAAAGGCAAGCAGCCCAGGTGACTATGCAAGGATAGAGACAACCACGTGTGAACAACCTTGTCATATGCAGCAAAGGGAATAAATAATGGATAATAATCAGACCAAAGATATTGTAGTTCCTCTTGGCAGCATCCCAATGTTTCCTTCTTATCCTTCTGTCTCCAAGACCCTGTGAGTCTGTATGCATACTGATGCAAATGTATATTTGTGTGTGAATATATGCACACCTAGGAAACAGGTATAAATCTAATAGAGAATGTATCTGTTCTTATACATGTAAATTTATCATCCTTGGTATTCAATCCATAATAAAAGCTCCCTCTAGAACAATGACTCACATAAAGCAATGGAAAATGTATCTAACAGCTCTTTTGAGTGAGGCTGCATATTACACAGACAAGTCAAGAAGGTAACAGTTTATGACAAAACATAAATTAAATTAAATTGATCATCATGGACTCATTGTTAGGACTGGATCACTTAGAGAATAAAGCCAAAGAAAATTCCTCCCAAGTTAGACTTCACTAAATACCGTAGGCGGCAAGATAAAAGCAGAGAAACCTGGAAACCTACTTCTAATAAAGACTCAGTAAATACTTTCACAAGTTAAGCAATAATAGAAGCTCTGAAAGTTACTTAATATGGCATACTGAAATATTAAAGCTACATCCTAGTCAAGCCTTTTTATAAGGTCTGCCTGGTACAAGCCCTGTATGAAAGGGCTGTGAAACTCAGTGCTCCCAGATTTAGCTGGTTTTTAAGAAAGCCTTACAAATTAAAGTGGAAAGATGGCTGAGGGTAAAATTATAGGAAACTGAGAGGTTATAGTCACATCCTAACAGAAGTTATAACAGTGCAGAAATTACAGGGTGAAATACAGCTGCTGCTTCCTGGACAGAACGTGGTTGGCACGCTGGAAACCTCTGCCACGGTGATTCCATGTGCACACAGTCTGCAACCACAGCACCTGCTGAGGGGGATGGAATGCAGGGTGGAGACACCACAGCCAGGCTGTGCTGGAATCCTCACAGGGAGGGGAACTCAGCGGTGCTTTGTAGCTGATAAACCCCTTAACACCTGTCAGCCAGGGGAGAGAGGAGATGTCTTGCTGCCAAGCCAGCAGCTGTGGTGAAATCACTCTCCTCAGATGAACTTGGTTCATTATAACCTAATTGTAATATTAGCACACACCTCCATCCCAAAGGCCCCCCTCCAAGGTACAACCACCCCTCACTGGGTGTGTGTTCTATGTCTTATTGACTTTGTTTTATTGTTCTATGTTTTATTGACTGTTTTATTTTTCTATGTTTTGTTACCCTTCAGAACAAAGCAAGTTACACAAAGGTATGCATGACTGGAGTGACTCAAGCTCCACCTAAGCATGAAGAAATAGTATAAAACTAAATAGATAATGGGGATAAGTTAGGGAAGACTCTATTTTAGTTGCTGAGATCTGTCAATGAGCTGAACCTGTCTCCTCCCCCTTAGGGACCCACAGAGTAAGAGTGGGTAAGAACCACACTCTATGCACGCTGAATGCTTTTATTGGGTGGTGGAGCTTGTCTATGCATTGCTTTGAGTACATTGCTGCAGTCAGATGCTATCACCAACAGTCCTCAAACCTTCACCTGTCACAAATTTGTATAGATAAAGAGTGTTATTCCATAAACTGTGAGTGTGAGTCCTTCCTGGGCACTGGCAGATGCCGGCAGCAGGGAGCATACTCAAATAATGTGGAAGGCCTGCTGAGGGCTCTCCTTTTTGCTGTTGGTGTTTGCTCCTGGATAAGTCAGTCAGACCAGCCTCTGACCCAGCAGGATTGCTCAGTGAAGGGTCCCCCTAACAGGACACTCACAGACTGGTGAAGCACAAGGGGCTTGGCTTTCCTGGGCCACTGACAGTCAAATCAAGCTCTAAGGATCAAGAAAATCTCTCTTTTTCCTGTGACAACTAGAAGATGTTCTGAGAGGCTTGTACAGTCTTAATTATGATTTAGTGAATGCCTTCTACTTCCTTTACACTACACAATAATGGGTTGGAATTAGAGAAGCCCAAAAGTGTTTGCTTGATTGACCTCCCTACACAGTACCATGTAAATCATAGTCCCACACCTAGCTCCAAGGTTGCTGTTCAAAACTGAAGAAAAATGACTGTGATTGGGTGAGAGAATTATTTTAAAGGTAAATAAAATATATTTTAGATCAAGTCAACATCTCAGCCCATCATCAGGAGAAAAAATATCATTTCAAAGCTTTTCACAGGCTGCTAATTATTATGGATTATGCATTACTTCTTTAGCAATGGCTACATGGCTGGTTTGCAGGAAGAATGAAAAATTAGGCAAGGTTGTACTCTAGGCTAGGCAACAACATTAAGGAGTAGAGAAGCTTACAATGTTGCATGGATAAAAACAAGAAGAGGTGAATGGGAGAAATAGAAAACAAGATTTTTATGAAGGAAGTCAGAGTTGTGCAGTGAGGGAAAACAAAGCAGAATTGAGTGATTGGAAATAAACATAGAGATGGAAAAACAATAGTAGCTTGGAAGGAGGAGAGAGGCATAATAATTTAATACTCACAGGAAAAAAAAAACCTAAGGCAATTCTCATAGTTCAAAGGGCAGAAAATTAATGAAATTAACAGCTAAAAAAACCACCTACAGCTTTACAATTAACTTTCCCACTTCATCCACAATTATGACCTCTACCTCAGTGAGACTGTACACCGCAGAAGATGTGTTACCAGAAACTCAAGCAAACTTTGCATTTTTCTTTTCAAATGTAATTGCCTTACAGCCATCACCCTGTTGCTGGAACAAACAGGGACACTGGACCAGAGAAGAGGGAAATAAGGACCATATAAGAATGGATCCTGCAATGGGATAAAAGTCATGAGCACAGAGGTCTCCTTCTGACAAGAATAGGAAGAGACATATGACTGAGGGATAAAATTCAGGCCAACCCTCCAAATAGGACACCACCACACTCACCTAACTATTGAGCATCCTGTTCTTCCTCTCCCCATAACTGCAGACTCTAGCAAGCCAAGAAATCTGTCTGGATTCAGATAAAAGGAAACATAATCATCCTGGTGGCACTGATACAGTTGCCTCATCTCATGGCTCTTAGTTTCTTCCTTCACATGGTGGATTGAAGAAGAGAGGAAGGGCATCTTGCTAAATGCGTTGGATTCTACAGCTTTGAATGTGTACTGCAAGAGAGAAATTGCTGTTAGTCATACCTGCAGTGATTACAGACAATATTAATCCCCACATTTCAAAAGATTAAAAATTATGTATCCCATTTCCAAAGAAAAAATGTAGTCCAGATCCAAACAAACCTATATTTATGTTTTTATATAAATGTATATGTAGATTAAATATGTTATATTTGCAATGTATTTCTGGCAGGCATGAAAGTCCTTTTCCAGCTTTTTAGCAAGTGTGGGCTCTGCAGGTCTACATATCACATCCCTGTAGGGTGCAGAACACAGCAAAGGTTTGACTACCAAGCAGCACTGTCATACTGCAAAAATAAAACAATGCACCACCTCAGTAACAAGGAGACCATAAGGTTTATAGTGCTGTTCAGGAGTTACTTAGTGTGCTAAATGCCTTGAGTTCATCAGACTTCTTTTTATATGCATTCATTTTACATGTATTAGGTTTCAGCTTGATCTTGCCATGTGCTCATGAGCCATGTGTTTTCATTTATACAGATTAATTATATGTAATAGCTAATATTTTATTTATTTGCTTTTAATTTCTGCATCCATACTTCATCTGTGTACAATCCAGGATGCCCACATTTCCCAAGAAAGTATTTCACTCTCTCTCTCCCTCTTTTAGAGAGTTCTTACCTTTTCACTCCATGATAGAATTCAAGTGGCTCTAGTGCCTTGCAATAACAAAAAAATTAGACTGGCAACGCTCACAGCTTTACAGCAATGCATCATTGACATTCAGGTATCATGACATAGTGAAAAGCTTGATGGAAATCATCAGATCTATCAGCTCTGAGTTCAATAACGTGGCATGAAACTGTTCTTCAATACTCTATTGGAGTCTATGTAAAAAACTGATGGGAGAAGTCTAAACCCATAGAGTCTATTCATATAAATACAACTCAGTACAAGTTGAGCTCTAGTACATAACTTAAAATTGAGCTTCAGTCAGTTGCTGACACATGCTTGAGGATTTTAAAAAGTACAAAGGCAATTCTCCAAATTACATACCTACTGACAGCTGACTTTCCTGAATTATTCAAAAGCAAAAGCTTTTGGCAATCAATGCATCAAGCTGAACAGAGTTAAAAAGTAGAGTACAGAAGTTGTAAGATTTAAAATGTATGTCACCTGAAAGTGTATTGCCCCAGCACCAGACCAATAACACTCCATACAGAAATGTGTAAGTTATAGTGTCAGAGTTGAGGGGATCTGTGTAACCCCTAGAGCCAGCCTGAAGACAGGCAGAGAGGTCAGGGGAGCTGGATATTCTTCCTCAACTTGAGCCTGACTTTCCAAAAGCTACCATTATTTTTGGATTTAAGAAATCAGTTTCAATAATATTATTTCTCCTCCTACATTCACAGATGCTCAGTTTTATCCTTCAAGTTCTGGCACAGGATTTCTCTTACCAGAGGCCATAACATTCCAAGACAAAATTGTTCAGTAAAGAGACATTCATAAACCTGAGTCCCCTGCAAAAAAATGTAATATCTTGGCTTTCAGTCATACTGTGTGAGGACTGCTACCAGAGAGATTGTACTTAAGAAGCACAGAATATTTATTGATACAATTTCATATCAAAAAAGAAAAACCAAATATCATTGCCCTATAATTATAGTTACATAGTTCTGAGAATGATGCTACATAGCATTTGAGAAGACTTTTATTTCCTTCTGGATGCTGCTTTACCTCCCATTTCAAAGCTTTTCTAATATTTCATGTGAATTCATGACATATTATCCAGCTTGTGCCATTACTAGAGCATAATCTCATTCACAGTGTATATTTACAAATTATGTGAGGGGTGTGACCCTACAGTGATTCAATTCAAAGTTTTACCCCTCTGGGACAGAAAACAATAGGCAAAGAAGCAGCACTCACAGCAACATATGAACACCATACAGTGGAGAATCACTTAAAGATTTTTTCCTTTTTCTGAACATATTGTTACTCCCATACTCACCAAGTAAATACCTTCACTATTGGGTATATTGTCATTTATCCTAAAATTATTTATATTTCTGCATTATAAATAATTGCAAAGAAAATCAGAAGACAACAGTCTTAGGTTTGAAAAGCACTCATCCTAACCCTTTATTTTTATCATAGAAATAGAATAGAGATCCATGTTCCCATGTATGTGAGTTTTGTTCTTGCAGTCCTGTGATTCACCTGCTTCCTGTCACTGCCACAAGTAAAACAAGAGCTGTGCTAGGAGGCTGAGGCAGAGCTCTCAAGCTCTCAGACTGGGCCAAGCTTTTACAAACACACAGCAGCCCTTAAAATGCCAGCTCTCTCCTCGGTGACATCCTGTCAGCAGTGACAACTACTGCTGCAATTCCTATTCAGTAGCAACTCTGAGGCTGCCAACAGGTGTCCTGAGCCAAGGTTTCCTTTCATCTATTGTTGCTTAATGGGAACAAAAATTATTATAAAGGATCTGCCAACATGATAAAATGCTACAATTATCCTAAGAGTAATACCTATAGGCACTTTAGCACGGGAAGCAAGGGAACTGTTCTCCAGAAAAGCTAACCTCAATACATCATTTACGTTTTTGTTTTCTGTCATTGCTTTCATGACTAAAAAGAAATAGAAATATAAAAAGACTAAATTTCTCTAGAAAATAATAATAAATGTACCACAGGGAAGACCAGCCCAAATATAATGTTTCCTATCTCTTCTTGCTTCCTTTCTTTTAGAACTTTTACCTCCCATGAGTTATCTTCCTCATTCTCAGGAGATCGTGTTTGGGAAAATACCTAAATTCTCCCAAAGTTTTGCAATACATAAATATAGATTTTGCCAGGATTCTTTCTGCATTCATGATGATCAGCTATACTAGGTATAACTTTAATAAAACCTGTTGGGAGTGCCAAACTCAGTAGACCAAAAGAGGCAAGGCTGCTGCATCTCCATGCCTCCAGATCCAGCCAGGATCCGTGTATTCCCAGCAGGTCCCTGCATATACACAGGTACACAGCACATACTTATGTAAAAATCCAACAAGCCACACACACACAAAATGGGTCTCTCAGGCCATGCTCACACTCTGTCCCTAGAATTTGTCTCAGAGCTTCTGATCCATCTTGAAGTCAGCTCTCAGCCCCTCTGGTCACTCTAGTATCTGGCTTAGACTTAAGGCTGCTTAAATATTTGGTCACTTATCTATGTCACCAGCTAGACTGGCTTAGTATTTCCTAGTGATCACTGCCTCACACACCCCTTGTGCCTGTATCCTACTCCAGCTGGTGAAGCAGACCTGCATGCACACACACATGCACACAAAATAGAGCTCCTACCCTCTACAATAATAATGGAATTTGGTGAGAAGACCAGGAGCCAGGCATGACCTGCAACCTTTTTACATGGAACCAGCCTTTTACCCCTCCCTTTTCACAAATCCTTTTCCTCCCGAAATCAGCTAGATACATCCTTTTCTCAACTTTTAATTCCTCTCCAAAACATCCCACCAAAATATTGTGCAGTGCCAAAATACGCTTCCTTACTTCTCATAATAACTTTCATATTCCCCAAGGCCATCCCTGCTGTCCACAAGGTGATCCAGAGACTCTTTACTCTGTCACTGTGATGAGTGTCACTCTCAGACCACAGGACTGCTCACTGTCCCAAGGCAGCTTGGGGAGGGTTTAGGAGGGCATTATAAAGGTTCCACATTGCCATTGCTCATTTCTGCTCCCATGTCTGAGCTTTTTTTTACCATTACCCAACAAAACCTATTGCCATGTCATCAGAACACATAATGTGGGATAAGCAACAAGAGAGAATAAATGCTGCAGGCTGAGACAGAAAAGATGTTCAATGCTGCCAGCTGTGTGATGAGCCTGTATCGATCCTACAGAAAGTACATCCATTATACAAGATGCACTTGGCTCCAGGCTGATAAGTCACTGGGGAGAAGGCAATGATATACAAGAATCAATGCAGGCCCCCTCTCCCTTTTTCCTGCATGATAGCACAACAATATCGGGCTTTCCCACATCAACTCAGCTCTCCTTCATCCACCCACATTCACTTCCCAGGAATGGTATTTTTCCTCATGCACAATCCTCATCTTTCTTTATTTTTACTTTTTCCATGCCCTTTTTAAGATTCATGCTTCAATTTGACCTGATCTGGGAGCTAAAAACTGTATATTACTATACCTCAGTGTTAGCTGCCTCTATCTGATCTCCAGGAGGTTTGGGGTTTTTTTCATTTGTACTGCAAAATCATGTACACACTTGGACATGCTCATGGTATGTTTGGCTCTGTATCTAAATGCTATCAACTTGCTCTTACCAGCCTCTACTTCAGGAAAAGATGTCACTATAAACATTTATGGCAAAGGTGATTGCTTCAGGGTTTGCAGGACTGCTGGGTCTGAAAAAGTCTTGACTTAGCAACTCAAACTGAACAGGTAAGAATTTCAAGGTGTCCAGGGAAGGAATAACAACTGGGATAGAAGATGACATCAGAATCCAGATTTTGTTCCAAAGCAAGTGATGTAACTTCCTGAGTAGTTCATTATGCTCTGGCCACCATGATCCTTTCCTATTAGTGAGACCATACACACATCCACTTTCTCCAAAAATACAGATACTATGTCACAATATGACAGAACCAGAGAACTGCTGATTCTAATGAGTAGAAAATTTATAGCATCTGCTACATATGGTCTTCCTCAAATATGTTAGGGATGTCTGAGTGTTCACATGGCAGACATGAAGCAAACTCTAGTATTATATCTACCAACAGTCCACTAGAATTCCAACATATAAGTCCATATAAACTCATATCCAGACAGTGAATGGAAGCAGGTTGTTTGTGAGACGGACATCACCCTGTCATGAAGACTATGACAACAGCATTCCAGAGACAGACTTGATGATATCCTAACTACACGTTATTCTTTTGTGGAAAAGGACACCTGAGTTTTCCCTGGGATGCTATATTTTTAAAGCTCTTTCTCCACATTTTCCCCCTTCCTGAAAACTTACTTTCTAACCAAGTTAAAATCAAACAAACTTTGATCAAGCACAAGTTTAAAAATTCCTAAAGCAGGTCTTTCTTCCATTGTCAACCTCAATTCCTTTTTAAACTACCCAGTGTTTCTCTCTCTTAAAACAACTTGGCTTCTCCTAAACAATATGTTTGGGGAAAGGGCACACACAGAGCTCACATTTTGTTCTCAGAACAGGCAGGAATATAGACAGGCATATTGCTTTGGTGGCTGAGAAATTTATTCCCCCTCCATGCTCATTCTTTCATTAGTTTTCCTTCTGTAACTGCCAACAACATTGCCAATTAGTGCTAATCATTGTATGGACACCTGTCCACAAGAAAGGAGGTTGAGAACAATTAGACAGTCATTTTCCAAAGCACATGAAGCAGCTGTCAAACAGTAATGACTTTCGGTCACCGCTGGCATTGGCTGTATTGCAACAGGTGGCCAAAAGGCAGAATAATGTTAATGCCATTATGTGCTTTCTTAGTTGCTCTAGCCTGGGTTTTCAATCTTCCTTCACATTCCACAGCATTTAAGCTAGCAATGAGTAGTGACAGCTATAATGTCTATGAGTGTATATCTCATGCTCTTCTACTGAGTATAAGAGTTTTGAAAATACGAAGAAATTTATATTTCTCTACACTTCAAGAAGATGAAGTGAAAGAGATTTAAACACAGGGAGTTTTAAAATTGAAATCAGAAGTTGTAAATTGGAATTCTGTGAATTTCACATGAGCTGACCTTCCATAATCTCTACAGTTATGCATAATCTAATATATTCCTAGAATCTTCTTTTTATGGACATGTTCCAGTGAGCTCAGGTGGTGCCATCTGTGCCAAAACCTCTGCAAATCAAGAATCACAATCACTTCAAACTTAGGATGACAAAATACAGACCATGCAAGTAGTGGCCAAATGTGACAATCATGGTTTAACAATTTTCCCATCACTGTAAAGGAAGTGTTTGACAGAAACTGAAAATGCATTTCTCCATAAGAGCACATCACAAGCTGCACATTTGAAGTGTCACACCTCTTCTTGCAGTCCTTTGCCTCAATTGCTGTACTTTATTTGACGTTGACAAGTCCTAGAGAAAACCACTTCCTTAACACACTTGATTCATTGTCAGGAGAGCTCTGTGATATCGTATGGGCAGAGAGCCTCAGGAAAGATCATGTGCAGGAACACTAGGAGAAATTAAGCTTGTTCAGAGAGATTTGTGGTTGTACCCTATGGTAACTCCTCACTACCAGTCCTTGCTAAGTCACTGTTCTTTCCACAGACTCTGCATGTGTGATTCCCCAGGCTTCTTTTAAAAGTGAAATGCAAAGCCATCTCTGCAGAAATCTGAAGGCAGTCACTCAGTGGTCATCAGTGGGCTCAAAGTTGTGAGCTGCACTGCACAGATCTCTTGAAATTTAAGTCATAGGGTATTTCTACTGCCAATTGTTCTCGCGGAATGGGATCTGCAGAGAGAGAGATTAAGAACCTTCACAAGGTTTGAGTCCAGATTATGATGCCAGATACCTCAAGACTTGCTGCTGCACTCTCACAGCTGGATGCCTCTCAGCTCCATCTCCTCCAGTCTCGCCATATCCCAGACGTACCTCTTCCGCACGGGCTCCGCCAGGCAGTGCCAGCTTTCCAGCATGCTCTGCCGTTCTGTGCTTTCTCTAAGGCTCATCCCAGCCATCTCTGCCCAGGCACAAAAAGACCCTTCCTGCTCAGCACAATCAGTTTGCGTCGCTTTGGCGGACGAGAGATGACCAGATGAGCTCCCGCCGCTCCCGCCCGGCGCGGGCGCTGTCCGTGGTGCTGAAGCCTTTCCCTCCGTCCCACCCTGCTCGGTGCTCTGCATGCCGGCACCGTGAGGCCGTACCTCTGCAGGAAAACCATTTCTGCAGACGTTTCCTGCCCAAACCAATTAGCCAAGAAGCTGCATTATATGGTTTTGCTCCAGCAGAATGAGAAAAACATTTCAGATAAGTTTTCATTCAAGAAATGTCTCACCCACCTCCTTTCTCTCGGAGGCTCTGTAGTCTTTCAAAAGCATCATTAAGCTGTCACTTTGTAATCTTCAAGTAACCCATCTGTCTGTCAGATTTGGCTTGGGGTTTTGGTCATCTTTATCACAGTGAATCTGGTGGTTTCAGTCCTGTTTGCTAGAGCTGGGATGTTTGACTTCTTGCCAATAGAGGTCAAAAATTCTGATAATATCTGTAAAAGTATTTTGTGGCAGAATGAATCACTAAACTTTTCGTGAGGCAGATCTGATACCTATTAAATCCACAGAGAGATCGGAGTTTACAAATCACTGAGTGAGTCATGCAAACCTAATACGCTGAAAACATAGATATATAAATATTAACATTAATATTAATCCGTTCTCGTAAGTACAGGACAGATGATTCCAATCAATAGTATTATATTAGTTTGGAGTTTGGTAACTGTGCATCACAACCTGTTTGTTATTGAGGACACACTGGCACTATCACTATTTCAAAATGATTCTTCGAAGTTTCACTCCACATAAATTGTGCATCTTAGTTGCCTGCATAAAAAACCACAATGTAGATGAGCACCATTATTCCCTCTGGGAAAGAATACCAGGGAAACTGAAAGATTCTCAAAATTAAAAATAGGAAGTAGATTCTTACATCCCCAGTTTCTTCTGGATTTCTGACAATCAGAAGCAGCTGGACAAATGCACATATAAGAAAGATATTTGTGTAGAAACCTACAAAATTTGATGCCCTTGGACTCCACTTCAACCACAGTGCTTGGAAATTTGAGCAGGCTTATTAAACTCGGGGATATTGCTCAGAAGCTTCATACTACACACAGGCCAAAAGATCTTGCTGCTTAACAAGTCTAACAGAGGAATCAGAATTCCATGACAGTCAATGTCCCTTTTGCACTTTCAGCAAGCAGACCTCAAAATCCAGATGATACCTGAACTATCCTAGAGGCAGCTATGCAGTCATTGTTAAAGTAAAAAGTTTTCCTTCCTCTACCATGTTAGCAAAAACTTTAGTTTTTCAGTTTCCAAGGATGTCGACCTAACTCTCTAATCAAACTCAAAAAATCCCATTTTTAGATGTGTTGGAAACAAGAGTTACTTTTACCACATAAATAACTTCAATGTGTAAGCATTTTTTTTAATTATTATATCCCAATTTGACAAAATAATAGTGACAGTATTAATTTAAAATTCAATCAATTCAGCCAAATTAGGCTATGAAGTGGGGGGGGAATGAAAACTGTGTGACAGCTGAAATTATATCAAGTCTAAAACTTTCCATAATGTGTTGGTTGAAGACCAAATGAAAAAGTCTGACAAGCAGTCTGATTTGTTTCAAAAGTTTAGGTATTGCCTTTTATCTAGATCCTGCTTGGAAACAAAACATTATCAAGCAGAAATAGTAATTTCACAGTTGACAAGACTTGGCATTCAACAGCAGTTCTTATAGCACCACAGCAGGCAGAATGTGACTCATCACTCGTCCTTAGGCTGCACAGGCTCATTCTCTGACACCCAACAGCTTTTCCTTTATCTTGGTTGGGTAGGAGCATTAAGGGTCTCAATTTTCCAATGTATTTCACAGTGGCTTACCTAAAACCTGAATTTAGCAAAGCAAAATTTCAGCACTTAGACTGGTTGCAATCAATTATTCAACAATGGGTGGAAAACTGACTAGACACGAGAGACAGTGATTCTTATAGCTGGTTGCTCAAACACTTCATCCTTTTCTCCTACAGTGGTGTTTAGGAAGCAGGCCACTTGTTTGCAGGATAAAAAAGGTCACTGACCTCTGTTCAGGTGACAGATTTATTTTCAGTGCACAGTTACACTCCAGGAGGAAGCATCCAGGGAGTCAGCCAACAGAGATTTAAACCATAGACCCACCAACTTACAAAACAAATAGAGAAAGAAAAGGCTTTTTGAGATCTTCCATCATCACATTATTTCATGCCAATTGATTTTCTT
Source organism: Rhipidura dahli (assembly GCA_013399225.1). Classification (NCBI taxonomy): domain Eukaryota; kingdom Metazoa; phylum Chordata; class Aves; order Passeriformes; family Rhipiduridae; genus Rhipidura; species Rhipidura dahli. Next base: position 215,942 of record VXAC01007664.1, read on the forward strand.
TGTCCTTTGAGAGATTTTCTCAAATACTGGGTATTTTCACATGCGAATATGGCGACCACTGGAATTGCAAGGGAATATCCTTCTTCTAGGGAGGATGTGTTGATCTGAGCTCTTTTAGGTCAGCTTTTAGAATGAAGACATAAGAGCATGCATTTCTCACAACCATCAAAGGCAGTTGATGGAAAGCTCAGGTGAAAACCTCAGTGTTACAAGGAGAGGTAAAGCAAGAGAGACAAATTACACCCTGGCATCCTTCAGACTGGAGACTCATGGTTTTCCAACAAGATCTAAATCTGCAAAATATAAAACACACTACCAAAAATAAATGTTTAGATCACAAGGACACTAATGACACTTCACCTATTCAATAGCAGCTCCACTCTCTGTACAACCAGAGCACACACATGACTATGGTAGGAAGTCTGAGGCAATAGGGCAGCATCTGTGTTGCTCTTCTGCATAGTTTTAAATGCTTGGCACAACTCAGCTTCTCCAAGTTGAAGCTACTCAATAAGGCCCAACATTCTCATTAATTTAAGGGCAACATTCCCTTTGTCAATGCAGTTCACAAGGTTTGATCATTCTGCATCTGCACAGTTGTTTGGAAAAAAATAATTTGCTCAGTAAAAAAACAAAGAATATTTTAATCATTACCAGCATTACCCTGGTAATAAAAATGTGATGCTTCCCACCTATCCCCCTCCCCCACCCACGATGAGAACTTCATTCTAGTTTCTCCTAGTGATGTGATACACTTTTCACTGTAAAAAATAACCCAGAACTATCAACCTCAAATTGATTATAGGAACCAGAAGGACCGCTGTGAGCTTCCAGTTTGTACTAAAATTCAGAAGCTGAGCAGAGATCATTTGGACCATCAGCATGGCTTTAACAAAGTAAAAGAGACCAAACTGAAGGAGAAAAAACTATCCTAGTCTGCAAGTTTGCCTGCAGAGAGCCCTGAAATGATAACATACTGCAGCAAAAGATGCCTTTCTTCTTGAAATTACGGCAAGCTGACCTTATTCAGAATATGAGAAACACTGCAGAAAAAAAAAAACATGGCACTCCACAAAATAATAACACAGAAAATTAGGGGAAAAAAACAGTAACAATCACGTTTTAACCACATTTTCCTCTTTGATACAACAAATAACTTCCATTTTCAACAATGGGAGTTACTCACGTACAACAAATGGAAAATAGGACCCAGTCTGCTCAGAAATTGGTGTGAATGGAAAACACAGATTACAGGCAACAATAAAATATATTTCTACTGATAGCTCACTTTTCTTCTGTTGTTCTCATTCAGAGTCAGGAAATATGCCCCTGTATCCTTTCCTCTTTCTTCTTTCTTTTTGGGAAACCATATTTTCCAATTTTTATATATTGAAATTCAAACTCAAAATACACACATTTGGCACCTTGAAAATTCTGATCTTTAAGCGGTTTTTGATAGAAAGGTGGAAAGTCTCTGCTTTTTCACAATGAAGGATTAAAAAAGCATACAGGAAATAATGGAAGTCATTATCAGAATTTTTCTGATAATATAATATAATAAACAATAAGTTTAATTTTTATGCTTCCAGACAACAAACTTATTAAATGAAAGCAAAGTATGTCTTGATACAGTGTAGCACCAATTTCCACAAAACTTTTCAAAACTTTCACCAAATATTTTAATTCCATTTAAAAATTCTATCTCTAGGTTCACAGCATTATGCAGCACTATCATGCAGAAAGTTCATAATGTGATGTAAAGGGGCACAACAAATAAAAATCTACATAACATCCTTGGATCTTTCCTGTTCCAGAGAGAACCCTGCAGTCAGAAACATATCAGCTTTTCCCCCTCAGCAGATGCCAAAGTCTGGACAGAGCCAGTCAGAAACAAAGGCAGCTCTTTATGCAAGCCAAGCTCTCCCCTGTGCTTGCTCGAGTTCTAATATTGGGGTTTTTTTCAATCCTAAGCACAGCTATCCCCAGAAGTCACTTCACAGTATAGTCAAGGAGACATCTACTCCCCATGTTGGAAATACCCAGTTCATCTGCTCTGATGAGGATGAAGATTTGACCCTGCACAGTAAATATGAGGTTGAGAGCCGCAGCTGAGACACACCAGAGCCCAGCCAGCAGAGCTGAGACTTCTTTCTGACCTAAAAGGGCATCTGTTTTCTAATGTGAGTATAATATTCTTTTCCCTAGTCCCATACCGGTTTCATCTTTGCATGTAGCCAATTATCCTTCTCAAGTCTAAAGAACACATTTCAAAGTCTTTGAATAACACTGCTCTCCATTTAATTTTTAAAAAATAAATAATATAAATTAAAAAAAAATGAAATATTCCAATTTGCTTTAGAAATTTTCTCAGAAGCAACCTGAGATGTTGAACCCAAACTCAATATTACAGTGTCTTGGAGCATGTAATTTTTAATGATTTAGAATTAAAAGTACCAACAATCTCACAAGATTTAACCTTCTTTTGTTTCTCATCAAAACATTCAGATATTTCCTGCCTTGCATAGCATTAGACTAGACTGAACAGTCAGATCTTTTCTGATCACACTTTCCACTCTGCACTATTCCAAGAAAAGCTTAATCATGTTATGGCATGTCTGTGACCAGTAATGTGATGAGGGAAAAAGGAGAAAGAATTGTTCTGCTAACAGGAGAGACTAATACAGAAGAATAAATGAAAAATAAGTAGAGAAATCTGTAACAGAACAAATATAATTAAAGAGAAAGCTTTTTGGAAAGTTAGACATGAAGAACAATTTCTTATTCTGAAATTTTCCTGCTTCAACATTTCATTACTAGTCCCTTAGGGCTGTCCACACAATTGCTTAGAAACCATACTTATTTATGCATAACTTGGATCTTAGTTCAATAAATCAAAATAATTTGATTCCAGTCATAACCATTTAATATAACAGATGAAATTATTCCAAAAGCATATTCAGAGAAATATAAAGAAAATTATTTGTCACTTATACTTCTGCCATCAATTTTAAAAGAGCTACAAGGGCTTTTGAAATTTTATGGCTGCCTTTAAAAAGATGGCACTAGTGAGCCCATATATCATACATTAATTTTTAACCCTATCATCTTCTAAGGTGAAGTTTTGAATAAAGCTCCAAACTAGGATTTACAATCACTGTCAACAAAGTCTGCACATTACAGAGATTAGTGGAGTAGAAAATAATGAGGAAGACACTTGCCCTTACAGAAGGTTTTCGATTGCATGGCCAAGTGACTCGATGCATTGAAAAAAAATCTTGAAATACGACAAAGTGCAGGAGGCAGATCCCACCCACTGGATAGGAACTCAGGGATGGTACGTGGGAGTTGTCAGACTAGATAGTGTCAAGAGCTGCTTCAGGCCCTGACACCAAAAAAAGGGGGATGTCAAATACTTGAGTAGGAATTTTGCTGCTCTTCGGGGGAATGGCCAGTTGGGAATAGCACAGATCAGTTATCCATGGTACACACATGGATATGGAGCACATTCAGAGAAGACAGAAAAAAAACAAAAGGTTTGAGAGAAAAGTTTGTGTTATAAACCTCAAAGTCTCAAAATATACCTTATGAAAGACAAAACAGAGAAGACCCAGGTCTGAAGGGGAAAACAAAAACAGATCTGGTAGAGAGCAACAAAAAAAATATGTTGACTAGATGCAAGGTCAGACAATTGAAGTAAGAGGCGATTTGCTGGCACCAACAGGTAATTATCAGAACAGCTCATCTTCAGAATGAGATGTGGTCAATTTGTATATTACATATCGAAATGAGAAGTGTGCTGAACAACCAAAGTGGTGCTTTCTAGTCTCAGCTATCACACTTGAACAGGAGAAGCAGAACCCACTATCGTGGTTTAACTCCACATGGCAACTAAGCACCACACATCTCCTTATCCACTCTCCCCCAGTGGGATGGGGGAGAGAACCAGAAGAGTAAAAGTGAGAAAACTCATGGGTCAAGATAAAGACATTTTAAATAAGCAGAAGACGTGTGCAAGTAAAGCAAAACAAGGTTTTCACTCCCTACTCCACATCAGTAGGCAAATGTTCAGACATCTTCAAGAAAGTGGGACTCCATCACTCGTCAGAGTGACTTGTGAAGACAAACACCATCACTTCAAATGTCCCTCCTTGCTTCCTCCTTCTTCCTCCAGCTGTATATGCTGAGTGTGGCATCCCAAGATATAAAATATCTCTTTGGTTACTGGGAGTCAACAATCCCATCTGTGTCCCCTCTCTGACCCTCTGACCCTTCCTCTTCCAGGACAAGACTCCTCTGACCACACGAACCATCTGCTTGACCTGCACCACAGCAGTGCTTACTTTTCATTTCTGCTTGCAAAGAGAGCTGATGCATAGACTGCCACGAATGTGTAGTCTCAACAGTTGTATTTGATTTGAATTCTGTGCCTAGTGACATCTAGGTTTATTTTTTAGATTCATCTTCAAACACTGTCCCACGGCCAGGGGAGTGCAAATGTCACTGACACAAAATAACACAGGGACAGCAGAGAAATTTTAAAATACTCTTATAATAAATAATTACCCCAGCCGTACCCATTTTTATTTAGGAATACTGATTTCCTACTCACCTTACAGAAAGTATGAAAAATTCTACCCTGGCTACTCTGTGATAGCAAATTTGGCTTGTGCTTAAGTACTTCTGTTTCTACATCAAAGAGTAATAATTATTTTTACTTTTTTTTAAACCAGGACTATGCAAACAAATGTTCACAGTCATATGTATCAGTTGTCCAAGAAGCCAAGTATTTAGCACCCTCATCCTGTGACCTTCAGTGAGAAGGAAAATGCTCACCACCTTACAGTAGATGCCAACCAGCTCAGCAATACCCACACCGTTTTTATCACATTAAGACATTAAACCCAGAGTAGCATTTAGTAAAAACAGAAATTTTTTAAGGAATGTTTAAGTTGCAAGTGGAGGTTTATTTTTAAAAACAATAAAAATGTCAGTGATCCAAGGATACAAATACATGTGGCACGATGCCCATGTCTCAGCCAAGGAAACAGGAACAGATGACGCTAAATATGCTATAGGCTGTTAGTTAGAGGAGCGTGCCAACAGTGCAATGTGTTACTACACAGGAAGCCTGAGTTCAGAAGCAACAAGAGCTTGTTGAAACTGCAGCTGAAATGGTGTTCTACAGAAAACAGCTTTTTTCACAAAACAGACTTAAAAAAACTCACAGAACCCCCCATTTTCATTTAAAATTTAAAATATATTAGGTAAGAAAAACTGTTTTCTAAATAGAAAAGAAACAGGTTTTGATGGCTTGCCAAAAATAAAAGGAATGGCTGAGTGTCACATTTATCTGCTTCCTGGCTTGAAGATATTTATTGTCAGTGATGCTACAGAAATTAAAAAAAAGTTATAATTTTTCAGCTTTTTATTTTTGGCAAGTTTCTGCCCTGGAAATTTGCTTTCATCACCCTTCAACAGGAAGTAGTTAATTTTCAAATAGCTGTAGCAACATTCACCTGAGTTCCTCCTTTCTCCTGTTACTGCATATGACAGGACTACATAACATTTAAACCAACAACAGCACCAAAGGCAAAATGCTGCGTACTGCTTTTCTTCAAACTTGCAATCAGGGACAATTCTGCAGGGAATTACAAACAAAGCAGTCTTTAATTAACTACTGTTGAAATATACCCTCCTCCCACGAGCTCCTCTCAGAACAATAAAGCAAAAAAAGCTCAAAACCAGCATTTTCATGCTATTTTATGAACCTGCCCTACAGGAATGGTGCAGCTCCTGCCTCTAGGTACAGATTGTGTTTTCTGGGTCTTATACAATATTCTGCCATTCCCAGTTCCTCCAGAGGAGTGGCAGCTTGCAGCACCTTTATAAAGGCTGGCAGAGATGAATTTAGCCGCTGGAGTCTGTGACCTGAGCTTGCTGGAGCCCAGCCACGCTGAATGAGGAACAGGCAAGGGCAGCAGCACAGGCAGTGCACTCACAAGAGACTCATCAGCTCAGCCAAAGCCATGTGCCTGTGTCTCATGCATAGGGGTTGGCAAGAGCACAGGCTTCTCTGCTTCAGTCTGTGAAGAAAGACCTGAAAAGAAGGGGTGGGGTGGCCAAACCCAGCCTGATCCTACTGCCATCCCATCTGTAGGTCTCCAGCTCCTGGGGTGGCTTTTTAGGGCAGCTGTAGGGCAGTTTATTTGAAACCTGTTGTCTAAGAGTTTGTTTAATTGTATGGCAACATTTGTTCTGCCTGCTGTGTAACAAAGCCACATTTAGATGAAGAGGCTGTATTTTCTTAAAATAAATGTATTAATGATCCTGATTTCATAATCCTTACAATATGAAAAAAGTTAAGCACTTACTGGCCTAAGTGCAGGTGACAGAAAATGAATTTGTGCAAAACATGGATGGTGCAACTAAGTGACAGTGTATCTAGTTAATATTCACACTGAAACTTCAAAAATAAGATACAAAAAAAGCTTTCTGACTTTCAAAGGCAATTTAGGGGAAAAAAAAAGACATTGGAAAATCAATCTGTTTTCAGTCTCTGATTAAGGCAGTGTTTTCAGGGGAAGCATTTTCAAGCAAAAAATTAAAAATGCCATTAGGAGCCCAGTTATGACAGAGATGTGATCCCAGTGTTGTAGCTTCTCTGCCCCACTAAGGGCTTTAAATCACCCGAGTGCAGATTTCCTGCAGGATGCTGAATGATAAGAAGCATTAAGGAAAGGTATCAGCAGTTTGAGGTCAGTTGCCTGCTCTTCCAGGAGCTGTTACCTGAACCTCCATGGTACCCTTTTGACTGGGCCTAGAGCTACCTCGCAATCCTTTCCAATACCAAGTATCCTTCTTTTGATCCATTAAGTCTATGGGCTCCTAAAATTGCCTCCATATTTAGGCTGCCTCCTCCAGGATTGGGGAATGCCAGACACTCTCAGCTGCTCTGCTGCTCCTCAGAGGAGTGGCAATCTATGGTGAAACAGCAATCTATGGTGATCCTTCTATGGAAGGATCCAAATAATGGACTTTTCCAGTGTAAACACATTATGGGAAATTTTTTTTGTGTCCTGTGATTCTATCAGGCATTAGGTGGACATACAACTGAAAACTGACTGAGCTTTTAAGATGAGAATGTGGAGATCTGAATTGTCACAAATATAGTTATTGCATATTTATAAGATAGCTTTAAAGAAGTGAGTCAACAAAATCTATCCCTGGTGTGCTGATTATGATGGACTGATTTTTAAAAATGGGTTGAGAGAAAACCTGAGGACTGGAAAGTGTATTGTATAGAAATTAATAGGTCTGTTTAGACAAGTAGATACAAGGTGCATTTGTGGTGATTTCCTTCTATCTGGGCCCAGGCAGGTTTTCTTTCCACAAAGAGGTATATATTCTTTTATTCTCTGCATCATTCAAGTAGTTGTGAACCCAACTTGTCCTTAGTATTGTGTGACAGCCTGCTGAGGAAATGGCCCCAAAATAATGAGGGATGGGATTCAGTGAAATATTGTTCATATTTTTACTGCCACGCAGATCTACACAAAGGCTCCACAATAGCAGCAGCATTCTGCTGATCTACTGATTTTCTTCTGTGTAGACCCCGCAGAGGCACAATAACAAGAGCAAAATAATAAAGATGCCAGCTTTGTGCCTGTGCTTGTTATGACTGTTTCTTTAAATAAGGCAGACCATGAGAACATAATGTGTCCATACAGGGATGCATTTCATCTCCTCACAGAAAAATAATCATGAAGGGAGCACTTCAAATCTATTAAAATATTCCCACTTCCTCTTCCACCAGCTTCCATTAAGAATAGCAAGAAAGGTTAAAGATTTAATGGATGTTGAGATTGAACTTGCTGTCCTTTTCAGACCCTCCTGGACAGAGCCAATGGCCACCACTCACGCTGTGCATTACCACTGCCTGAAAAAGCTTCCTATGTTTTCCTGACTTTCAGATAAACCAAGATTTTCAGTCTCTAAGGCTCTGTAGCTCAAGACAAGATCTTGTTTTCAATAACAAACATCTACCTTGATTTATTCTCCTCTTCAGCCAGGGTAATTCAGTTTTTAAAAGTTGCATTTCCAGATTTTGCAGAACTGGGTAAAGCTCTCAGGAGTACACTTGGACTGAATGTAGGTATTCTTCCATCTCTCACCAAGGTATGAGTTTCAATTGGAATGTGACATTTTCAATGCTGACTAAAAAATGTCAGTATTTTCAGGATTCTGAAATATTTTGATATGAAACTTAAAAGCTGAATATCACACCAGTGAGTTCTGGCTCTGCAGACAAACTGCTGTCACATTATCTGATCCACCCAGGGAGGCCACTGCCACAGAATCAGGAGTATAGCAGCTCCCAGAGCTCCTCTCACGGCAGGTTTTTCTGGACTTTCAAACTCACGACAATTCAATCCGGAGCAAATCCCAAAAGCTGAAACCTTCCTCTTATTCACTGAAAATGCATCAAAGAAGAGACACATCTATAAGACATTTAGATTTTATAAATTGGTATTTTTCAACAAAGGCCTGCTTTGTCAGGAAATTCCTGGCCAGCTCTAATCAGGAATGCATCTGGGAATCAAACGTTTTGTCAGATCTATGGGCAAGATGGATTTAGCCAAGAACCAAAAGGGATGTGATATTCTGATCAGTGATCCAGAAGATCAAAGGACATGGAAAATCAGAAGATGATAGAAGTAGCCAGCAAAATTCTTTACTTGCAATTAAAGTAGTTTAACATCAGATCTGATGAGAAGCACAGTGTTTACCAGTGAAAAACACAGTTCTGGACAAAAGGGGCTGCATTAGTGGGAGCAGAGAAGACCTAAGCTACTATAATCAGAGTGTACAATTTTGATGATGCACTTTGGGGCCAGAGGCAATGGGAAGAAAGCAAGGATTGTGACCTCTACTTTTCTCCTACCAATTCAATGATTAACTAACAACGCATGAGAGCATTTATCCTCAAGAAACTTAAGTTTGTTTTCAAATAAAGTTTCAAAACAAAACCAGCCAAACAGGACTCCGTGGGTCCTGGGAGCAGCCACAGTTCAGTTGGACAGTAAATTTAATTTCTCAAAAGTAATGTTGTTTACATTGTCCCTACATTAGCCTCTAAAAACTGAGATCCCCAGAGCATTATTTACAGGAAGGCAGTGTCAACAGGCAACAGTTCTACTATTCCTCTGAGCAGGGGCATTTTGAACTATATGTCCTATTTTTCCAGCCACTAAATGGTTATGACTTCTAGCAGAAGGCTGAAGATGCAATTTCAAACCCCCTCAAGCAGAGAAGGAACTGAACTTGGCTATGTTACTGTCTGGCTGGATCACTGCCCTTCTAGCCAAGTTACTACACAGCAGAGAGAATTTGGGCCCTTACTGCTCCCGTGGCACCCCAGCCCTGGGGCTTGATCCACCTTGTCAATAAATTGGCTCCAAAACAGCCATCTTCCCCAGCACTCACTCCGCCTACCCCACAACACCAGTTCCACACGATCTGCTTTCACTCAGTACCTCCCTCCTCCCTCTGCCTGCACCCAAACCACCACCCAGAAGCTGGTTACAACAGTCCCTCTAGCCTGGAGATAAACCCATCTGTGGAGGTACTTACCTGAGCCACAGGAGAAATATTTTCATGCAGATGTTGATTGCCAGAAACCACTCCCCTCAAATCAGTGACACTGCCATCATTCACAGAGGAGAACAGCAGTCTGTAATTCTCCCCATCCCTCTGGTGGTGCAAGACTTGGATTACCAGCCAAACACTAGACCTGCTTGATTGGCAGAGGGGAGAGAAAAAACCTTTTTTGAAGAGAAAATAGTTCTTGCTTAAATGTTTTCCCACATGGAACATCTGATGCATCAGCACTGCTAACACATCTGCAAATTAAAAATTGTTTCTTCCAAAACCAAAAAAATTTGTAAACATGGCATTTTCTGTCTAAATTGAGCATTCAAACAATCATCAGATGCTATGGAGACTTGAGGGAACATAAAGGGAAAGGGATGAAGTGTGCATTTTTCTTACTTTTTTTCCCTAACCTTCAGATTTATACAATGTCCTTCATTACATTCTCTGTAACTGGAAAGTCCAATCTCTGAAGTGCAAGTAGTCTACTTTTCAACCAGCAATTTAGCAATTCTGGCATTCCAGTATCTCCTGGATCCCACTATTCACGGGTACCAAGTCTCCTGGTTTGTGACCTCTGGAACAAAGGGAGCTTTGTACTAAACAGGGTATGAATAATTGTTACATGTGATATGTAGTAAACTGGTAGCTGCAGAGTGGGTGCCATCTGGAGAGGCAGGCATTTACACAAGCCTTTTTTGAAACCAGAATGAAGGAAAAAATTTGCCATAGGAATAAAGCTGAACCTGCACAGGCATGCAGGATTCAAGTGACTCTTGCAAGAGAAATGCCTCATGTGGATGTTTGTAATTAACAGACAGAGCACTATGAGCCCTCCAGACATTGCTGCCACATACTCTGAGCTGGACCCAGTTTGAAGCAGCAAGTACATACTCACCTGCTGGCTGCTGGAAATTACTGTCTCTGGGAAGCAGTAAAATCAATTATTCACATCTCCTGTGTCACTGTTACCCACACTGCTACCAGCATAGGTGGAAAACTGAGCTTAGGGCTTGATTTTAACAGATTCCTATAGACTACTTTTATCTGTCACTGGATAGAAAAGCTTTAAAAGGAAAAATCACCATTCCACTTTCAAAACAGACAAGTAATGTTAAATGCTATTAACATACCTCCTGATGTCCTGTTTCCATCCATCACACCTCCTTTCACCAACACTGCACTTCCTTTAACCCTTAAAACCGTCACTTGAGCCAGTTTGGGGAATCAGAGTGTTAACAGTTTGTTAATTGTGGATGGTTCCTTATATGTGTTTGATATCAAGCCACAGGCTCTTTTCTGCCTGCAAGGGGGTTTGTTACTCATGTGTGTACTTTAGCTCTGCCCTGGCCAAATGCTGGGCATTGGCACTGAGCAGAGATTGAAACATTATTGGAGACTCATCTCTTCTGTTCCTGTTAGCTACACTTCCATCCCAGTTATTTCTATTCCTATTAGCACCCATCATCTAGTCACCGCCTGGAGTTCAGCTCTCCAGGGGACTTGGATAAAAAGACCTTGATAAAAGCAAGGGTAGTTATAAATGGCATTTTCTGGAGCAGATTTCTAACAAAGAGGACAGGTATTGAGACACCAAAAATGAACCAACCACACTTAAAAAATAATGTTGCCTCAAAGAATGGAAGTAAGGATAAGAGGAGGGATGAGGGAGTGCGGGGGACGCAGCACAGGCAGCTGTCAGCTGATGTTCTTATTGCAGCCCTACCCAGCCTCTTCCAGAGGGAGAAGGCACAAGGTTTGAAAGTGCACACCATCAATGTTGCAGAGGGAAGGAATTATGTAAGACAGTGCCAAGCAGAGACACAATCCATCCCTGGAAAGCCTGTGCCTGAAAAACAGTGTACAGGTGTTCCTCAGCAGAGCTGGGGGCCTCTTGCGTGTCTGCAAAGGGTGGCTGAGTTGAGAAACAGCTGAGAAAAGTAATGGCTGCTTGTGCCATCTGCCACGGGTCACCAAAGGGGGCTGAGCTGTGCACATGCCACTCCCAAAGCACACGGTCTGGGAAAAGGCACACTTCAGCTCCCAGCACATCGAAGGAAACCACACCACGTGTGGAGGGAAGGAGCCTCCACACATCTGCTGCTGCCAAGCTGGGGTGGCCTTTCCTGCAGTCTCACCTCTGATGGTCTCACCTCTGATCTCTCAGCCCTGCCCCCAGGGACATGCCAGACGTGACCAGGTGACAGCAGGGACACTCTGAAGCTCAGGCACAGGCGGCAGGGGGGTGTCCAGCCCAGGGCTGCTCAGCAGGAGAGGCTCAACCAGCCTGTAAGCAGCGCTTGCCAACAAAGCTGCTGCATCTCACCTTTCGGGCACACATGAAGGGAAGCCAATGCTGATGATATTTGCTTATTCACAGCTGGGAGAGCTTAATCAAAAGACCACAAGAAATGCCATTCAGTTTTGCTTTCTACTCCTTTCAGTGTTACTCCACTTATTTTAAAAATAGATGTCATAGCAAAGATTTATATTTAATGCTTTGCTTGTCAGAGAGGGAAGGAGAAATGAGTTGCTGAGAAGCAAGAAACTCTGAGAGGGAGGATGGGGATTTATCCAGGAATGAAAAACTTTGGGACTAGGTCAATTTTGAACTAATTTAACTAGAACTGAAGGCACTGCTCTGCTCACTCAGTGCAGGGCTCATTTCACACACCAGATTGTTGTGCAAGAGTGTGGGAAAGAATGAATTCAGACTTCAGAGGAAACCATTTGAAGGGGAAGAAGGAAGAATGTCCAGTTCAATCTGTCTTTAAACAATTTTACCAGGAGAACTGTTTCAGTAGAAGGACATTGGATATTTCTCCTGCATAATAACTGAGAGGCATTAGTTACCATTGGTTTGCTGATAATGAAATACATGTAGCAATGCATTAAATTTACAGTGGTTTTAAGCAATCTGTCAATAAATGCAAACATTTTTAATTCCTGTTATGCACCTGAAGACCCACTCCAGTTCTTTCATTCACCCTTGAGATTAATTATGGCAGTGCCTGTAACACAATATGTCCCATCCAGCAAAGATTGCTAGAGGATCTAATATAGCTCACTTCTCGGTATTTATATCTTTCTATTTATTTCCACTTGCACACATTTTTGCAAACTTTTTGCCATTTTGGATTTCACCTTAACTGTACACTCATGAGACAATGTACCAGTCCCTCCTGTTCCATGTGGAGGTAATTTCATTTCAGTTTCATCCACATTTATGAGAACATGGTGTGGAGCAGATTACCCAGAAATCTCTGGCTCTCGCCTCAGGCAAGGCTGGTCATGTTTGTCACAGCCTACCTGTGAAGCCCAGATAAGCCTCTCCTGGCTGTTCAGAACAGCACAGTTCCTCAGGTACACTAATGCCCAATGACAGCTCACCTGTGGTCTATTTCAGACAATTCAGCCCTAAAATATATTTCCCACCAGCCTTGTTTTGACTCACATATGCAAGTTTGCTACTGAGCCAATGCTCTCTGGCAGCATAATACTCAGAAACAGATAGTGCAAGCAATAAAGGAGTTGTGGAAGGCTTCAGGAGAGAAGCTTTGGGAAAAAGATCCACAGATAATGCACATTTTACTGAACCTATGAAGGTTATGTCTTTTAATGAGATACCCTAAACTTAAAATGCTGACTGGGTAACCTTCTGAGGTCCCTGTCTGGTTATCACGAATATAGTATCTACCAAGCAGGAGGTGTTGTGCCTTATTCTCTTGTTCTGTCTGCAGGACTGTTGCAAATTTTATTTTAGTGTGTTTCTGGTCTAGTTTAATAGACAACTTGTGCATACAAAAATATGTATGAAAGATCTCAAAGTGGCTAGTGATCACAAAAAATAAGAAAAAGCTGCAGAGTCATGGTTTCCTTCTGATCCTCAGCAGCAGCACATACTGAGTGACAAAGAAAAAAATTAATGGGAGAATTAACTTCTATATCTATTTAAAAATGCAGACAAATGTCAGTCTTGCTTTGGGTCATCCTGCCTTTTCTTATGGAACATTGCCACCAAGATGCTGATTCCTTCCATCTGCTTGAGTAAAAAAAATTGCACCGCGATATTAAAAACTGACACAAACTGGGTCACTTACTAAAGAGCAAGGGAAAAAGCACACCTTGTTCCCTGAGGATACTGCATAGGTATGTGACCTGCTTTGCTCAGCCAGCTTTTACAAACCACCAAGTGACACTCCTTCTCCTCTCAGAGCCATCCAGAGGACTTTCATCTCCGCACTTCTCTCCTGCTGCAGTGGGAATAAAAGCAACTGAGTGGCTGGAAGTCAGAATCCAAAGTTGAGACAGGCAAAGTACAGCCTAAAGCAACTTCACCTCTGCTTGCCTTCTGCCTCTGTGAAGTGCAGCCATCAAAGCAGCACTAACACAGCACCCAGCAGTGGCACAGAGCACGTAGCTCTGCTCACGGGAGCGCTCCATGCTCTGAGCCCGCACAAGGACGTGTCATCCCAGGGACTGAACGAAAGCAAAACATGGAAAAGATGGCTCATCTTCCTGCAGACTTGCATCCCCTGAACACTCAGCCCTCTGCTTCTGGGGCCTCCCAGAGAGGCCATGGTTTTCTGCTTTCGGACTTTTTCCTGTGGAAGGGCAGCTCAGAAGTAAAATGACGGTGTTGTGGGAAGGACCACACGCTGAATCAGCCCTGGCCCTCTCCTTCATCTGGGCTCCTCTGCCAGCTCCTTAATGTCTCCTGGACATATCCGGACCCTCAGAGGGAGAGGGGCTCAAAGGCCTTCCTTTCCACCAACTCCTGGGGCAGTTCTTCCTCCAGGGAGAGAAAAGCAGAAGAAGCTGGGTCCCAACCAGCCAGGGAAAAAGAAAAGTTATTTCCAAACACCACTTGCCAAAATCCAACAGGCTTCTACTAGAAGCAGCCATGAACAAAATGAGAATTTCTGAGGGAACACATATTCACCAAAGAAGTCCTATTGTTGCCTTTCTCCAGTCTTAAAATTAAGAGCTAAACACAGTTTAAGGGAAAAGGGGTTTTTACTTTGGTATTTATTTAAGGGTCTTTATGGTGCACTGCTTCATCTAGGTGGAATGCACTGAAATGTGCACTGAAATGCAGACGCACCATCGATCACATATACAATTTATAGACCTTGCAAATCAGTGACTTTATTAAAGATTCCCCCCTGGATGGGCCTATCTTAGTTTACAGGATGTGTTTGAGAGAGGACTTTGGTTTCTCAGGATAGCATAGGGCTTTCTGGCCTCGAACTGCAAGGCCTCCAGGATGTTTGGTCTCCTGGCTTAACAGAATATTGGGTCTAAGCTAAGTTATCAGACTTAAGGAATTACAAGTATGCATGTAAAATGCACTGGGGATACATAAAAGTTCTATAAAAGGGTATATAAAAGGTATATATAAAAAAAGATTAAAAATCATCGTGTCATCCCTATCTTTGGTCATTTGGAAAAATGCTACACTTGACAATTTTTACTAGAACTTCTTCTAACCAGTAACTCTCATGTTCTGCTCTCACTTCTTCCTCCTCTGACTCTTCCATGCATGCAGGGTCCTCTCTAACAGTAGACAAAGTAGGCTTTCAGTGGCCCAGCAGATTTCTGGGCATCACATCAGGCATGGCCCATAGAGACAACTTCTGTTTTGCATTTCTTCTGCATCCAGAGCCTTCCTGCTTTAGAGGAGGGGCAGAGTCCATTGGTTGGCAAGAGTAGTACAGGGACTTCGCCCACCTGCAGCCGTCTCAGACCCAGCTGATTCCTAAAGGCCTTCTGAAATCTGCCATCATATTTCCAACCTCTCTCACCACTGACCTGAAATAACAACTGATGAGCCCAACCATATAAATTATCTTCACATCCCCTGTGATTTTGCTTCACAAAATCCATCCTTTTGTCACAGCAAGGTTTGGTTTTGCCTGTACTTCTGCAAAGCAAATGTAAGTTGTTCCTTTCATTTTTTTGTTGAGACAGCAACTACATGGATGTGTCATGGATGGAGCACCTGCATGACCATTATAAGCCTTCCCATAACATCCCAGGTATCCTCCCACAAAACACTGCAGCAGCATGTTCTTCAGGGCAATATCTTAGCTGCAGTATTTATTTCAGATCTTTGTCGTTTTCTTCTTTGAATCCCAGCTGTGAAAATGGAACTGAATATAAAAAAGATCATTTCAATGTCACCGAAAGAGCCCAAGACTGCACATGCATGCACAGCTCTGACTGTGCTGCAGTGCAGAGCCCACAGCCACAGCACTTGGAACTTGGAGGCATCCAGTGGGTTCACTCCAGGTAAGATCTGTGGCTCCCACATAATGCCCAGCACATCAAGCCTCAGCCATCAGGCTCTCAGGAAGGGAAGCTCTCAGACTGACCCCCTGGAACCTGTTTTTGTAGACATTGATGAATATAAAGCAACACTGAAGAATTAAACCTTCACAGTGTGTGATACCAAACACTCAGACCGAGAAATACGCTTCCTCACCCTCTTGCATGTCCTTTATTATTTTTAACTAAGAACTACAACAGTTAAATAGAAATCCTATGGGACATGCTGGGATGGAAACTCACCTGGTTTTTGTGCTTCTTGTGCCACCCACTGGAACAGGCTGAAAGCACGAGCGAAAAGAAAACATTCAGGACATTTCAAATACAGCACATTTTAGTATACCTCATGTATTAATATAACTACAGCTTGCAAAATGCTTTAACTTAGCAGCTGGAGTTAGTTTAGTCAGTTGTCATTAATTCAAAATATCTGAAAAGAAGAACCCAGGTTTGTTAATCTCCTGACCAAATGCCTGCAAGACACTAAAGCAGTTTGTCTTTCAGGACAAAGGCAAAGACAGTTCCATGATGTATCAGTATTGGTGAATTCTCTAGACTCTAATGACATTGTACTGAGTATAGAGAACACCTCATCTAACACAGCCATCCACCTCCAGCCACTGGCAGGTGAGAAAGTAGGTCTGGAGAAGCTCTTAATCTTACATGAGGAAGAAGGAGGTTACTCAGCTAAGGAGCTACAAGAATCTGTCTTGTCTAGTCAAGCAAAATGAGGGCAGAGTGAGAATATGCCTCTTTCCAAATACATCTTGTGCGTGTATTCCAAGGGAGTACAGCCTCTAGGATGGGGTTCACAGTGATTAATAAATTATTATAAAATTAACCAGGAAGTAATTTAAGCCGAATACCCAGGAAAATATAAGAGTGTCAAAGCACAGATCAAAGCCCTCCAGTGGAATAGAAAATGACTACTTTACTTTTTTCATAAAAAAGATCTTGAAGCATTTCTGAAAGCTGTTCTATGATGCAATTGTTTGCAATAGCAAAGCATCACACCTAAGGACACAGCCTCGCATCTATGCATTTCTACTGAGGAGCTGTATCTGTATTCTAGAAAGACTGCAAAAAACAGAGAGTTCAGTGTGACAGCACCATTAAAAAAACAGCATTTGGGTTTTGGTCAGGTTTTTTTTACCCTAAAAATTAATACGGGGCAAAATACAGTAGAACCTGCATTTGAGACTCTCTCTAATGTCATCCCCAAAAGGCCATTTTGAATAACTAGCCGTTTAAAGTACCCACTAGGCTTCCAGCACAATTTTATTTGACCTTTTAATAAAAGAACAGCATGTAAAAAGCAAGTTATTTCAGCTGATAACATGCATAACTGCTTAAAGCAAACCTCTACATAACCTAACGAGCCCATTGTCCAAAGTGTAATTTTCATAAATGTATGTCGCAAGTGCATTTTCTGGTTTTGAAGCTTCTTCTTGCCCAAGTCTGACTTCTTACATTTTTCAGTAAACCCACAAGTTAAGATGTTTCAAATACCTAACCAGGAAACCAAGTACTCACAGAGATTAAAAAAAAATAATAAGGTTACTTATTACTAAATATATATTCCTCTTATTTAAAGAAAATGTGAGGAACTGCATGAAGTTCCTTAGTCTCTAAAGATAACATATCAGACATTGCTGGAAACCATTGTTGTTCCCTTCCTATTATTAGGAAATTATTAGGACTTCAATAAATCTTTTTCTAGCTCACACCATAATACAGTCAAAGAGTATTTGTGTGTGTGTATTTATTATGACATGCAAACACAATAAGGATTCATAATAAAAAAAATACAGCTGAAACAGCTGCACCTCCTCCTTTGCCAGAAAATGTGCCACTTACTTAAACCATCTGGGGAGCAAGAAATTCATACTCGAGGTGCAGAAGATCAAAATGAAGATCCTCCAGCATCTTGCCAGCCACAGGTGTCACAGGAGCTAAACTTACCTTTGAATGAGTGACTTTCAATGCATTACTTCTGAAACTGAAAATTAGATTTTTTTTTCCTCAGGGATTCTTTGGGTGTATTGACATATCCACCATCACACAGAGATGCCACATAAAAAAAACCAAACTCTGTGGGCAGGGTGCATCTCCACTTTGTAGATATTTGACAACAACCATAAACTACAGGAACAGGTATCACCATGATCTACTGACTGTAATTAAACACCAGGCCAAGTGCTCCAGCCTATCTGTCATGTGCCCCATCACCCAAATGAAGGATCACACTGGCTGCACACCACTGAAACTCTGTCTGCTTCACCTTTGTGCCGGTTTGGCCAAATCTGGAGGAGAATATCCTCTGAGAGAAGGCAGGTTACAACCACCCCTCCCCCTACTAGGTTCAGGAAAAAATTTATTTTTCCTCGGAGGAAAGTGAAAGAGATAAAAACTATTTATTTAACAAACACACAGAAAAGAATAATAATGCCAAATAATAAAATCTCTCCCTGTGGAGAGAAACCTGGGAAGATTTCAGAGTCCTTCTGTAGGTGTGGTTGCTCTCGTCCTCCTTGGAGCTGGGTCGGCGTGGGCCCATCTCCGAGGCCTCGGAAGAAAGTTCTCCCAGTGTGTTCTGATGTTGTTGAAACAGTCCAGAAGAGAAGAAGAAGGGGAAAAAAAGCCCCAAGAGTCCCAAGAAAACAAATTTCAACTCTCCGTCTCCCTCCAGAGAAAGGGAGCCCAAAGCTGGCTGGAAAGCAGGCAGGGTGCTGCCTCTGCTCTTGCCACCGCAGCAGCCAAATCCAGAGGATTGTCAGTCTGTATCCTTGAACAACTGCTTTGAAAAGTTCTCTCAGGTTTTTTTTCTCTCTCCCCTCTCAGGCTCAGTTTAAAGGCACAGAAAGGCACAAAAATTAATTTCTGGGCATAGTGCAGATGATAGGGGATACACATCATGAAGTCACCCCAAGACAACCTTGCAGTGTGAGGGTAGCAAACGGGTGGTACTGGGGGCCTGATAGCCACACTACAGATGTTTGTAGGAGGGTTCATCTGGACAAATGTCACAGTTGTATGGACAGAGCACACCTGACCCTGTGCCAGTGGGAATCGAGGATTCATGTCCTGGAACTACTCCCAGGCACAAACCGCAGCACAGCAAGGCAGAAATTGGGAGATTTGCTTCAGAAACACTCTGCTTACCCAAAATTAAATACTGACGTAAGCCCACTCTAAAGTTCTTTCCTCTCTCCCCTAAAGTACTCATCCCCAAAGTAACTCTTACTGTATAAATTTATTCAATAGGAGCACCAAATTTCACTGTCTGAACCAAAAGACAGATTTCACATCAATTCACCTTCATACACATTTGTCTTCTGAGCTTGAGTTGTTTAAAGTAATTATCCATGCAATGAGAAAAATTGGGAAAATCTAGAAGAACCAGCATCCTAAAATCCTTGTTGCACTATAGGTCATAGTCTGAGAGTTAATCTTAGCAAGATTAATTTCAATTAACATGTAGCCATGCCACTGCAGCCAAATTAGGTAAGTACGTATATTAATTCAAATGAAGAAATGTGGGAGCACACTCTACATGTGACTCACCCATCATGCATAATTAGAGATATTAGGCTAATAAATGTTATTTTGAAATATGTAAAATAACTGTAAAAATATTTTTAAAACCTTCAGCTGAGAATGGTTATAAAAATGCAGAAAAGGGAGGGGGGAAAGGATCTTTTGTTCGTTTCAAGCTCCTTAGAAAAGAAAAACATCAATTCACCTGAATCTATTTTCATCCTATTTGTTTCAGCACCCCAGGTCAGCAATCTCTCTCCACCAGAAGTAAGCTCAGAAGGTTCCTCAGGAGCTCTTTTGATAAAATGCTGTCCTGTGCAATGACAAAGCTCTGTCAGCTCCCCCATGTGACAGTGCTATCACACAGTGTTCTCTGTTTTCTTCATGTGCATAAGATCTTGTGCTGCTGAGATCAAGCACAGGTGCCAGTACCTCAGGAAGAAGAAAAAACACAACACTTTGCCTCAAGCAGCCAAGAATATGTTGAGGTTATTTCTTCATCATCATCATCATCGTTGTTATTGTTGTTAGTTTTATTATTAAATTCAACCATAGCTGTCAAATAGAAGGAATTGCAGAAAGATTTTGGTAACTCCTTAAGGAATACAATCACATTGCTCACTCTGCTGCTTAAGCTTTCTGTAGGGGAATACAGTGGGACTTCAGGAAGTGCTACAGTGACCATGTAGAACAGTGTGTTTAAAATGTATTTCAGCAGATCTCAGAGTCAGGAAACTGCAGGCTTATGCTGAGAGACTTGAAAAGACAGAGAGCCTTGCCAGGAGGGAGACCCTGAGTTCACCTGCCAACACATGCACCTGCCAAGAATAATAGAAACGATAATAAAAATAAAAATGCAAAAACATGAAAGTTACACTGTGTTGACAGGGCTTCGGTAAAATTTCAAACAGAGGGGCTCTATCACTAAGTCTTCCCACTGAGCAACATTTATAGTTATTACTTTCTTGCTGCTGGCAGCAAGCCTTTATAGACATTTTGAGAATACATCCAATACAGGAAGTGGCCTGTTGTTTTTTCTTTCTTCCAGCTACATTATTGATATTTCAGAAGAGTAATTGAACTTCTCAGCACCAACTTGTTTTCTCCATGAACTACTATCCCCTGTAGATACACATTTTTTCAGGGCATATGTTAAAGTAACTATAAATCCTACGCCTAAATGGAACTTGTATTTTATCAGCTTTTGTAGGAGAAAAAATGGTATCCGAGCTGTAAAACATGTGACAGCATTTAAATTGTGCTGTTTCATCCCTTTCTTACATGTGCACACTCTCACATACATTTCATTAAAGTCTTTCTTTAAAAAACAGGTTAAAAAACCACATATTAGTCACCAAATATTTGTTCACCATGCACCAGCCAACAGTTTTCCTCAATTTGCTATGAACATGTTGTACGATAAGCAACATTAATACTCAAGCATCTATTCATAATAAAGTGAAATTAAATAACAGCAACAACAAAAACCATGGTGGAAAGAAGCCTGGAGAACCACAAAGAGATGTGGCTCCACTGTCAGCACTCAGCAAGTCTCTCCCGCTGTGTCAGGCTTCAGTGGGCACAGGACAGAATCAGAAGGCTCTCTTTGCAATCCTCCCACCAAGTAGTGATTCACAGCCAGCTTTCTGCCCCAGAAGCTACATATTTAAAATGGAAAAGTCAAAGGAGTAGCTTCCCTACCGCTGATTAGGGAATGGAAACCCTTTCCCTCGCATGGAAAATTAGGAGAGGGTTTTCTGCTGGGAAAAAGAGTTTGCAACTTTCCAATTAGGTCAATTTGTTACATGCTATGGCTGAGGCAGAGCAACATGCAGCATCACCACATGGTGCCTTCATTTCAATCCTCTCTACAGACCCAGAGGCCCCCACCACAGATGTGGTGACAGGGAACCCTGCCTTGTAGCAAATTAGTAGACTACAGGTGGCAAAGGAAAGAGACTCCATACCAGGAGCAGCCTTGGCTGGACTATCCCCACGAGGCATATTATGGTGGTACTGACACACACACACAGTGTCTTCAGCCCCCATTTCTCCAGAGTCCTGGTAGCACATCAGCTGTCAACCAAAGGGAGCAGTCACAGAACAGAAAGCTTGGCATCTCCTGGGAGATAGCAGGATACAGCAGGCACGGGTTCTTGAACCCAGAGACAAAGGGTAAGAGAGAAGAAGGGAAATTTTCAGAGCTTTTGATTGTATTCCTGAGCTTTAAAGCTAGAATCTGCTTCAGTGGGGGGTTTTATGTGTGCTGTGCACATGCAGATTGTGAAAATCCTGGTGTTATCAAATGGGAGTGGTGACAAGAAGCTGCCACACAGCTGGATGAAAACGCTGCCACACAGCTGGATGAAAACACAGCCACAGCTGGCACATGCAGGGCAAGGACGCTTCTGAGTAGCAAGTTTGGGCTGAGCTAGAGCTCGAAGGGTTTGAGATCGGGGTGAGGACAGATTCAGCAAGCAATGGTGAAAAATGAGGTTACTGCAGAAGGAGACTTGTTGCTTCCTTAAGAAGAATGGTGCTTATGCACTTAGAGAGAAGTGTGTGGGAGTAGAGTAGGGCAGAGGAATCCTTGGTAGAAAGTGGGCAAGAAAAATTACATCATGGGGAAGATATAAGAGAAAGAAGAAAAAGCTCACAAAGAAAAAAATTGCTAGTTTTCTTCCACATTTTCCAGGTACAAGAAGGATACATAAAAATGAAAAAGAATGTCTTTATATTTCAGAACCTCACTAACAGTTTCTCTCTCCCCTCCCAGAACACACCTTACCACCAATTAAAGTGCTTTCTGAAAGTCCTCCTTTCTGAAAATTCAATTTATTACAATGAAGAAACCACAGAAGATGTCCTAATGCAGTCCAACCAAGTATTTTAGGTCAAGCCAGTGCCAAAAGAAAATTGTAGTAGCAAACCATATTATCTAGCAGGATCATTTTGAATGTGGATTAAGCAATATTTTCATGCTAGTTTGAAAACAGGAATCTGTCATTAGGTTGATATGTCCAAATATATGCATTTAAATAAATGTCATGATTTTTACGAATCAGAAAGTGTCCTGGTTTTGACTGGGATTGAATTCCCTTTCTTCCTAGTAGCTGGTCCAGTGCTGTACTTGGGATTTAGGATGAGAACAATGCTGATAACACTCTTGATGTTTTGGTTGTTGCTGAGCAGTGTTTACACTAAGTCAAGGGCTTTTCAGCTTCTCCACCAGTTCACCAGCGAGGAGGCTGCAGGGCACAAGGAGCTGGGAGGGGACACAGCCAGGACAGCTGACCCCAGCTGGCCAGAGGGATATCCACACCACAAGATGTCATGCCCAGTGTATAATTCAGGGTGAAAGGTGGCTGCGGGTGGCTGCTCAGGAAATGGTTGGGGGTCACTCAGCGGGTGGTGAGCAACTGCATTGTGCATCACTTGTTTTTGTAATATAATTAATTTATCAGTAGAAGAAGGAGTAATAGTAGTCTTTTTATTTCCACTTCCGTGCTATTAAACTGCCTTTATCCCACTCCAGGATTTTTTTTCCCCAGTTCTCTCCCCAGTCCCACTGGGGAGATAAGTGAGCAAGCAGCTGTGTGGGATTTAACTGTCTGCATGTTAAACCCCAGCAGAAAGTTTGAAAGTTCTCATTGGATACTCCTACATCAATTTTTAGATGTCTAATTTAAAAATTAAAAAAAAAAAAAAAAACCACACACACATAAAATACAATTTTTCAGGAGTCTTGGCCAGAAAGCATAACAAAAATTCTCTGTTTATTATCTGTCACTCTTTTTAAAGGGTTCATTTTGTATTTACTTTCCCTTTTCATGGGCTAATGCTAAGCAACTATGTAAAAAAATATTTCATATTCTGTTTCAAAAACCTTTATAAATCTTACTTTTAGTTTACCCCTGCAAAAGAAGAGTTTGCACACCTGTCCACTCTTGGAGTGATATGGCCAAATTATAATTCAGCAAGCAGGTCAGAAAAATAAATCTAAAACAAGGAGATGCATTTAATGACAAACATAAAGAACATTCTGAACTACTCATGGACATACTGTGAGCAGAGAGTAAGGCTAAATACTTTTAATAATTTATTCATTCTGAATTACATATTCATCTGCTGTAGAAATCTACTGTGATCAGTAATCTCTTTCCTTGAAGCAAATTAGTTCCTTGTTAAGTGGGCTCCTTCTACAGCAAAGACCTGACCTTTCATGTCCTGAACGTTGTGGCAGTCAGAGAAAAGCTTGGTTACATCTTGTCCTTTACTCAACCAGTATCTTAAGCACCTGCCAGGAAGAATAAATATGCAAAACATAAGCAGATTTTCAAGGGAGGGTACAAAACAAACAAACAAACAAACATTTGATGAGGAAAGGAAAACGTAGGAAGCTGCGAGTATGAAATCTCATTTCCATCTGAGACACTGAGAGCAAAGGACATGAAGCCTGCCTAAATCCCCACACATCTCGAGGACTGCAATCAAACCAGAGCATGGCCAGAGCACAAGGGGAGCACTTGTACCCTGTGCACCCCTTTCATGAACATCCTTCCCATCTTCAGGAGTGATAACTGGAGAAGTGCCTGGAACAAAGCAGTACCAGCCAGGAGAGGGGGCTTCACCAAGGGTGGCTCAATCACACTTTAAAGTACATCATCATACTCTCTTCCACTGAAGCAGTGAGAAAATCTAAGATAAGACTTTTTTGTTCTTTGCTTTTGACAGATTAAATGTAGCTACACATCACCCAAACCTGCTAAAGTGGGTCCAGAGGAGGGCCACGAAGATCATCATAGGGATGGAAAACCTCTCCATTCAAAGACAGGCTGAGAGAGTTGGAGTTGTTCAGTCTGGAAAAGAGAAGGCTTCAGGGAGAGCTGCAACCTTCCAGTACCTAAAGGTGCTTATAAAAAGGATGGAGAGGACTATTTTTTATGGTCAGATAGTGACAGGACAAAGGGCACTGGTTTTAAACTGAAAAAGAGCAGGTCTACTTTAGATGTTAAGAAAAAATTCCTTACTCAGAGGATGGTGAAACACTGCCCAGAGAGGCTGTGGATGTCTCATCCCTGGAAGTGTTCAAGGTCAGACTGGATGGGGCCCTGAGCAATCTGATCTAGTGAGTGGCATTGCTGCCCATGGTAGGGAGGTCAGAACAGATGAATTTTAAGACCCCTTCCAACCCTAACCATTCTATGATTCTATGAATCTGTGATAAACCCAGTACTGGCCCCTCTTCCTCCTTTGCATGAGTCTGATGTCTAGGCAGCACTTGGATTATGAATTCTTCCTGGCTGAAACATGCTCAGGCCACACATCCAACAGACCAGAGCAGCAGACAGGAGCCTGTGACCAGGTGACACAAGCCTAGACCCCACAAGGTATGTCACCCCTGCATACCCGTGTACCTCACCCACCTGCTTTTGCAGGCTGAAACAGCCACCAGCTGCAGAACTTGCACACTGGGAAGAACCTCTGAAATAATCACATGTGACCAAAACCTAAAAATACCAAGTAGAAAATCCTGGTTAAGACTTCCAAAACATAAATCATAATACAATTCTGAGTCATCAGTCACCACTCTTTTTTTAGTCCAAACAAGAATGTTGTTTCTAACTTGATTGTGACAACAAAATTTCAAATTTCCTTTGCCTGACAGAATGGACACCTTACTTAAGGAAATAAGTACTTAAATCACATTGTGATAGCAGTTTTGGGGATCAACATGCCTCCGGATCTGAAGCTTTCTTGTTTCTATGTAACATCTTCTAAATAAATTCTAGGGGAAGTTTCCTTTCCCTTTAAGGTGATCTGAAAGTTATTAAGGCAAATTCTGAGCTCTCCTCTACATTCAAAGAAAAAAGTGTTGCTGTTTCATTAGGTTAAACAAGGTGTAAAGGAGAGCAGAGTCAATTCCTTGGCTTTGTGACTGTCAGACAACTTCACGCTTGAGAGGCATGAAATTAATGATTAATTAGCTCATTCACTCATTCCTTACACAGGGAAAGAGGTACCTAAGTCCCTGTAGAGCACAGTATTATGAAACAGCTCCTGCTCGACTCAACACCAGACCACAGCCCCAAGGACCACCCGAGGACTCATTTCCTCCATCCCTCCAAGGACTCTTCAGCTAAGCTGCCCTATCAGTCTGTCAGAAAGCTGCCAAACATAGGCCATCAAAATATGTGATAGCTGCTACTCTATCCTGGCATTAGCCAAGGCTGGAAAAGGAGGAAAAGCTTAAGAAAAGCCCCTGACCATGCAAAAGATGGTTGTGTCTATGCTGCACCTACCAAACCTGCTGCTATTTGACTGTTACTATAAATCTTCCAAGGCTTTTAGGGAATGCCATTGTCAATATTCACACCCTGGCTAACTGGGACAGCTGAGAACTGTGATGCTTGTTTGGGAGATGATTGTAACTACCTCTAAACAGTGTTTTTTAAAGGCTGAGAAGTGTCAGCTTGAAAATTTTCAGGTGCTGATTTAGGGGGAAATCTCCTCTGGCAAAATGGTTTTATTCTCTTCCACGAAAGAAGGGAACCCTGTGCTGAGGTAATGGTTCTAAAAGCTTTTCAAAAATCCTTTCACTCCTTCCCTCACAGCCTTTCTTTAGATATATAGCATTCCATCTGAAAAACTTCGGTAGTGGAAACTTGTGCTCTCAGTTGTAGCATAATTTATAGTAACAAAATTTATATTTTCTGTTGATCTGTCAGCCTCTTAAAAGCTGATCAGAATGAGGAAGTTGGAACAAATGTGAAAGAAGACCAAATACATATGATAGAAAAGTACTGCCTATAGCAGATTTACTACTTCTACACTTGTATCTCATAAAAGAAAGTGTATACATTTCTTCTTTTCTACAAACTCACCAGAATAATTTTTCTCATTATTTTTATGAGGCAAGTCCTCCATCATTTTCACAGTATAAAAACAGTCAAAACACAGTATCATTTTGTTATATATTTTAATGCCCTGACATTTAATAGAACCTTTTCTAAAATAGTTTCTGTCCAATATCCCTATTGTTGTCTTGTTCAAATACTGCCCATCCCTCCATTTGAATAAAAGGTCCTGAGACCTCTTTATCTTCCATTAATCTCTTTCATTCCCATGAAACATATTTTTTTCTGCCATTTTAAGCACCACTACAACCACATCTCCAGGTTCTCCCTTCCTTTCAGTCCAAATCTAAATCTGAATCCTACTTCCCATCTTAGGTCTGGACTAGGACCCCACCTCTGACCCACAACACAAATGTTGTCTGAGAACAAATCTCTCAGCTGTCCTAACCTTCCTCTGAAGGTCCATTTCCAACCCCACTGCCAACAACCATACCTCTAGTCTCTCTCTTTTACTGGACTCTAACCCTAATTCTACTTTCCAGCTCAGGCTCTTCATAGCATGTGACCCACAAGGCTCCAGTTTTCATTAAATAATTTACCCATTCAGTATTTGAATTTATGTCCAGTAATCAACAATAAATATTCACAGTCTCAGTTTTGGCTTCCCTTCCAGAGGGTCGTGTTTATTCAACTTCTGAGCTGAGAAAAATTTTTACTACCATATCATTAATTATGAACAAACTCTGGCTTAACTTGAGCAATTAATAAAACTCAGGCTTGACCATCTGTGAAATTCTGCTAATAAGCATCATGTCAAGCAATTATCCTTTAGACTGGCTAATCTAGGAGATTCTGTTGTGGTTGCAACTCTTAAAAAATTTTAAAATAAACAGCAATATACTAACCACAGGCCAAAAACTCTAGTGGAGGTACGTCAATTTATACTTGATTAAATTGCTCTAATTTTACCAAGGAGAAATTACAAAGAAACTTCAGAATCTTGGAGGCCATATAATAATTAAGTCATGGCAGTATTCACAGTTGTCTGAAGGTGAATAAAAAATAATGGAGAGAGAGTGTGAAAGACATTACCTAGCCTTAAAATGCTGCCATTGTTTCTAAGGTTAGAAAATGACTTCTGGTACCTATACTGCAGTGGAAGAATCAAGGGAGAAACCAAATACATGAGTCAACATAAAGAAAGTAAAAACCATCATCATTGAAAACAGGAATTTCCTACTTTAAGGATAAAAATTGGACTATATATAGCAGGAGCTGCCTTAGGGAATGTCAAAAACTGTCTAAAATTGTCACCTGTTTGGGCACATGTAGCAGTCAAATACTCAGGTGTGAAGGTTTTCTAGTTTCAAGCTACTGCCATTGCCACTGCCACTGCCTCAAGCCAGCCCTCATGTGTGTGGAGACTGGCTGGGATGTTCCAGCAGCACAAGAGGAATTCATGGATTAGGTGTGCTGGGTGTGCATAGACCTGACACCCACCTGCACCATCATTTTAACTAAAGACCAAGCTTAATTTTCATATTTATCACTCATCATTTAAGTCCCATATAGGTCTTGCCACAATAAGTGCTTTTTTACTATCAGCAGCCTTTTCGACAACTTTCCAAGTGAGGTTTCCTTTCAGTAACCTAAAGGTGAAAGAATCCTCTCAAATTCAAGTGATCTGTTCAATGTATATCTTCATTTGTTAGTTTTCCATTTTCTGCCATTGGCTAAGTAGTCCAATGCCCCAGATTGCTCTTTTCCTTCTTAGTAGAATTTAATTTTTTTGCTTTCTTTGCATCTCTGAAAAGGGGAAGAACAAGAATAGAAAGTTTGGAAATCATGATCTGAAAGTTACAGCAATGAAACCAGGTTTATTTTCTGATGAGGTTATGAAATAGTTGCAGATGATAAGAGTAAATTAAATTAGCATTGACATTATCTGATTCCATCTCTAAGGTGGAGTAGATTAACCAAGCTCTTGAAATCTCCATCAGTCCTGCCTATTTTTTTAATTTGAACAATATAATTTTAAATTTTAATTTATAATTTTTAAAATTTTATTTATCACCAAAATCTTCACTGTATCAATGACAGAAAACTGTGCAACTAGAACCCCTTTTGGGAATCCCCTCGCCAAGACACACACACACTTTTTAGTGACACTAATTCATACACTTTTTTGATAGATTAGAGTGTCTAACTCTCAGTATTAAAGCTCACTATTCACCAATGGCATGTAGGCTAACAGCTAATTTTAGGGAAATTCACAAAGTTTAAATTACGGTCACAAGGACTCGTGTTCTAAAAATCTTTGGATACTTTCGAAAACCCTTGCCTTAATTTTCACTCCTGCAGTGTCGCAGTGACATCCAGTGGTCAGTAGGATTACTCTTAAATTGGGCTCCGACCCTACCAAAATTCTAGGGCATTCTTGCCTGTGTGTGCTGCAAGCTGATTCATGTGCTTCATGCCTGCAGGTTTCACAGAACTGGTGCTTGATTAAGCACTGACTCAACATTTGAAAAAGTCATGAGGACTGTCAGAGGCAACAGAAAGCTTCCTCATATTTCTTTATTATGGAACGCTTTCCTTCCATAACTCCCTCTGTCCAGGATTCTTGATGAGCTGCAAATTGCTTAAGGCTGCTCCCAAATTTACATCCTCCATAAATGCTGATAAAAAGAGCAATTAATCTGATGCTTGTACTGTAGTAGCATCCTGGAGGTCTACCCTGATAGATTTAGACCAAGACAAGGACTCAGGTCACTCAGGTCCTGAGGTTCTGCACCAAACACAGGTTAAAAAGAAAAAAAAAACACAACAGGAAATCCAAACCAGCAATATTGACTACAAGACTAGGAGCTATGTGTGTGGGAGAGAGAGAGAACCATATAAAAAAATCTCTAAACAATGTGGGACAGAATCCCACAAAGGAATTCTCTTAAAACAATCACATAAAAGGTAGTAAAGGCTTCAGTTTACACCCCACTCTGGGACTTCACCACTGAATCTTCAGAACAGACAAATAGGATAAAGTAACCTGTAGGTGAGAAGGGGCTCTGGATGTCAAAAAATGTGATAAGATAGATGATAATGATAAACCCCACAGTGCCATGTCAGAAGTCACAACAAAGGTGTCCTGGGGGACAAGTGAAGGGGGCATTTAAACTCCAGCTGGCAAAGTCAGACTGCTCCTATCAAGCCATACTGCTCATGTTAAGCCCTTCTCCTTCTCCCAGGCTGACAGCAGAAGCCAGAGGCACTCCACAGCACAAAAAACAAAAAAAAACAAACAAAAACAAAAAAAAAAAAAAAAAGAGAGACAGCTATCAGTGTGATATGAGAGATTTAATCTACCAGACATACTCACATGACCACAGATAGGTTTTATTTTTCAGTATATTCATAACAGCACAACCTTTCCTACACTCAGTGCTTATGCTGCTGTGAGAAATATTTGTGCTTATTTATTTTTTAATTATTTCTTCTGAAATATTGTTTATTGACAAAGCTGGGATGAGTGATTTGGTTTAGAATATATTCCACATAGGGGACAGGAGGAGAGATGAGCAACAGCTTAGGAAAAGTGTTAAAGAGTCTTAATAGCAGAGATGGAAAAATGGAGTGGGATAGAGGGGGGGACAGGCTGGAGATATGATCTCTGCTGCTGAAGGAAGGAAGAAAACAGTTGTGATGGTAGATGTGAGATTTGGGCTTACAGACAGGATGGAGTGAAAAAGAAAGGCAGGGTGGGCATCCTGAATCGCTGAAAATATCATGATTGGAAAAATGCATCTGCACAAATGGAGGAAGAGAGGAGGGAAGGGGGAAAACCAGTGCAGAAGAAGGATATGCAAAGAAAAAAAACAGAATAACTTTGAGAATAAAAACAGACCTTATGCTAAAAATGTATATGACTTCAGAACATGAATAAAGAAACATGGAAACACAGCATGAAAATGTCTAGGTTCATGTGGATTTTATAGAGTATATGATGTTAGAGAAAGACTGAGTAAGGAATCCTAGGTAGAACCACAAAAATGTTGATGTTGGGAGTGACCTCTGGAGCTGATGAGGCTCAACCACCTGCTCAAGCGTGCCCACCTAGGGACACCTGCCCAGGACCATGTACAGACAGCTTTTGGATATCTCCATGGAGGAAGATTTCACAACCTCTCTGGACAACCTCTGCTCAGTCTCCCACACAGTAATAAAAGAGGTTCCTGGTGTTCAGAGGGAGTCTCCTGTGTTTCAGTGTGTGCCCATTGCCTCTGATTCTGTCACTGGACACCCCTGAATAGCCTGAATGCCTGGCCCCATTCTCTTTGCACCCTCCCTTCAGGTATTTCTACACATTGAGATTCTCCAGCGAGACTTTGTTCTCCAAGCTGAACCATCCCATCTCCCCCAGTCTCCCTGCAGTATGTCCCTGTCTCTTGAACGTGGAGCCCTGAACTGGACACAGCACTGCAGGTGTGGCCCACCAGTGCTGACAGAAGAGAAGAATCACCTCCTTCAACCTGTTGTCAATGCTCTGCCTGTAGCAGACAAGGATCTTGTTCATCCTCCTTGCAGCAAGAACACATTGGGGACTGATGCTCAGCTTGGTGTTCACCAGGACCCCACAAGATCTTTTTTGTTAAGCTTATTCCTAGCTGAGCAGCCCACGGCACATACTGGTGCCTTGGGTTGTTCTTCCCCAGGTGCAGGACTGCATTTCTCCTTGTTGAACTCCACGAGGCTCCTGTCATCCCATTTCTGCAGTCTGAGGAGGCCCCTCTGGATGGCAGCACCCACCCTCCCCTCTCCCCGGCTTTGTGTCATCTTCAAACTTGCTGAGACACAATCTTCCCCATCATTAACAATGGTCTTAAACGAGACTGGACCCAGCATTGACCCCTGGATTACACTGATGGTTACTGGCCTCCAATTTCATGCCACTGGTCATCACCCACTGGGCCCCCCCACTCAGTTTATAATCTTTCTCACCGTCTGCTCATCCAACCCATATTTCATCAGCCTGTCTGTGAGGATCCTGTGGGACACCTTACTGAAATCAAGATCCACAACATCCACTGCTTTCCCCTCATCTACCAAACCAGACATTTCACCATAGAAGTTCACCAAGATGGTCAAGCAGGAGTTATTATTGTATTCCTAGCAGTGTTAGAATATGCTCTGTGACTAGTTTACTCACTGATAATGTGAGCTTATTAATAATTATTCTCTTCACAAGGGTCCTATATTAATTAACATTTGAATATATGCCTTAAGATCTTCAGAATAATGCTGCTACACTAGTTATGTAAGAAATTATTGATTTTGTTTTCAAATGTTCTTTATGTAGCTTGGCTTTATGAATCTTTAAATTATCAAATCCTTCAAACAGCTGTAAAGTAAGATACATACATAAAATAAAATGAGGAGATAAAACATACTTCTCAGACTTCTCTTAAATAAATGCACTTAAAACTCAATGTTTTACCATCATATGTAATTTTAGAATGTGGGATTATCTATCTTTTCTCAAACAAACCTTAACTTTCTATGGGAACATTCTAAAGTGTCAATATTATCAGTATAATTATCAAGCATGTATCAAGTCAAAGCAAACCACCAATCACTCAGCAAAAAGGTAGTTCTAGAATATTTAAAAGTTTGGCAATGATTTTCCAGTTGCTTCATTTTGCAATATCACTGAGGAAATAATTATTTTTTTGCTGTAATCACAATTAGCTTTGCAAGAGATTAATAGTAAAACCAGCATGCCTCTCCCTCCTCTTCCTTCAGAGGAATTTCTTGCTCTAAGACAGTTATATTGGAATATCAGGGAGAAGTAAAGATTACAGAGGAGAAAGACTGCATAGTGGGTCATGTACTGGTTTGCTTTCTAGATTCCTACAGATTTCATCAAAAGATCTTCTCAACCATTTTCAAGGCTGCACCAAAGATCAGTGATGGAGGCAGCACTATGGCTGCAGAAAGAGTGATGTTGAAGCTCCTACACCAAACTAACAGATGAAAACTCCTTTTGGGAACTCAGATCAGTTTGGGGGATATAATGAGTTTTTACTGCAGTTCCTGGAAGGAAAATTTCTGTACGCAACATTATTTTCAGGTCCTGTACTTTGAAGAATTACTACTTTTTTCTTCATTCAGTAAATTCCTGCTTTCTCTTCCTGCCAGTTTCACTCACTGCCATGACAACATGTAAGGTCTTCATGGGGGTAGCTGTGTAAGGTGAAGAAGTTCCCCATTAGAACTGTCTTCTCAGATGTGTCTTGATAAAGCATTTCCAGGGGAAATCACTAGTTCTTATCACTCTGGATCCTAACTAAAAGGGTTTATAATTGCTGGACTGAAGAAAATGAAGGTTAAACTGTAATGTTAGGGGAATTGTAAAAACAGACACACCAGATATCTGCAACAGGATATTTCTCTGATGAAATATATGATTAACTGTCATTGGCTTATATATCTCATTGCCACCTTTAGAATTGCAAAGAAGGAAGTGTTTTCTTAAAAGAAGGTGAGCACACAAAAGAAGACTGCACAGAGGACTGACCAGAAGAGGTAATAGGCTAAATGACTTGCTGCCATCTACTGACCAGGCACCTTTAATTGTCTGTGATTTTCAGTAAGATGATGAAAAGAGTAAAATATTGCCACACAAGCAATGCAGGGACACCTCATTGTGTTGTCACCTCTGTGTGACAACATCAAAATAATTTGTATGTGCTCTATGTGTATGTTAGCACACTCCTGAATTTTTTTACTAAAAGCTAGCTGTTTGCACATTGCTTTTCTTGATGTTTGAGATTTAGAACAGCAGTCTCTCCTCCACACCAGAGCATGTAAGAAATGAAGCAGTCTACTTTCAAGGACATCAGAGTGATACCAGCAAAGCTCAGTAAATGACTTTTTATAGATCTGTTGCTCATGCCCAACTCTATCCTCTTCTCTAAAACAAAATGAAGTCAACTAGCATCATAGCTTCCTACCCAGAATTATGGCCATGTCTCTGCAAGAACAGCTTTTTTATGTGTTTATTTACCAAGGCTTTAAAATAAGAAATCACTTCTTTATAAAAAAATTGTCTCCTTGGAATAACAGGCTTAGGCATGATTTCTGATAGAGCGATAGCTCCTCTACATGATAGCTAATACTTGCAGCAAGAAACAGAAGCCCATCCATTCTGGGGGTTTCCATTAGAAAGACAAGTACTGCTGTAAGAAATTGATTCATTGCATCATTTTTGCATCATTGAGGTACTCCATTTAACAACATTTTGTTGTCTTTACTATACCAAAAGTAGCAGAATAAAAAATAACTATTTCCTTTAAAATTTGAGCAAACAGATTGCTCAGGATACAACTATGCATCAGTCAAGCTGTGTTTTATAAAGAGCAAGTAAAGTCACCAGGAAGTTGAGACAATCATTTGTTTCCAACAAACATTTCTTCTGACAACTGTCAACTCCAGCAAGGGTGCTCACCAGCCCTCCTGGTTCATCCTACCCCAGGTCTGCATCTAGAGTTGAATAGTGGCACAATGAGCCAAGCAACACTGATTTAATATCAACAGTCAAAAAAATAAGTAGTTATGATTTTTTCTTTCACACTGTTACATCAGAGATAATGATGGACCACATCTTGACCTCAGTGACACTCATCTTCACCCAAAGGAATACCAAGGCCTTCATCACAACACAAACACAAGCAGAATTTGTCCATTCAAGTAAAGCATCTGAGTTTGTGCACTACTGAAGTCAGTAAAGTTGGAAGGCATGAAAACCAGTATAAAGGAGCAGAAAATCTGACTCAGAGCTCACCAATCCAGGCACATGTTTCACAACTGTAATGATGCAAAGAGACAAATAGACTGAATTTTCTACAGTGGGAAGACTCCAGAGGGAAATAATAGTGGTGCACAGTACAAAGGATAATTCAACCTCTGAAACCCATTTCCACTGACCAGAATGGATGCATATTGCTACATCAATAGTTTGGGAAACAAGGAAAATTGAGGCTTTATTACTACATGTCCCTGAAGTTTAGCAAGTGTTGTTATCCCGTCCTTCACATGTGAAATCTTTTATGAAGCAGTATGAATGTGTGAAACGTGGAAGACTTCAAAATTTGGCTTCAAGTGCTACAGACCCTAAGCACCAAGTCCATAAATCAATCTCCCTGCTGCATTTACAATGCAGTTAAGAAAGCAGAAACCCTCTTTCTCCCATCCCACCTCTAAGTTTATGCAGAACACTTGAGGGCACATGGAGTGATTGAAACAATTCCTCTTGGCACAATTGTCTTGTTTTCCATCCTTCGTCCTGGTCCATAAAGTGGTCACTCCATGCATTAGTGCCTCTCAACAGCTTTGAATAGATCTGGCCTCTTCCTTTGGTCAGCTGCAAATGTTGCCTTCCCTGGTGAACAAAAATAGAAATGATCCTCTTTGCAGATGGAAGAAAAAGCCCAAGTTTCCAGTTTTATAGCAGTCTACCAATTCCCCTGATTTTAGCAGACAAATAAGGAACTCAAACCAGTTTTCATCTTCCAAAAACAGACGGTTAAAGATGAGTCTCCAGAGAGGGAGAGATGCTATGATAGCTAAATATGGATTTATTTAAAAGCCTCCAAGGGTCACAGCAAGCAGCAACTTTAAAAAACAGTCACGTGCCACTAAAACATACTTGGCAGCACATACTTACGGCTTCATGAAGCCAGCATTTTCTTTCTCTCAGCCACCTGAGTGGTCTCAAAGGAGCAAATCTCTCAAAATGAGGAATTTGGTCCTGTAAATTTTGACTCCTATCCAATGAGCTGAACTAAGAGCAGTAAGTAGCACATATTTATGGGGCACCTGTTGAAGATAACAAAACAGTCCAAAAAATTACCTGCTTTGGTATATCAGCAGCTTCACCTACATAGTCAGAAATCTCTCAGTGTTTATGCTACACACATTTGAGGTTATGATTCTTTTTTTAACCAAAAAGGCACAATGCACCCCAGTGTATTCAGAAGCATCATCAGCTTGGTCTCAGCTAGCAAAAGAGCATGGTCATTGTATGACTGATAAAGAGTGCTATTTCCTTTCATTTGCTCTCTTTGGAAGTCGTCTGGGCAATGCAGGTTTTCCTGCCATAACAAAAAGTGAGTCCTGAATTGCCATAACACCTGAGAGCAGTGGGGAGTAGCCCTTTTTATGGCACCCTTATAGGAAACCAGCCTGTGTTATATAACTGAGCATAAAGATGCTGTACAGAACATACAGCAATTCAGTTCAGTTCATGCTTGAGAAAAAGCTTCATTTCTGAGTGACTGGGCTTAAAAACATTAACACACACACTTTAATACCCTATACATTTACTTTGCTTAGATAATGCTTAGTAGCACAGCTGTCGAAAATGGTTATAATTTAAAGTGAGCATTCAGAATGTAATGTTCTGTATTGGTACCACTGCTGAGGCTAAATTTTAGGTGATAATTATAATGTTGATCATCTGAGATGAAAGTGTATCATAAAAAACTACTCAAAAACCAAGCAATTAATGCTTAAAAACAAAAGCCTTTACAAAACTGTCATGAAGAAAATATAAACACGAAATCTTTACTTAGAACTGAGAAATCTACCTTGTAAAATGTTAAAAAACAGAACTCTGAAAT
The DNA here is from genome assembly GCA_013399225.1 of Rhipidura dahli. Taxonomy (NCBI): domain Eukaryota; kingdom Metazoa; phylum Chordata; class Aves; order Passeriformes; family Rhipiduridae; genus Rhipidura; species Rhipidura dahli. The sequence continues at coordinate 251,985 of VXAC01007664.1, forward strand.
TAATTACTATTTAGGGTATTTTTTTTTTAATTCCTGAATTAATTTCATAAAATTTTGCATCACAGGAAAAAAATAAAACAAACATGAGGGGAGGAATATTAACATGGAATGATTGAATAATAGAATCATAGAAACATTTAGGTTGGAAAACATCTAAGAGCATTGAGTCCAACTGCTAACCCAGCACTACCAAGGCCATTTTATCTCACCCTGTCATTTGTTACTTGGGAGAAGACATATTCAAACATATTCCCTCTTCTGATTTTTTTTTTCAATCAGAGATGAAAATTTGATTCATAATGTTTAATATTTGGCAGTCTTTCACCTCCAAAACATAAAATAATGCCCAAGTCAGAAAGTTGTTCTGGAAACATTAGTCCCTATAGCTTATATACTATTCAATTGCTCTTATCCTGGACTTTCAGGAGATGGAAAAGACCATCCCTAATTTTAAAATGCAGTCAGGATATAGCCAACAAAGAAAGACATAATAAGTGAGCACTAGGAAACCTTATGGGCCCTAGATGCCACTAGACTGGAGGAGTCTTCAGTGCACAGCTAAACCTGGGAAATTTGATGGTCCTACTTAATATGAACGGTGGTTGAAAAATCTGAGCCTTAATGAGTGCCAGCAATGGGTGAAGGGGGCATAGTCAAGGCAAGAGCAGTTGTTAATTATTGGAACCCTCTGCTCACCTCCTACTTGGTAAATAGCATAGATACAGTTGTACTGAAAATATTTTATTGGGCAACAAACAGTGACCTCTACAGTGAAGCCTCGAGGCTTCATAACTTTATTCCAGTATGTAGTATTTGTTTGGATTTATCTCATACATAAATTCCTAATCTAAAGAAGATGAGTTAATAAGTCCTCGTCTTGACCAGCAGGTGATTCTTACTAAAGAAACAGCTCTCCCTGCTGGTTAATCAAGTGTTCTATGGCATTGAGTTTGACTCACTTTATTATATCTGATGGAAGATCTTATTTGTTTCAGAGCTAATGGGTGAGAAATAACCCACTAACTTCTCCATCTCCAGGGACAAAAAATAAGTGACAGTTGGTTTATTTAAGAAATACACTTAAATCGAACAAGCAAACAAAAATTCAACTTTAAAAACCCAAGAAAATAAAACACAGAATGAAGTATCAAAGTATAAAACATGAACAGAATATATGCACAGAAAAGTGATGTTATTGCAAAAGAAAACAAAAAAGCAAACACTAATCTCCAGTAGCTACTAGAATGTAAGTGCTATTCAGAGAGCAGTTACTGCTTTTCTACAAGTACTAGAGCATCTCCATGCACAGTCTGAACCTATATTCTACTGAGAGTGCCTCCATGAATAAAATCCCCTTGTCCATTGAGTTGAACAGCAGGAGATAGCAGTTCTGAGCATGTAGACAGGTTATCTGTTTGACAACAGCTTACAGTGTGTGGCAGACACAAATTATTACTTTGATACTTACTGTCAAAAGAGTTACTGCAAAGGCAAATTATTTGGTAACCCTGCACATATGATTATAGCATCCTGTTAGAAGTAATATCATTACAAAATAAGTGCTTCCTTGATCATAATCCTGCCTTTGCAGATAGTCCTGACATTTTGGTGGGAGGGGTGTAGCACTTAGTGGAATGAATCACAGATTGATGGCAAACTGGTTTTTACAGGTAACAAAGTGATTCTTGAGATACATGAACATATGAAAATATATTTTTCAATATTTTAGACCATGTTTTGTTACCTTGGCACTCGAGTAGACAACAACAGACTTACACATTCCAGGTCTGATTCTTGGATCAGTCACAATGAGATTCTAATTCTCTTCCAAAAGTGGCAACTATGGGCTGCTTTGGCTTACACGAGATGCAGAAACCTGAGGTGAAAAACCAAAGGTTGTTCTCATTTACACTGGTGATAGTTTCCAGGGAGAGCTAGGTTAAGAGCAAGACTAAGAGGAAAACAAATGATACCTGTATCCAGTGTGTCAGGAATATCAATATCAGCTCTGCCACTCCTGGAAAAAGAACTCAGAATTGGCCAGAAATTCAATACTATCCAAGACTAGTCTCAGTTACGTGCCAGGCACTGTTTTCACTTGTCAGGAATTATTTAGCTTTGAAACACTGTGTACATTTATATATATAGATAAAACTAATACTAGTTATTTAAATCCCATTAATCTTTGCAGTACTTCCTGTCATTGGGGCATAAAATAAAGCAGGTAGATGGGACAGTAGCAATGATGAAACATAGCTTATTGCCTGCCCTTAAAATACTGCTGGATTTGACACCAGCAGACCAGTCAAAAATTAGCACATAAACTATTAGATTAGGATCATTGCTGGTAGCTAGGTAATTAGAATCATTGCTTTAAAAAAAATGCTTGGAAAGCATCCACATGCTTGACCAAAGCAATGAGATTAATTTACCTTTATGGATAAAGGACTGCTCTTACAAGTCGGGTCAGTATGAAAGCAATCTGAGGCACAATGTTCAAAAAATGTGGATAAAAAGCTTTCTTGGTAGTCCCAGAAAAGCTGCCTGAACATGTGTGCATGTGTGTGTATGTAGTATTATTTTTCTGCAAAATCTCCCAGGAATTCTGGAATGAGGGGTGGAGAGACGTGACTGCCTCCACTCTATTCTGTGCTGCTGCAACCTCACTTTTATCCCTGTGTGCAGTTTTGGGCACCACAATACCAGAAGGATATAAAGCCATTAGAGAGCATCCAAAGGAGGGTCACAAAGATGGTGAAGGGTCTAGAGGGAAAACTGTATGAGAAGCAGCCGAGGTCACTTGGCTTGTTCAGCCTCTGGCACATGGCATGGTTCTAGACGTTGTGCTGTGCAGGGTCAGGAGTTGGATTTGGACGGTCCTTGTGGGTCCCTTCCAACTCAGGATATTCTATGATTCTATTGTATGAGCATTACCCCAAATACACAGAGGATGTCCTTTTCTTCAGCAGGTTTCCAGACCAATTCCTTCCTTGTCTTGCAGCTTGAAGAGACTATTCATCTGCAGTCTATTCATCTACCTGTCAACAACTTCAGCACTTTCAACTCATGCAGTATCATGTGTAACTATGTTCATTAAAGCACACAGTTTACACTTAGAAAGGTTTCTTAAAAATAATAAAAATACTGTTGTTTTATTGAAATGTCATCAGATGACAACAGCATGCATTTACTCTGCCTTTTTAATCAGCCTTTCCAGCAGGGAGGTGCCATAAAGCACAGGCATGCAATGCCTGTTGCACTGTTGAACACTGCAAGCTGAAAAAGCATCTCAGTCTCTGCCTCTTGTTCATGCAAGGGATATTCTTGTTTTCTCAGCCCTTTTTCAGAGGGTTGCTTGTTCTTCCACTTTAATAACACACTTGGTAAGAAACAAAGGTGAAAAGGGCACACAAGCTACTGAGCTTTGCTTTGTGTTTGGTATGTGGGAGACAGACGGGTGGCTGGTCAGAGAATTTTGTAGAAGCTTCATCACCTAGACTTTTTATGAAGGGAGAGTGTTAATAAATGATGCAACATGTGAGACAGTGAGCAGAAACTCCGGTTGTATTTCATGTCACATTCCAAATGCATCTTCAATTCCGAAATGCTTGAGCTATATAGGCTTTATGGGACATGAAGACTACAGCAAGAAATTAATTGCAGCTTGGTATGCTGCATGTGAAGAATAAATATCCTGGAAAAAAAGAAATATATCAGAATGTTTTAAGTAGCAAATTAATTAAATTTTCAAGCTTCTTACTTCTAGAGCAAATTATTTTACTGTGAAATGACCAGAGGTAGAGCTACCACATCATAGTTTTCACAGGTTTACTGCAACAATTAATATCTGCTTGAGCTCCTGACATACCCTTGACACAAATTTCCTTCTCTCCAACACCAAAGCCATAGAACAAGACATCAGCTCAATCACTAAATTGGGAAGGGAAGGGAAGNGAAGGAAGGAAGGAAGGAAGAAAGGAAGAAAGGAAGAAAGGAAGAAAGGAAGAAAGGAAGAAAGGAAGAGGAGATACTGAGAAGTCAATAAGCAAGAAGTCTGAATTGAAATGTAGAGTTCTTGAGACTTCTCTTTTAGTAAGTTACTGAATCTTGTTCTCAGTGGAGACTATCCCAACTGAAGACCCTGCAGTCAGTGGCTTCCCCGCTGGCAAAAGTGTCTAATCACATCAGCCTAGAGTGCACTCTCCAGATCTCCAGACAGGTTACTTTTCACAAAAAATTCTGTCAAAGATGGGAAATAAACAAGACAAAAGCAATGATCCAGCCTACACATCACAGATACCACCAGCAGCAGCCAAATTTTTTTATTCTTGTAGTTATATGTAAAAATAGAGACAATGTTTTCAATCACATGCTTGGCTTCCTGGTCCTAGGCTGATTTTGAATCCAACAAGTGCTGCCAATTATAACAGATTTCATGACATGAAGTTTTAGGTTGGTTGCACAAAACAAACAAAAGCCAGAAGTCTGGGACTGGAGGAGTGTGATTTTTCAAGGCTTTAGAGCAAAAAAAAATGTTGCTATAATTTTGACAACATAATTTAGCAGCTTTTATATCGAGCAATCTACACCTCCGCCCCTCTCCACCTCGCCTCCCCCTCTGGTATTGTCTTGCCTGTCAATTATTGGAAGAAGAGCCTGTTCTTTAAAAGGCTTTTAAATTATTGGAAATTATTTGGAATATATTCTAAAAGCTCTTGAAAGAAAGAACACTACCCCCACATACACACAGGGCAGAAAGTATTTATTTGTATTGCAAACTAAAATGTGCAGGATTAACATGAGAGTTTATCTGGCTAAAAACATCGAGGATCATCAGCTCTGCTGACCTCATGCTTGAACTGTGGGGATATTAAAAGTCAAACCTAATGCTCCAAATGCCTAACGTGACACCACTGTGCTCATTCCGTTTGGTATGACACAGTGAGGGCTGTACAAAAAGAGTGAGGGAGTTTGGGGCCAGGACACTCCCAGGAGCAGTGCTGCTGTTAATGTATGCACCCCAGCAAGCAGAGCAAGGCAGCTGCACCATTCCGCCAAGTAAGCAACTTTGTTGTTAATGTGGGGATTGTTTGCTCTGATACATAACAGGCACATTCGAGTTCCTTCAAACTATCACTCTGACTGGCATTGAAAGATATTGTATTATAAATTTTACATTATAATAGTGTTTACTGGCAGAATAAATTGCATACCTGTATTGAAGTGATGGAAAAAAGACATCACTCATTATCACATTGAGCAGCATGCTGAATGGAGCAGTGAACAGTGATAATCGTGCCAGCTAAAGCAATTTTACCTATGAAAAGTTGTTCAGACGTAAGAGAGACTGCTAATGTCTTACACGAGGCACAGCTATTTCCTATTTATTTCTGAGAAGAACCTTACTATTCATTGATAACTCACAAGTTTCCTAAATGCAATATACATTAAAGGCATAAAAATTATTTCTCAATTTTCTGCACAGTCTTCTTCTATCTCCCTCCTATCTATCTTTCACACCACCAGCTGTTGGTTTTCCTGCTTTTAAGTGACCTCACACAAATTAGAAATAAGCATTTGGTTCAAATGTTGCTTTGTGATTCCCTCCCAGCCTCACTGAGCTGTCCTAAAATGGTTTCTGAGACATTTCTCCACACAGACCCATGTATCACCTAAACAATTTTCATTTCCAAATTTAACCTTCATCTGAGACAAGGGGTGTAAGGAGCTGATTCACTTGTCTTCCTTTAAACCTCACTTTCTCATTGTTAGTATCCTTAGATGAGTTTCATCTTCCTACCTCTGCCTACAGTAGATATTTAGGGTGGTCTTCACTGACAGATAGGATGCCTTATTTTAGGCACCACCATGTAGGACTCTACAGGTCGGTGAGGTGTCTGAGCTCTCTATACAGTTCATGCAGATCTGGTTAGTGGAGCCCACATGCAATTTCAAATATACAAATATCCAAAGCAGGTAATTAGGGTTACCTTAGCATACACTGCCTGGCCTCCAGCTGCTAAAGGAAACATGGTTTTCTAGGGCCTCTGTCACGTGCATCAGCCACATGCAGAGGTCTTCAACAACATAAGATGCCTGGAAAAGTCCTTAGAGCATGTTTATGCCACTGAATTAGGCTATAGATCTCCAGTATCCACTTCAGAAGCCAGAGCAGCTCCCCCACTGCCAGACACCCTTATGAGTCTCACCCTGAGGCCAGGTGAGATGAACCTCACTGATTGCTCTCAGTTTCACTATCTGGATACATTTTAGAGGTTCAGTACAATTACACAGCACTGCTCCTCCACAGCTTTTAAGACCCAGTTCCCACTGTTAGCTGGACTTCTTGTCTTTGATGATCTTGTCCCCTAAAGCTCTGCTATTGCTGCGACAGATTTACTTAGAACAAAGTAGGAGAGCAAACACAGCTGCATAAGTTATCTGTGCTGAGCAAGCTCCTGAGTGTCTGTGGACCCACAGGACCATTTCACAGTGACCTTTCAGCTGAATCGGGTGCTCAGCCCAGAAAGGAATGTCTGAGTACCAAACCTAGGAGCAGTATTTCTGAGGAAGAACAGCTGCCACAGGGAGCAGAGGAGCAGAGCAATCCAGGGAGAGGACCTGGCAGCTCAGGCTCTGCTGTGTCACTCAGGCGGCTGAGTGTGGTGGCTCCTGTGCCAAGGTAGGGATTTTTTTGGTGGAAATTAGGTGATATCAGAAAGGGATGAAAGGGGCTTTCAAGGCTCCTGTTCTACAACTGAACATGCATCTGTAAGTGCCAGCGTCTCAGGGGGGTGTTGTTGTAATTAAATAGATGAAAACACAGATCATATTATTTATAAAAAGTGTAATGAGGAGGTACTAATCTCCCCAAAATTGTAGCTCTTCTTAATAATACAGAGAAAATATTAAATATGTTTCAGATTCTCTATATTCCAGCAGAAGACCCTGCTATGTATTGGCCAAGATAGCAATGTGCCACCTTTTGAGAAAAAATAAGTCTTTTTCACATACCAACTTGTCCTGTTTCTTCCAAAAGAATAATGAAATGGGACAAAAAAGAGAATACTATTAAAGGAAAGCACCACTGTTCTGTGAATTCCTTTTACTTGGCCATGTTGAAGAAAGGGGGGGGAGTATTTTTAAAGATTGATCATCATCTCCTTCCCCTTGCCTAAAAAACACAGCCTTCATTAAAAAGTTTGACTTACCTGCCATGGGATATATATTTCTCATTTCAAATATTGCAGTTCAAGCCAGTTGCTCATTCTAATATCAAGCTTCTGTTGACAAACAATATAAAACATGGCACCTCTGTGTAACTGAGTCGATGTTCAACTCAGAAATAGTCCTCTACAGAATCACAAGATAGACTTAAAATAATATCCTAAGGAAATTGTAGGTGAAAAACAAAAGGCGATAGACTGAAAATTGGAAATTATGGAAAAATAAAGGTGAGTTGTTAGAGCTATTTTCTCCCCAATAAAAATTATTATCTCTCTAAATGTATGTTGCCCATGAGTTTATCTACATTTCTGTTTGTCTATCATTTACCTGTTTTCCACCTGCCTGAAAGTAACCACCTATTTGGAATAGCAAGTTAAATTGTCTTCCTCAGTGAAGGGAGAGGAGATAAAAAGGAGAGTGGAAAATTATGAAAAATCTTGGTGTAATCTGAATAGCAATGAAGTAAAAGCTACTCCTTGATGTGCCTATGAATCCTGTAAATGAAGTGGCCCTTGAATTAAATTAATTTAAAATCTGGCAAATATTACTCGGCATGTTTGTCAATGTGCTGTATAATTATTAATTTGTTCATTGAGGCAACTATATAAATAAATAGAAAGCAGAATGCCATGATTAAACTAACATTAGAAATCCAGGGTCAAGGAGCCCTGTTATACAGGGATCTAAATAGCTTTCCCAGGTCCTATTTTTACATCTCCATACAGATCTGCAGGTCTGTAACTGCGAATTAATTGGCACACATTTAGATGCCAACAGAGCTTTTGTATTCTCAGTGCACATTTTGTCTTCTCAGAGTGAGATGTTAGTAATGGAGGTTTTAATATTACCCCTAGGGGAGCACCAGAAAATCTTAACAATTTCCTTCACTAGAGTATTTTCATTAGAGCTAAATGCTGTGCAATTTACATTTGAAATCAGGTGTAGGGTAAGTATAATGTGACAAGACATGTTGCAATGTTAGGGTTTTTTTGTTCAAATGTTCCTTATTTACTGCAATATACCCTCAAAAGATACGCATGCAATTAAAATAAATATCTTGATTTTTAACCACTCCTAATTGAACTGTTATTGGGATAATAGAAGCACAAAATAGAATCAGGTTTAAAAGGTCTCAAAGCAGAAGATTAAAATATTACTCTATTTAAACAAGAATGTTTCAGGCAAAATAGATTCTGTGGAGCAGAAATGAGTTCATCATAAGTAAATCAGTAAATCTTTCTTTGTAGAATTAATTCAACCTTGTGGTGCTTAAAATACCAAGAACTCTATTTAACTCATAGGGAAAAAAATCCTACCTTTTTCAACACCAAAAAACCCCAAAACTGGATTGGTATTTAAAAAAATAAAATGTGTTCATTAATATGGGCCTAATGCAGTAAAGAGCTAGGGAGCCAGTGACAAGAGAGGACTGACAAGTAGCTGAGGCTGAATTTCCATAGTTGGTCTAGGATGAAATTTTACTCTGCCAGTGCCTGCATCTCAGAGCACCTATATTCCATCACTGACTTGCTTTTTCGTGCAACAAAAGTAGAAACTGCACACCTACAACAGCCTCAATCCAATCAGGGCTTCCTTCATGCCTAAACCTGATCACAGGACCTACTGTTTAAATATTTCTCCATGAAAAATCCCTAATAGGCTCAGTCAGACCAGGGTTATTGTTGAAGGAGCTCCCTAGAGAAGGAAGAGGATTGCAGCTCTTGCCTGGAGCCTTCTAAAACTGAGGAAATCAAATCACTGCCAGCAGCAGGAAGAGAGGAGGAAGCAGCAATCCTTGCAATCTGCTGTTCTGTGAAATGACAGCCAGCCCCAAGTGCAGCAGAAAGCCACATCACGATGAAAGAGGTCTAAGCACAAAGGGGCAGACCCAGAGGGCTGGAATGGTTACGGGACTGTCATGACATACCCTGCATGCAACAGTGGCCCCCTTGGGCTGCAAATAGCACAGGAGGGAGGAAATAGTCTCATTGCCTTCTTCCTAGCATAGCCAGGCCAAAAAAAACCCCCAAATTATTTTGGAGGTCAAAATATCCATCCCACCTTACCAGGCTGTACAGGTTAGGCAACGAATCCTGTTGTCTGCATAGCATCAATGAAATAAAGAAGTTCCTACAAAGGGTTCAGATGATAATGAGATTTGCCACCCTTCATGTTGTCACCCTCCTGCCTCTGGACACATAGGGAGTCTAAAGCCAATTGTCACCTGAAGGGAGAAGAATCAAGCACAGAGGCTCACACCCTGTCTGGACAGGACCAGGCTTTCAAAGCTTGGTCAGTGCACACACAGAGGAGAGCAACCACAGCAGTCTCATATACTCACATTCAAACTCGTGAAAACCCAGGACCTAAATCTTCTGGCATTACTGCAACTTTGCAGCATTCTGCTGTTAGGGGCTCTGGGAGTTTTCACAAGAAAACTTACTGAATACAAGAAAGACTTAAACATTATGAACATTCAAGGTTCTTCCATCCGTGAGGACAGGTGAAGCTTAAAACAGCAATGAATAGTTATGAAGTCTTTGTAACCTAACAGATTTTTATGAAGTTTTCACTGTCATCTGAATGGCCATAAAACCTTTGCAAAGCAAGAACTAGGCAAATTTTCATTTGACCTTGTCCTTTCACAGTAAATGGGTGGGCAAGGACCAAAGAGCCTGGTGAGGTGCCAGATCAGCAATTGACACCATGCAGTGGTGAGCAGGACAGGGTGAACAGAGAAAGGAAAAGCTGACCTTGAAAAGCTTGAAAATATTAAACAGCAGGAAGAAGAGGGAGAAAAAAGAGGAAGACTAAGAACAGAAATGATCCACTTCAAAGAGAAGATATGAGAAAAGAAGAACTCAAGGGATCCTAGGCTTTGCAAAGACCTCAAGTTGTTAGGCATCTTGCCTCTGCAATATATAAATAAAACAAAACAAAACAAAACAAAACATTATCCAAAAAAATTATAAGAAGCTTTTTTAGATGAGGAACACAATGAAATTGTATTAAAAATAATTTAAAGTGGCAGAGTTGAGGCATAAAATAACCAATATAATCTAAATTCTTTTGAGATTTGTTAGAGAAGTGGTGGCATGTGAAATTGCACTAATATTTTGGAGAAATAATTCTAACTCTGCTTTCCACATAGCTCTGCCCACACCTTAGCCACATGTCCATCATAATCCCGTATGTTTTTCACAAGGTTGTTGAAAATGTTGACTGTCTGAAATGCGAGGAACAGTACAGTCAAATCATTTTTTGCTTTTCAAATCATTTGGAAGAACAGAAAGCATAGAGAGAGGTTACTTCCTCAGGAATGAAAATGAGATGCAAGGGAAATAACTTCAATGAGTTTTAGAAGCCTACAAGGTAGATTTCCCCTCTTAGCTGCTTTATGGTCAAGGGCAAGAATAAACATTTCTCTGACAAACTTATTCTGGCCCGTTCTAGATTTTTTGTTTCTAGGCTGTGTATGTTGACAAACTTGTGCAGGGTCATAGAAGTCCCAGACAGACCACACTGGGTGTGTTTGACCAGGAGCAGTGCACAGGAGAAGCACCCACACAGCTGCACCCATTTCAATTTGGACATGATTGCCAAGGCTAGTGCTTGCTACTGCCAAGTTGCTGGGTCCTGATCTTGTGACAATAATGATGCTTCTCCCCTGTTTTTCTACACCCATGGAAAAGAAGGCTTTATATTCATTGCCCCACTATTAGACAGTTGCACTGTCGAGCTTAAACCACCAGACCTCTGAGTACGGAGAAACGCTGGATCAAGGAAGAACAAGCACCAGATGCAAGTCTTGGAGGCTGTTGCAACAACTTCTGTTTCTTGGATGCTTCTCCTTCTGCCTAAGTTCAAAGACATACCACTTAGTCTAGCTAAGAAATTTGGTTTAATTCCAGAGAGGTTCTCTGAAAGTGCACCAAAAATTTTCTGCACTGTTTTTCTTTCTTTCTGTCAGCTCATTTTCTTTAATTTCATAAATCTGATACATATGCACTGAGTCTTTTTCTTCTTCCTTTAAAATAACTTGGAGTTCTGTCATTGTCTTCAGTGAGAAGATAGGATTTTGGGTGCCTAACCAAACAGGATTTCTGATTGAGCTGATTAAATATTTAAGCAATTCTAGATGGAATGCTTATTCTGAGGGACTTAATATGGCCCATTTAATTAAAGTTAAGTGATTCCTTCATGCATAAGTCATCTTATGTGAGAACAAGGAGCACATATTTGAGGATAAATGGTTCTTCACAGTATTTGAAATGTGGACCCATTAGTAAATAATACAGGATTTAGGAGCAATATTCTTGAGGATATAATCTCCCTTGTGGAAGGAAATGTCTTGTACTGTAGGCAGGCTTGATGATGTTTGAAAATTATTTCATACTGGAAATCAACTTGGTTTTGCTTTGTCCATGCTAAGGTTTGGCAATAATATCTAATCAATCTCAGCCTCATGAGATGACCAAAACCCACTAGTTGGGAATGCTGAGTCAAAGAGCAAAGGAGGCACAGAATGGAACTGGAGTAAACACAGGGTGGTGATGTATAAGAAATTAAAACAGAATGTGGGAAGACAGGAGGAAAAAGTTGGCTGAAATTGTGCAGATAGTATTATTAATTCACTCTGCCAGCTTTTCTCTCCTCTTCCAGTGCTGACAGTCTATAAGGAAAAGAGCATTATAGGCCCAGAACACTTTGGAATTTATCTATATTTATGGATTAAAATTGAAGTTTACTACTATGTCTCATTCTAGAACATACCTAGTCTGTACTCTAAGTATTTATGTACTGTTATTTTTTATCTTTTGTTTTCTTTTTCAGAAAGCTTAATGAGAAGGAATAGAACAGAAAATTTTCCAATACAGAGTATGTAATTAACTTTAAATATTAGAAATCTTTGGTTTTTGAAGAAAAAAAGACGTTTTTTCCTTTCAGAATAAATAGCAGAAAGCATAAACAGTTCATATGTTTGGAAGAGGAACTGTATTTTTCAACTGAAAATGAAGCTTTGTTCCAGTCAATATAGAAAATCTAGGAAATAAGGATTGAGTTCAAATACTTTTTTTTTTTTTTCAAAAAAACGTACCTCTCATTCCAACTTCTCCACCATTAAATGATATAACCTCAACTTTACAGTCTGCTGAAACCTCATCCTAGAAAGGCATTTAATTCATAATGAGAAGGAATGATAAAACCTTGTTAAAAATATTTTCCAATAATATTAGACTGAATTTTCTAGAATATTGGATCATGGATATTGGCAAAGTGTCTTAGACTTCTTCTTGTAGATTAATGATAGAAATATTTCAATGCCACAAAGTAAACGATAGAAATTCTCATTTTTAAAGACAGAAACATGCAAATGACAAACACTGGTTAGTATGGAATCTCAGTGCACACTGTGCTCTTCTCTCCCAATAAGGTCCTCAGACAATAATAATAATAATAAAAATAATAAAAATAATAATAATAATAATGTTATTGTTATGTTCCACATCTTTCTGACCTATTATTCTATTCATCATTACAGTTATCATGTAGCTCTATAGAGTTTAAACAACTGACTTTTTTTCTGTGTTAGTACCTTGTTCAAATGGAGGGGGTCTTTACTCTTTCAAAGAGTGATGAGGATATTTTGCTTGTGATTAAGGCTCCAATCTTTAGTCTGGCTGTAGCCATTTCTCATGGGCACAAAACTTGCAGGCACATTTTGCAGTGTAATTATTTGTGTCTGCAATCTAGTTACTTAGATGTCTGAGTCCCTGATTGCATCCATAAGTCAGGACTTGGACATTTAAGTGATCTAAATTGCACCTACAACAATTTGCACCTAAAATGTCAAAAAAGGATATAGCAGAGAGGAAAGGAGTTCAGAGATGGGTGATGAGAATAATTAGGGACGTGGAAAACCTCAGAAATGAAGCAAAATGGAACAGAATTGGACTGTTTACCTAAGAGATGAGATGAAATGAATAAAAGAGGAAATGATCAAATGCAAAAGAAATAAGGAGTGGGATAGAAAAGAGAGATGAGGCACTTTTAACCCACCCCCCCCTTTATCATAATGCAAGTACAAAGAGACATTTCAAAAAATTTAAGCATGGAAGATTGAAAATTTATACAAAAAGAGACACACTTTCACATAATTAACATGTGTAAAACCTAACCACATGACACAGCGAATCCAACAGGACTCGTCAGAGGATTAGGCACCTCTTTGGATTAAAAAATACTCAAAACATTTAAAAGGCAGACATTTCAGAGAAAAAATACTTACTTACTTAGCTTCTTCAAAGCTCCAGTTTTTGTTTGTTTGGGCTTTTCAGTTTTCTGTGTTTTGTTCCCTTTTCTATTTTAATAACGACAGCGTGGAAGGAATCTTCAGGAGCAGGTTAATTTCGACGTCTGACACAGGTTTCCCTGCACCTTGTCTCTGAGATATTTAGGGCTGCCTCTGGTTTGTGACAGGTCACTGGGAGATGAGATGAGATGAGATGAAATCCTTGTCAGTTCAGCCACTCCTTCTGGGAGGACACACAAAACCAGGAGCCCTTTCAGAAGCTGCCATAGTAGGAATCAAGAGAGCTGTTGACTGGAACCTTGCACCTTTTCTACCTGGGTAATAGGAAATGTGACTGAGAAGTTCATGTATTTCATAACAGACTAGGAAGTGTCATTATATATTTAAAGAACTAGAATGTGAATTAGTGCAGGGACTTATTTTTACAAGAAAATCTGCACAGGAGACAGATTATTGGAAGAGACATCAAATAGGGTTGGCTGAAAACATGCCCTGTATCCCACAACAAAGAGGAAAGTTATTATTCTATTCTCAATAATAGATAAAGAAATGGATTTTCTTTTTCTTTTCAAAAAAGAAAAATATGTGAGACATACACACACACACACACACACACACACACACAGAGTATTGGCTAATAATTTTTAAGCAAAAGAAAAATACAAGGAAGAATTCAAGAAAACTTGTAGAGAAAGAGAGGTAGCTAAGACATTGAGTGGTACACAAAAGAATACATTAGGTACTCTCACAGTTTGGATCACCAGCATCTGAACCAGTAAACACTCTCAGGTAGATTCAACTTTTATAAGAAAACATGGTTAACAAACCAGCATGTTTTCATGCCAAAAATTGTTTTGCTAAAAATCTGCTGATCTGTTCTAAGAGTTTCTCTTCTTCAAAACCTGAGCTTATCTGAGCTGGTCAGTCCTTCCATACAGTTGAATTTGATGGTACAGCTGTGTTAAGACTTCAGCAGAACGGAAAGAGAAACACACATCGAAGAAAAGAAAATAGATATAACTTGGGAGTTTAGACATTTCCTGAGCTGTTTGAGATGTGGGTTGAAGTCTCATCTGGAAATCAGGCAGAATGCAGACTTGGAAAATGGTCTTTCACAGTCTTAGAGGAGGTCCCTAGAGAGCTGTAAGAGAAATTATTTATCTAGTGCCTTTTCAGCCACTGTCTCTGGAGGCACTTAAAAGACATGTAGATGTAGCACTAAGGGACATATCAGAGATGTGGTGCTCAGGGACATGGTTTAGTGGTGGACCTATCAGTGTTAACTTTACAGTTGGAGTCAATGATCCTAAAGGATTTTTCTAATCTAAATGGTTCTGTGATCCTATGACATGGTTCCAGGCTTGAGCACCAGAAAACACAGGACCAAAAGCCAGGCTACTTTCTTGACCACCTTGGCCCTATCTGGTTTTCCGCTTAGTCTGGCAGTTTTCAGCAATGCTTCTTGTTCCTAGTTTTCCATTAGTATCACAGCTCTGGAGGTTTGAATCAGTTCTATGAAATGTAGGGACCTCCAATGCACTAAAAATGCCTTGCCTGGATAAAAATGATATTCCATGTGTTGGTGCAAGTGTAGAAAAAACCACAAAGATGGATATTTAGAAAATGTAATGCAGGTGGGTAGAGGACTAATTCCAGTTCCCAGCTAAATACAGAGTCCTTCTACAGCTATACGTGACCCTGGAACAGGATCTAACAGAGCAGTATGAGGTTTAAGAGATGATAAGAGAAGACAAAGATGTTCCTTTGGCTGAAAAAGTAAGCAAAATAGCCACAGAATAGGAAATAAATCAATGAAGTGGAATTAGAGGAGAGATTCAAAGAGCTGAACTATACAATCAGAGCAGCAAAGTAAGTGATTTTGGCAAGTCTGGGGTCAAGGTACAAGAGAGGGAAAAAAAGAAAGCAGATTAAAAGTCACTGCAGTGTTCAATTGCAGCTGAGACAATGGTGGCATGAATACACACTTTAGATCCTGGAATGAAGAGTTTAGACAGTATCAGAGATTTTGGCAATTCTTTGGATTTCATAGACAAGGAGACTTAATATGCAATATTTACTTTTTCTGATTTCTTCCCCTTTGTGTGAGAAAATAGGTGTCAGATTGTTTGGTCAGCTTAAACTCCTTTGAAACTGAAGGGGCTAATTGACAACTTTCATTTAAAGGCAAGTGTAAGAATCCAGAATAGTCCTTTTGTCCACTGAGTGTTGAATCAATAGCCACGCACTGACAATATGTGCAACAGTCCAAACAAAGGGGTGCTTCCAAGGCTGAGGAATTTGTTCTGATTCTGGGGAGATTTGAAGGTCTGCGAGACAAAAAAGAGAGCACAGTTGTTACAGCAACCTTCAAGGAGACACCAGACACAGCCTAGATATACAAACCTCAGAAAAAGTGGGAGAGAAAATATTCTCAGCTGATTGATGGTCAAAGGGCACTTGGATCTGAAAGCAATGAATGTGTCTAAAACTGTTTGAATGTTAGCCATCTCAGGTCAGAACTGTGCCAGGGACCACTTTCTAAATTTAACAGCAAAATCAATCTCCAGTGTCAGGAGTGCTCCCAGTGCTATCCCGAGTCACCAGAGCAGAGGTAGCCAGTGGAGATAGGCCAGGCTGCAGCTTCAGGCTGAACATGGGGGAGGCAGAGGGAGAGAGGTAGTTTCCCTCCTGATATTTTGCTGTGTTGGAATGGCTCTTCTCATACTCTCCCACCAGCTGTACACAAACACAGACTGTTTCCCAGAGAAAGGCAGGGAAAAGTAAAGAGGACTATGTAACATGCTGCATGCTACGAGTGCTTGTTACATTATGGGATGCTTGAGCAGTATCAGAGAAGGCACTCAGCTGAGCAGAAATTATGTTTTAAGAAGAATTCAACATTCATCAGTTTTCCAAGCCTTACCACTCTGTTGAAAACAAGTGGTCACCTTCCTCATCTGGCCAGACTTCAACTACTGCAGCTACAAGAAAACACATAGCCACCTATGTTTTCCCATCTGGGCCTTTGTTTTCCTTAGAGCAAAAGGGAAAGAACATTTTGCTTCTTTGCCCTCTGTACATTCCTTTTGTCTCCTCTTTTCTATTTTCCCTTTTCTAAGAATCCACAGACCACTTTCACTTTTCAAGCATTTGTTTTTTTCCTTATTAAGTATTTTTGGAAAATATTACTTCCTGTTCTCTCCTTCTCTATTCTTTTATGCTTATTCCTAGTTAACGTTCAATGGCCAAAACCAGGTAAATACAATGCAGACATTTAAAGATGAGCTCACAAACTATAGTCCTTGTAGAGAAATTTCTTTAAATTACAAATTGCCTCATCCTAATGTAGCAGCTGATAAGGGCCAGATGAATAACACATAGGAAGTATCTAGCTCTCTTCTGTCTCTGTGACTGTGGCAAAAGTTTTGGAAAATAGGGTTGTCTTTTTCCTTGTTAAGGAGTGAGAAGCCCAGACAGTTTCTCACTGAAAATGTCTCAGAGAGGAACCTGGGCCAGGTGTCTGTTATGTTAAGGAAAAAAGTGTTGAAATCTCAGTGAGAAGAAATGTGTCAAAACCTGAATTTATTGCTTCACATCATTCAAAATAGAAACAAGCAACTCAGAAATTTCCAAATAAAATTTCAAAATTTTTTTGCTTTCAAAATAAAGCAAAACCACACAACACGATTCAACGTCAGAAAGATCAAGTCCTTCTTCAAGAATTATGTTTGAGAAAGGGCAAGAAAAATATTAGCAATATAGGGCCCTTGCACCCTCTTTTTATTAAAAAAAGATCGACTTC
This sequence comes from Rhipidura dahli, assembly GCA_013399225.1. Taxonomy (NCBI): domain Eukaryota; kingdom Metazoa; phylum Chordata; class Aves; order Passeriformes; family Rhipiduridae; genus Rhipidura; species Rhipidura dahli. The sequence continues at coordinate 269,327 of VXAC01007664.1, forward strand.
TCCAACTGTTTTGACTTTTTGGTCCCTTTTTCATTCCTCTCTTTGAATACTCTCAGAAAAAAAAATAAAAATCAGTAAGCAAAGAACTGGTTCATAGTATGAATTATGTTTTTACTCACTTCAGTGGATTGTTGTCACATGGAGTTGGCAGTTTAGGTAGTCACACGGGAATTGTGTTTGTCCTGTCCTCCAGCTCCCATTCACTTACAGGGATTTTTGAAGATGCCTAATGAATGTAAGGTCCCAGTAGCTAACGGTGTTTCTGTTTAAGTCAGGGGGTTGTTCTTAGGATCACTGGGACAACACAGAGAGGTTGAAAACCTACTTTGAGCTCTTGAGAGACAATTATCTGAGAGGGTTAAACACAAATACCATTCATCTATCAAGAAAGATAGATTACCTATTCAATTACCTGTTACCTGAAGTCAATTACCTATTTAATCATATTGTATCTTAAATGGAGGAATTTCTAAAAACTGAGTCAGTCAAGTATAAGCAATGGCTGCAGGAAGTTGTTCGTCCATAAGGAAACTAAGTAGCAAATTAACAGGTCAGACAGACCTTTTACTGGGAGTCAGTTCCCTTTCTGCTGAACTACATTAATATTTCCTTATTTAAGTTTCTCAACTGTTGTTTTTAATGTGAGCATGTGACTATAAATCTGTGCTGCTTTCAATGAGGGTGTGAAATAATGCAAGAGAAGCTAAAGAGGAGTTTATGCTGCAAAAATATTTCTGTTACAGAGTTAATTTCATATCATTTTATTCTTCTCAAACTTATAATTTTCTACTGCTCATACATTTTTATGGCCAGAAGTGATTGTTAGCATCATCTAGTCTGACATGCAGCATAGCAAGGGCCAGAGAAGTTCATCCAGTAATTCTTGCATTGATCCCAACAATTTACATTTGGATTAGAGTCTATCTTCTACAAAGACAACCAGTCTTCATTTAAAAACTTAAAAGCAATGAAAAAAAAATTCTGCTACGCCTCCTGGCAATCTCTCTGAATAGTTAATTAAATGTTAAAAATCCACAACTTATTTCCAATGTGAATTTCATTTTGTGTTAACCTTCGCCACTGGGTATCTTTGCCACAGTGGAGAAGCCTCCAGTCATCCCCACATTTCCCACTGCCAAGGAGTTGAGCCTGGCAGCTGGGAATTCCCTATTAATTTTTTTTTTCACTCAAAGGTGTTGATTCACTAGGGAATTACACATAATTCATGGCCAAGTACCATCCCTGCAATACCCCATCCTGACAGCTGACCCTGCCACTCTCCACAGTGGAAAGCATGCCCGGTGGAAGCACTCCACAGAAAGGATGGATGCTAAGTTCCAGAAACTGGGCTCATCTCTTGGAATCGCACCTCCAAGCTGAGCAGAGGCCCCGTCACACAGAACCTGGCTGCCCTGGAGAGGCAGCTTGTGGTTATTAACTCCTGACAACATAGATGCAACCACAGCATTAACAGATGCAAGCCCCAAGGATAAACACTGAGAGGCATGGAAAATGTGACTAGAGCACACCAGAAAACAAATCTGTGCATTAGAAGGCCATGGCACAGACCCTAAAGAAAAAGCTCAGAGGTAAGCCGGGACTCGCAGTCACATTCGTTATTTGCAGCTGAAAAATAATTGTGTACTTACAAGCCAAACACTCAGAAAACCAAGTTTCACCCATTCCATCTTCGTATCCTTGCTTAATATATGGGTATTTCATCTGCAAAATTATTTTAGATGCTTGCAAAGTGGCCCTAATGTAGCTCATCCTCCCTCCCTTCCAGTCTGCTGCAGGGCCTGCTGTGCTACTGTCATGCTATTAACATTCCTCCAAAGTCACAGAAATGCCGGGATGTACCTGATGCATTCAAAAACCCAGCAGGTGCCTTCTGCAGGTACTGTGTGTCCAGGCAATGCCAAGAAGCAGTCATAAACTTAACACAGTAGTAAGCTATGTAATTTTTAGATAACAGCTACTTACATAAGTACAGAAATTGCTACATTTTATATGTACACATTGCTCACATTCCAGTTATGGACCAAGACCCAGTGCATGCAATTAGAATTTAGGAACAATACATTATTTTTTTTTCCCTGCATGCCGCTCTGTGATCTGAAAATGCTGGTCGGTTCCTAAGTTACTTTGCATGTGTCAGTGCAATTTCCTCTCAGTCTCAGAAGCTTCTGGAGCACCTAAGTAATGTCACAAGGGCCTTGTAATTGTGTCCAGGATGCTTCCCATACAATTTTCATCTTTTATTATATGTTTAGCTTATTTAGATATCAGTAGCATTTGGCAAATTGTATCTAGAGTACCTGGGGAGGCTGAAGCTTCAGCCTCATGGCAGCCCCAGGTGCGAGGTATTATCCTTTAATGCCGTGGAAAGGCTCCAGCTACCTGACACGAGGACAGGGCACAGCGACGCTGACTGAGTAATTTCACTCTTAAGCTTTATTTGCAACACCGAGACGTTTGCGATGCAAACGGCGACATTTTAATACTTAAAATGGGTATCGACGGCCCAGGCGGGAAGGCGAGGCCCTGTGGTCTCGCCCCGCTCGGCTCCCCGGGGGTCGGGCTGAGGCTCCGCGGGAGGCACCGACGGCTCCCAGCGTCACTCGCCCTGCAAGGCACGGCTTCCCCTGCCCGAGGGCCGACCCACCTGGGGGATATACAACGCCCGGGGACAGCGCGGCGGCTGCGGGCGGGGGACCCAGCCCTGCCCTTGCCAAAGCGCCGGGGAGCGGGGGCAGCGCCGGGGGTCGGGCGGGGCGGCGAGGCCGGAGCCGGCGGAGGGCAGCGGCAGCACGGCC
>VXAC01007664.1:272282-303509 GCA_013399225.1 Rhipidura dahli
CCCGGCTCCGCACCGCCCCGGCTGGGCCCGCACCGCCCGGCTCCGCACCGCCCCGGCTCCGCGCCGCGGAGCCCGGCGCCTTCTCGCACCGCCCCGGCTCCTCTCGCGCCCGTCCCCTTGGGTGCCCGCCCTGGTCAGGCGGCTGCTTCTTCTGCCAGGCGGCCTGCGACAGGATGAGAGGGCACAGTCTTAAGATGCGCCAGGGGAAGTTTAGGTTGGACATTAGAAGGAATTTCTTCTCAGAAAAGGTTGGTTAGACACTGGAATGGGCTGCCCGGGGAGGCGGTGGAGTCACCGTCCCTGGAAATGTGTAAGACTGGACATAGCACTCAGTTCCATGGTCCGTTTGACAGGGTGGTGTTCGACCACAGGTTGGACTCGGTGATCTTGGCGGTCTTTTCCAACCTTAATCGATTCCGTGATTCTGCTCCCGCGGGGGAAGGCCCAGCAGAAAGCGGCCCCGGCGCCCTCTCCCTCAGCTGCCGACCCAGCCCGAAGCCCATGTTCCCCAAGAGAGAGGCCGCACGGGGTATTTATTTAAGGAGATTTCACCCAGGAGCCGCTGATCAAAGCTAATGCAAAATAAATGTCTCCCTTTAATGGCCTGATTCCTCGAAGCCCTTGACACTGGAAATTGGGATTTCCCCGTGCCATTAGCACTTAGCAGTAGGCGCTCCAGTCCAGCCAAGAACAAGGGATTAAGAGGTATTTGTCTAAACTAATTTCTCTCTCTATACCAAGTCTATAGAGACTGGTGTTTCTCTGCTGGAATTGTGCAACACGGCTAATTGGCTACAAATTTAACAGTGACAGGGCTCCCACTGCAGGCTGTCGCGTATTCATTACCGCCGTTCTCCCCTCAAACGCGCCGGCACGGGGCACCTGGGCTGCCCCTGCCCAGGGAAGTGACCGCCTGGCATCGGCCGGCTCCTGGCTCTGGCAAAGGTGAGAGGCCTGGCGTGCCTCCCTGCTGAGCCAGGCTGCCACGTGGAAAATACAGTCAAGCCATTCAAATTGTCCTTAAACTAGAAAAGGGTTATATGCAGCACAGGGCCTGCAAAATTTTATTTATGTGAACGACCATTCAGGATGGATGTTGACTTTTTTGCACAGGTATAACACCACTAGTCATCTCCCTTCCACAAAAGGGGGAGGGGGGGGGGAAATTGCAATATTTGGCTATGATTACTTGAAATTCCTCCCTCCAGGCTAATTTGCACCTTGACTCCACTGACTGCTTCATTACTACTTGACCACAAGCTAAAGCAAAAAGTAGTTAAGTTTATATTACACATGCACCAAAGGGTCATTAAGGGTGCACAGATTTTTGTTTTGCTTGTAGGTCAGTCAGAAAGGGTTACTAGAATAGTCCAGAACTAAGGAAGAAATTCTGGGTAAGACCACAGCCTACATCACTGCTGCTGGAGAATGATTCCATGACAACCAGGAATTTATTCCTCTATCCCAAACCGCACCCCCTTACCCACAGTAGCACCGCCAGACTATTGCTTCTCTTGGGAGGGGAGGCAGAATTCTCCCAGCAAGACTGTTTCATAAGCCAAAATGAACTTCTCTGCTCCCAAAGGCTCTTATGGAAATCTGAATAGCCATATGAGTCAGGCGGGACCTCAATAACCCAATCTACTAACAGAGCTAACTTCACAAATGAAGCACTGCATCACTGTTGCCTTGAACACAAAGGTCATCCTGAAGTTTTGATGTAACCCACCTCGGGTGCCCAGGAACCCAGGGAAGTGGCAGATAAAAAACAGTAAAACAAAAGTTCCCCAACACCAGTTCAGATAACATTTTCAGATACTAGATTCACAAACCAGCTCACTGTTCTGCCTGAGTGATTTTGCTTCTCATCATTCAAGTTCAAGGACAAAACTCAAGGTCTGTGATTTGTCTGTTGAGTTCAGTGTCTTATGATACCTATTCCATATACTTGTGAAACTCTAGCAGCATCTTATACAGCCAGGCCATAGTATCAGGACACTACTGCAAGAGTGGCTGTTTAAAAAACTCTGCAACACTCTTTGTTTAAGCTTGGCATATGCTGCTGGGCACAGTTATCCTCCTATATTGAGAAAAGCCCTTGAAAATTCACAGACTGAAATTCCAGCTTTAGTGAGATGAGTGGGAAACACCCAGATTTTCTGCAGAAACAGACTTTTACTGAAGGAAGACGTAGATTTCCAGCCACTCATTGAGTTGCTTCAAACAGCCACAGGAACCAAAGCCAGGCTGGCAATGTTTGCCCTCCCTCTTCCTTATGTACACCCTGATAAAATTTAACAAGTGGTGTCTGTTGATGTGGAACACACTATCATCCTGCAACAACACCAAGATAGCATCAATTTTAATCTCAGTCTACAAGGTAACAAAAATGCTGGCCAAGAATCAAATTAATTAAATCCGTGAACACATAGGAATAATTCAGTTAAAAATCTAACATCTAAGGTGTTGTTAATCAAACTTTTCAAGCTAGATCTCTCTCAGGGCCTTATCCAAAGTGCTTTCTAAGATGTGCATAGAGAATACCACAAATTTAGTGAGAACACCTTCAATATGAGGTAACAATGGGATACAGGAGAAGACATTAAGTAAGGTGATTATTCAAGATGTTCCATTTCTGTATAAGCCATAACTAAAATATCATCATGGCTTGCCAGGAGCAGAGGTTGTCTGCCAAGGCAGTAAGTACCCCTGATAACTTCATCCAGCAGCCAGAGGCCAAGCTGCCTAGCCCCCTCTCATTAAGGGAGAAGTGCTCCATTCAATGAGGCACTTCAACAGTGGTCTACCTTTGAACGTGCAAATACCCCCATTAAATCTGGTGGATCAGGGCCAAAACTAATTAATTTAGTGATGCTTTGCATCAAAATCTCGCTTGCAATACATAGCACTCACAATCAGAAAGGCAGGGGATTAATTAAACTAACTATTTAGAAAGCTGAGCAGGTTAGGACTGGGTTAGGACTAAAGAGCATAATAATATCCTTAGTGGAAGCCAGAAAAGCAAATGATCCCTGTGAAACTGATAGGAACTTGCTGAGGATTTATTTCTGTTTAGGTTTTTTTGTGGGTTTTTTTTTGTTTGGTGNTTTTTTTTTTTTTTTTTTTTGGTGAGATAAATGAATTGGGACTGGCAAGACAACCAATTTTGGGTCCAAGAGGCCATGCACTTTTACTTAAATTACTTCTTTCAGCCTGCCCCCACCAACCAGGCTCAACGCAAACTGTATCATGATCAGCAACTTCGTAGTACTTCCAGGTATCAAAAAAGAGAGAGAGAGAAAGCAAGGAAGAAAGGAAAGGAGAAGGAAAGAAAAAAAAATGAACCACTGTAGATTTTCAGGCATCTTAAATGTGAATTTAGAGGCATTCAAGCAGGCTGGACAAAAAGACATGGGTTTGACAAAAAGCTGCACTGCAGTGGAAAAAACAGATTCTGATGGATTACACATACTAACAGAATGGGAAAAAATTAGTCAAATAGAGTTACTGGAACAATATTTGAGAAAGTAGAACAGTAATTGCAGCACTGCAGGCCCCCTGGCTGAGCCTAATTCTCTAAGGCCCCTTGGGGTCTATCAGCAGCTCCATCATGACATCCTCCCTGATGTCAGTTGAAGGGTGCTGCTTTGCACCCGCTGAGGATTTGGCCTTTAAATTCACCCAGCTTGTCTCAGGTGACCTCTTAAAACCTTTCTGCAACACTGCAAAATCTTTAATGGTTTGGCACTGCTCAAAACCATTCAATTTTGTACGAGGAAAGTAAGCGATATTTCACCTGCCTGGGAGGACCCTTCTCTTCCAGCTGATTAAGGAGGAAACACTGTCACAACCCCAGTTCTTCTAATGTGACAGTAGTGAATGACTGAGGTGACTGTGATCTTTGCATTTTGTGGCCATTCTGTTTCCTGTAGGTGTTTCCTGTGACTATAGGAAATAATGGGCATGTTGTGGTTTAGGAAGAGTATTCCCCAATTTAGTATTCCCACTATGCGCCACTCACTTCCCCCTCATCCCCCTCACCCCTTGGATGGAGAGGAGAACTAGAGGCACAAAAAGGTGAAGATCACAGGTTGAGGTAAGAACAATTTACTAGAAACAACAGTGAAATAAGAAAACTAACAGTGACACCAACCATAGTAACAAGAGTGTTCACAACAGGTGAACAATTCACAAGCAGTTGTGCAGGGATTCACCTCTGATTGCTCAATGCACAGTGCCCCTCCTGGGTGCTGCAGAAATTAACCCTGTCCTGGCCAGAACCAGGGCAGGGCAAAGCAATGAAAGACTGATGCCAGACAATGATGAGCACTCCAAAGTCAGAGCAACATGAAAACCAGTATGTCCATATATGCTGTTTATTAGCACATATGTATTTACATAAGGTTCTGTTCTTAATAAAGTGGCAGTCAAGAACTGAACAACTGTAGGTTTGGATTATTTTTTCCTATCGGGAAACACATTTTGCCAATATATGAACATTGTATGGATCCATTTGAAAAAAAAAAAAAAAACAACAAAACGGAAGAGACTTATCAGCATCAGCACAAAAACAAGTCCAAATTCCTTTTAATTTTAAAACATAATAAACTTTCCTTTGTTCAGACAGGTGAGTCTCTGAAACAACTACACACAGTCCTGTTTAGGAAGTTAAAGAGTTTGACAAATTTCCAGAACAGTAGAAAACAATCCAGACTGAACACAAGTTTTTGACATTACACTTGGGAAATTACTATCTTTGCAAACATTAAATCTCCATGCACAAACCCTCAGTTCCAACAGTCATGTACATTCATGCATGGAAAAACCCATAGGAACACTGACATGCCAGAATGTTTGCTGGATCACTGCCTGTGAAAGGTTATTCACAGACACAGTCTCAGGCAAGATCACGCCCTCAGAGTTATTACAACCCTGCCAAAGCCATGGAAAGCCAAGAGTTTTCTACTGTGTGAGGAACAATAGAGCTATTCTGGACAAGATTTATTCTGAAAAGTAGAGGTTGAGGATAGTCATAATTTTCTTTTCAGAGCCCCAAAAGCTGCTGTGCCTGACCGTGAAGGTTGCCACAGGAAGTATCAACCCACCAGAAGAGCTAAATGCAGAGAAATCAGAAGCTAAAGGTGAAAGCACAAGCTTTCCTTTCTGTAAGCCCCAATCCACACACTCCCATGGCTTGTGTGTGTTTCCTTTGCCACAGATTACAAAAATGAATCCTGAAATCATTGGACTTACAAGCCAGCAAAAGCACTTGATACTGCATTGCAGCCACCGAGGAGTCCACAGCAGCTATGTGTTCCATGTCCTGGACAGTGACTGTGCCTCGGGGCTGCACAACCCTCTGTGGAGGTCTGTAGGGAGGGCACATGCCCAGGAGGGGGGTTGCACACTGTTTGGTTATCAATGATTTTCCCCAGAAGTGGTAAGAGCTCCACAGCACATCCAGTGATTAAGACCTTATTTCCCCCTTCTGGGTATTACCAGCCAAACAGATGCAGACCCAAATCACCAGCTGCACTTCAAGATGTCAGAGACCTGAGAGCAAGGACCTCCCTGGGTATCTCACCTTGAGGAATCAGAGCCATTTTAGGCAGAACAAAAGCTCTTGGTTTCTTGCCTAATCTCGCTCTCCAGGTGACATGATGTACCCTTCTCCTGACATCCACATCTACACTGATCTTCCCCAGCTCCCTGCCTGCAGTGCTCTGCAAACCTTTAATCTTCTGCCAGCTACTGCAAACTTACCCCTGCCTTCTCTGACAGCCTGATGCAAGGAGCCCACTGCCCCATGCCCACTTGAAGGAGCAAGACTCAAAAATAAAAAATAAAAGGTCACCATGGACCTACATTAAAAATTCCTCTCTCACATATGATATGCCAGTTGGAGGTTTTCGTACTGTGTGGGTGACCGTACACTGGAACAGATTGCCCAAAGAGGTTGTGGAGTCTCCCTCACTGGAGATATTCTAGAACTGACGGGTCACAATCCTGTGCCATGTGCTCTGGGATGACCGTGCTTGAGCAGGGAAGTTGGACCAGATGTGCTCCCTTCCATCCTGACCCATTCTGGGATCCTGTGATTCTGTGGGTAGAAGTCAGGTTGCACAAGAAGCACTCTGAGCTCTAAAGAAAATGCAGAGAGGTACAAGGCCTCCTCTTAAATGTGGTGGAAAAGGAGACAACAAAGAGGCAAACCCCAGGCTAGATATCTGTGATCTAATACAATCCCACCCATGTCATCAGCAGCACTGAACTTTGCATTGGGAAGTTTCATGCCTGAGCAGTGGATTCCAATTGCAGTGAGATTTTCTCTGAGATCAAGACAATTAAAAAACACACTTTTTAGTGTTTTTAGAGTTTCTCATGTTTTGGATGAAATCCCAAACACAGATGACACAATAATTGCAGGCACAAATACATGTTGAGTCCTTTGAGAGGAACAGGGCTGTATCCATTCCACATGCTAACATAATCAGTGACATCCAATATCACTGAAAGCTGTTTACACTGTCAGTAATAATCCTGGAAGAAAGAGGTTTTGAGCTGCTTTTTATTGACACTCACCTCGTTCCAGAGATCAGCAAAAATGCAGGTAGTTCATACAGCCAGCTACAGAGATTTTGCTTTCTCTAAATAAATTTGAATAAACAATAAAAGGTTAAGTGCTCTTTTTTCAAAGCTTGAAACATAAGCAAACAAATTGAGGGTAGAGAACTCAATTATATCAAGCAGAAGCTACTGGCACTTACACTCAGCAGAGCTGAATAATTTTCAATTACTCTGGGAAGAGCGGTCAACAAAATATGTTCCCCAATCTGTGCATTCCTAAACCCAGACCTCCTAATATTAGAGTGCCCTTTGTCAGGGCAATTCAGTGGGGTTTTCTTCCCAGCAAGCACCCTTTTCCCTGCTTTGAAGTATCAAGTTATTTCCTTAGCATAAATATGCACCTGCCACAGAGAAAGTATTTGAACCCCCACCTTCCAAAAGCCAAACTTCCACTCACAGCCAGAGGGGTGCTACAACATGACAGCTGCTGCTCCAAATCCCTCCCTGACCCAGGTTGCTGAGGGTTTTAACCCAGCAAAATGAGGAGGTGGCCTCATACCAGGGTGACTTGTGTCGGTGTCTGAGCATCCCAGCTGTGTCGGCACATCCCAGGTGATGCAGAGGGTTTTCCCAAGAAGGGACTGCAGAGGCTCAACAGAAGAAGAATCTCTGGAACATGGTATGACTGTGACTGCTTCTACCAAATTATATCAGGAGTTCTGAGCACAGCATGCAAATTTTGTATTATCTCACTGGCTTTGAGACTTTGTCTCTGTTTCCATCATTCTGCTACACTGCTAGCTTCAGAGCTTCTTGCTGCAATTTATCCTTGGTTTTTCTCTCAGCAGAGCTTTGGGAGGAGGAGGTTATGTGAGTTTTTCTCTCCAAGAGGCATCAGGAATGGAGTTACACTTTGTGTCACAAAGCATCTCCATCACTACAGAAAGAGAAAGGAAACTTCTGCTTTGGTGTATATCACACACTCATATATATAACAAACAACATATGCATGCAGGATGGCAAAATTTCTAGCATATGGAATGAACAAGGAAATTTTCTATGTAATTCTGTTTTCACATACAGCAGCACCTAAGTGCGGCAATTACAGTATCAGGAAAGATGCTCAAATGTTTATTTCTCCATTAGGACTTTACACTGCTATCTGGTCTAAATGGTGCAGTGAATCCCAACAGAAGGAGCTTTTATGATGATAGTGTCATTTTTACATCAAATACCAGCTGATGATCTTCAGTGGAAGGAGAAAGCCATTAAAAATTGACTAACCTATTTTTTTTAGTCAGAAAAGAGAGGTTTTATTTTAAACCTTTGTGTGAGAGGCAATCCATTTATCCTCAAATACCTGCCCATAAAGTTACCACTATATATAGAGAGAAGGCAAAAGAAGAAAAATAAACCTATTTTTTTTTTCCCACACAACGTGCAAGAACTGTCCACTATGTATAAAAGAGGGTTTGAACTGGCTAAGAATTAAATGGATTCTGGACAGGAAGACTCACTCACTCTTAGATCCAGTCCTTCCTTGGAGGTCTGCAATCATTGTTAGCTTCTCAGTGGGTCGATTTTCTCTTTCTAAAACTGGCTTATATTTCATAGAACCCAGCTCAGGCTGGACCTCAAAAGATCGTCTGGTGAGATCCCTCCTAGGAGAATCAGTAGGAGAATCTTGCTGCAGGATGATGGACCTCATTTGGAGGTCTTGACTGTGTCAGGAAAAAGCAATAGAAAGGTACAGGCTTAACAAGTCTTGCAAGTTTTGTAAACATAGAGTGTGCCACTAGCAGCTCAGTACACTCTTCTATTTCAGGAGAACTTAAATGTCAGATACTGTTGAGCTGCTTCCATCACCTTGTTTTTATAATATGGAAGAAAGAAGTCACAGACCTAAGAAAAAGCAGTGATAAAGTAATGGCTCTTATGTCATCCCAGTCTCTCAGTTGCTTCCTAATCCGTCTTTGGTATTCCACTGCACTGCTCACCCTTCCAATGCACTCTGCTCTAAGATTGCCCTGATGTTACTGTCTCTGCTACCTAAAAAACAACCATGATTTTAAGGTGGATGGCCTACAGGTTCTCTACAAAGAGAGTCTCAAATATCCCCTGGCAGGGTATTCTTCAGTGCACACACATTACACAGGCACTGCATTGCTGCAATATTTGGGCATGAAAAGCAAGCAAAGAAAAGAGTCAGTAGCCTATTCTTAAAAAACAACTTTTGGGCCACTCCAGGCTGTGCTCTTCACATCCCTGTGCAACAGAGAAAGTTCCTGTATACGTCTCATCCCCCTTCCACTTAGAGGAAAGGGGAAATCAAAGATGTAATAAGTAAACTGTTCCTTGCCTCAGTTTTCTGCTGTACCTCTGAGGTTTTGCAGGCTCAGGAGAACACTTGGAGCCTAACATGGAAGGCACATCCTCAGGACTGTTTCTGAAAGGCAGGGAAGGGCAGAGGGGTTGTGACTTAGGGGCCAGCAGCTCCAACTTCTGCCATCTACCTGCTGGCATTCCATGATTTTTAATAATTTCACACTTTGAAGGGCCCTGATAATCACCCTCAAAGTGATATCACCATTCTGTTTCAAATCCCATTTTTCCCCTCCCCTACAAAATATTGTCAAATCTGGGGTGATTGTTGTGCTGCAACCTTCACTGACATCATCAGAGTGCTACAGGTGTTCCCTGCTTTGGGTGTTGTCTTGCAAAACATGGTAAGGATTATGCATAGCAGACCCCCCTGCCTTGTTTCTCAGTGGGTTCTGTACGAAAGTATCCAGATCCATGGCTAGGTTCCAAGTAAACTGTGCTAATAAAAAGCAAAAGAAAATTATTTCCTGAGCTCTGTATGTATCATTCAACAACAACAAAAAAATTCAGGTCAAATATAAGCAATAAACTCTAGGTCAAATTCAAGCAGTTTCCTTTTATTTACTTCCATTTCATTGACAATGAACAATTCTTAGTGGGTAAACCTGAAAATATACCTCCAGTAACAATTGTTTTGCCTTGGATATTTATGCAGCATTCCAACTACAGCATCTATATAGCATTTCTTTTTCCTCACACATTCAAATACACACTCATACTTAATACATTAGCATTTCCACTATACATTTTTGCAGTGTATCCAGTTAAGCAAATTGCTCAATTAGCTGAATAGGGTTTTTTCTTTTCATTGTGAAAAGACAGAATCTTACCGAATGGAACAGCGCTCTCGGTAAGAGGTCAGTTGGGTGGGATTTTTGGAATAAAGGAGAGAGGATGAGTGGGTTGTAAAAGATCTTTTTAATTGTTCACATTTTATTGCCATTTTATTGCCTAGAAGAGACGAAGAGAGAGGGCAAACCAACACACGTCCTGGTTCATGCTGGTATGTAACTGTAATGTGTTGTAGAGAAAGCCCACCATACTTAATGGAATTTTCCTGTTACAGTGTGCACCTCATGGACACAGAAAAGATTGTGGGATTGTCAAACACTGAGTGTCAGGGAATGGTATATCCACTCGTTGGTAAAATAAGTCAGTTAATTTGGCAGGTAAGTATTAAGTAATCATATTGTCAGAACAAGGCAAGTAGCTAAGAAAGGAAGACAAAGACAAAAAGAAAAAAATACAAAGATGAGGAAATAGGAAGGAACCGAAAAGGAGAGGGGGAAGGGAGGGAATGCATGAGTTTGATGGCCAAGTGATGAGAGAGTAAACAATGATGGTCCCTCTGTTCTGGATGGTTCCAGGTCACCTTGTCCTTGTGTCTCATGTTGGACTCCACTGCTGTTTTTCCACTGTCTGGGAGAATCTGAACATCATTCCACCCAGGTTTCATTACATATGGAATGTAAAGGCTGAGAAAAACTTGAGCAGGTTGGATATTTTCTCATCCATGTTTTAGAAGATTTTTTTTTTAATGTTACAATTTTCATACTCTCTATGGATTTTTATAATTTTTTGACTACTCAAGTCTAAGAAAATATTAGTTTAATTTTTTTAAGTAAATATTGTCCCATCTTGATTTGAGTTTTCCCTTGTTTGGTTTCAACAGTGCAAAATTTCAAATGAGCCAAATTAGTTTTTTAAATTTCATTATATTTTTCCTGATGTAAAAATGTCTGATATTTTCCTAGGCAAAGTGTTGCATCACGTACTCTATTTATGTTTCAGCATTGCAGTGACTTTTAAAAGCTCACAGCAGGAAATTAAGAAAAGCCTGAACTCATAATTATTAAATAATAATAAAAATGTACTCTTCTAAGGTTGCATTTATTCAAAATTGTACAATTAATATATCCCCATGTTTCCATTAATATATATTCCGGTGGAGAAATTGATAGGAAATGTGGTCATGGCATGAACTTTACAGCAGATTTGAATAGTCTCTGCTGAGCAGAGTTTAATTGAGCAAAGCAGCTTGGATAAGGAGTACTATACAAAAATGAGAGTATCCATTGTGCACCATCTAAATCATCAATATCCAGGTCCTCCTTGTATTGACAGAGTTGGAAGGATTCTGCTTAACCCAATAAGACATCACAGGTGACGGGGAATTTAAATGCCCCCTTCCCATGTGGGGCAAATCATTCCTCTCTTAAGCTTCCTCCAGCCTTTACCCTGTTTGCTGTAGAGGTGAAAACACCTGCAGCTTCTAAAGCAAGCCCAGGGCAACATCACGTAGGGCTCAGACTTCACTTGTTGCTCTGACCTGTCCTGGAGCTTGGCCATCACACAAGCAAAACCTATGTTCACAGAGCATCAGTGCAGAGCCTTAGCACCATTTGAGACACTGGTGGCAACATAACCTTTTTGGTTTCCAATTACAGTGCTGAATTTGTTGTCATCTGTCTTCACTCATCAACCATAAGTTGTTAGTCCTTGCCTTTATGGTTCTTCAGCACATTGCTCATCCTTCTGTCTCTTACCACATGATTAATTCCTATTTTCATCTGCCACCAGTGCTACCTGACCACTTTCTCACCTCCAAAGCAAGTCCAAGTTTTACTCCTTGCTCATAAAGAGCATTTTCATTGGCTCCTGCAGAGTCCCCGTGTTATTTCTCTGTATTCCCCACAAAAGCTACCTTTGCCAGAAGGGCCCACAAAGCACAGACCTAGGACAAAGACTCAGCACGCCTCAAGCTGAGTGGTGAGTGCAATGCAGCTCTTTTTTCTGTGATCATATGTCAGTTTCAGACAATCCTGTTCTCATTCTTTGACAAACTCCGAGGCAGTCGGCCGCTATCCTCTGAAATACAAATCTTGGGTGGACTCCTGGAGATGCTGTTGCAAAAGACATAGTAAACATCTAGAACCTAACTCTGTGTCTTCTGATCTATTTTCCATCATTTATCTTTACCTCTACTGAAGACCACAGGGTAGGTAATGTCCCTGGATGAGCCAGTGGATAGGTCTCAAAAAACACCAGAGGTGAAGGCATAAGTGCTCAGACTCCCACATAATAGTGGGAAGCTTTAATTTTATTTTATTTTTTTAATTTAAAGCTCATATCAAACACTGCGAGTAACTGGCAAAAAGCAAGGTTTAAAAGGAGAAAAAAGGTTTTGTTAAGCTTTTAACTTAAATTGTGTTTATTGTGCATGGAGACCAAATTCACATAGTGCTTATTTCTTGAATGCACAGAGTAAAAAACAAATGTGTTGCTGCAGTTGGAGACAAAGGGTGAGATGTGCAGGGCTTCCACAGCACTTGACAGAAAAAGTGATGCTGATTCTTTACACACTAGTGTATATCATAATACCACAAAGCCAGTGGCTCTTCTGCCTTCTCAAACAGGAGGCACAACATAAAATCCCCCAATCCCCACCCAGAACTAAAAGCCTAGTGCTAAATATTTACCCAAATTTATGCCTGCAGACCAAATATTCATGAGATGAGTAGCACAGCCCTGCTGCCATAGGAAAACATTCTGGCTGTTCAAGTATCATGTCCAGATGCCTCAGAAAAAGCAATTCTAATCATAATTTTATCTCTGTTATTATGAAAATAACCAAAGGTTTCTTCTTCAAAGCTACAAAAAACAGCCAGCAAAATTTTTTTTTCACCAGCCTTCACTGACAGACTCTCGTGTCTGCAGCAACTCAGAACTCCAGTTACTGAAGCTCATCACTTTTTCTTTGCTTCCCTCCACACTGTGGAGATTTTTGTAACTGTTGCAGTCAGTCTTGAAATAAGTATACAGCACAAGGGTGCTGCATGTTACCAGTCAAGCAGAAGAAGACAAAGACAAATAAAAAGCAATGAAAAGACAAGATATAGATATAGGGAAGATTGTGACTACCAAAGAGCTAATGGTTTTGTGATGGTAAGAACTGAGCTTAGAAGAATACTCAGTATTAGTAATGGTTTTGTTGAAAAATCTCTTCAGACCATTAAAGTATTATGCTGTTCTTTATCACACGTTCCCTGCCTCTTCTTTTCTTTGCTAGTTGGTTGGGTTTTTTTATACTCTTTCTTTATATCTCCCCTACTGGATTGAATAGCGTTGAGCTGCCTTTGCCTTACAAAATCATGGATCAGTAGATTTTTGTTTCATTCTAGACATAATTTGAGACAATCAAATTTGAATGGCAATTTTGTGTTCACATCTTTTATTTATTAAGGGTCTTTGAAATACAGGGGAAAAAGAAAATACAAAACCCAGTATATGCAGGAAGTGAGGTAAAAAAAAAAAAGCACAAAAATGGGGAAAAAAAGAAGAAGAAAAAAGTATTTTTCTCTTTGTTTTTCTTCTAAAAGATGAAAAGCTACTGAGCCCCTCCCTTGCATGGATATGCTCAGTATAAGAAGCTGAAAGGATTCCAGCAGGACAGCACTCAGCTCTCACCATCTGTCCTGAGCAGGTCCAGTTTAAATTACAGCTGCCTCAGGGTCCCTGTGCCCCTAACCAGCATGCAGGGTGTCCAGGTGAGAGGCACTGGAGTGCACCAGAGTCTCCTGTGTGGTCTGCATCCCAGGGAGAGGATGAATGTGCAAACCAGCCATATCAGCCCTGTACCTGGAGCCCCTTGTCCCCCTTTTGCATCCTCTCAGCCAAGAGCCTGGATGCCAGGATACAGGTATATATAATGACATGGCACCTCTGCTATCTCAAAATCACAGAGGAAGAAGTGTATGGGACAACATCTGAGCTGATCCAAAGCCACAAGTTTTAATGCTGAGCTAGGTGAGAATCTTTCACAAGTAATAGGACTGGGAGCTGCCTCAGGCCTCAGGGAAGGAAAAGGACTCTTACTTTTCTTTGGACTTTGCCCAAAGTTTTTATTTCATTATTTGATATTGATTTTTCTGGATAAGTAACCAGGGTCCAGGATCAGAGGAGCAGACATACCTTCAGAAGTTAGACTATGCTGTGCCACCAGAATAAGCTGGGAAAAACTGGTGCATTTCACAACTGCTTTCTGTTAGCCCATCACTAAAGTCCTGCATTTAAAAAATCACTTCAAATGAAGGAAGGGGAAAATGTATTCTTCTTTCTCATGGCTAGATTGTCCTCTTTCCTTCCCTCCACAAAAAATATTTGTAAATTTAAATGTAAAAGCAAGTTATAGGTGTTTACCCCTGTGTTTGAAGAAAAGTAAGTAAATTTTGCTGTAGGGTGATTCTTACTTTTAAATATATTTCAGTAGTGTTCGTTTGTGTAATGACAGTCGTGCATCCTGCATGCATGACTTGCTTAACTTGTTTTCCCTATCTTCTAGGCAGATGGGCTCAAGCACTGCAGAAGAGGTTCCCAATTTACATTTCTCTTTGCCATATTTCAGTATACAAGTAAATGTCCAATTTCTACACATTATGAGCACTGTTTTGAGTTGCAGCTCCTAGGACTGCACCCTCCTTCAGTCTGCAAATCAAGGCCTAAGACTCAAAGCCCGTGCTGAAGGTTCCTTCAGTGAAGGTTTTCTGCCTGAATCAGTGACATGCTCAATAAGCTTGCCAGCTTTTCCCAGTAATAACACTTCACATTAGTTATTTGAGCCCAGATGCAGCATTTGCAGAAGAAAAACATTCTGCAGTTTACCATTTTGGAAAGAGATGACTGTTGTGTTGTCAATAACAAGAAGGATTACAGAGTAGGCGAATTTGTTACATACGTGTATGGCCCATGAAATTCATCCCTCTATGAATCTTTAAATATTATCAGCCTACAGTAATTGTTACTTACACTCCACCCACTTCATCCTTCTTTCCTTCCTTTCCTCTGAAGAAAAATTTGACAACTGTGTTCTTTGAGCAAGTTGAACTACAGAATTATTTCTATGTCAGGGACACAAGTATGCTACACGTGCAATTAAGAAAATGTGGACAAATTTGAAACCCTCATCCATATGAAAGGAAAAATCAGGGTGTTTTATACAACTGAGATAGCCTGGAGAAACCTAAGACTGTGGTGGAAGGGGAAAAGGCAGAAAGAATTAAAACCTCACCCCCTACTGCAGACCCAGAGCCATCCCTACTAGCATTGTTAAATAGAATTTATAGCTAAAATCAAGAAAATAGATGCAGGCATTAGGATCACAGGTGCTACTTCACTGACAACCTATTATAAAGCTCCAACTGTGTCCAAAGTTATAAAGCAATTTCATAGTTATATTTATCAAGATGAACAATGTGCAAATCCACTTCTCTGCCTTTTTTTTTCCTTGATATGTCATTATTAAAAGATTCCTGCTGCACCTAGCAAGGCTTCCCCAGATGTTGATCCAGTGCTGCAGTGAATGGCAAATGTAGAGCCCACACACAGAAAAGAGGCACACAAACCCTGCAGCCATGGGAAGGAGGAGGCTCCTTCTATCTCGTAGGAGGGGAATAGGCAGAGCACTTGTCCACACAGCTCCCAGAGGTAAACAGAGGCCAAACGAATCCTAGCAAGTGAATGTAATTTTAAAAGAATGCACAGAACAAGATATAGAGGACAAGAAAATAAAAGGACATTTTCAGAAGACATATTCTGAAAGTGAGGGGGGAAAAAGAAGGGTGTTTGGAAATGGTGAATAAGCAGCCTTCCAGGCTGACAGCCATACTGAGCTAACAGAGTTGGAGAAACTGAAGAAGTCACAAATTTTCCACCTTATGGTATCAGTGTGTTAAGGGCAAAATTCAGCTGTTTCTGGGTATTTTTGTGGAAATGAAATCAGAACTGTTAAAATGATGCCATCAAAATCAGAGACCACATCATGATTTACGAGCAAAAAGGAAACCTTTTGTGCTGTACATCCAAACACATAAGGGTGTCTTACCTACTGCTCACATATGCAGTGTTTATAGAAATCAGTCTTTGCTGAAAACTTGTGACCACAGAGGCTTGGCTTACTCGAATGCCATCGTGAGAATCCAAACATGATTTTTCTTCTAAATCACAAATTAATTGTTTTAAAAGGGAATCAAAATTTAAAGAGCTGAGAAAATGAAGGGATCGGCTTAAGAGTATCTGCCCAAGCACACTGGAGGAAATTTCAGCAAGAGGGACAAGAATGTCCAGAAGGAGATGGGAATCATTCTTCTCAACCCTACAAAAAAATATATCTCAAGGGAATTTGCATGGCACATGTACAGGACAAACAGTTCAGAATGAAAATCAGGGCTGTGAAGGCAGTGTTTTAGCAGGGCATAACCAGGTAAAGGCATTCCCAAACTCTTTTGTCATCTCCCCAGGGGCTGATTGGGGTCTGTTTAAAGGCACTATAATGGTGCTTTCAAAGATCTTACTAAAAATTTATGTACAGCAGTCAGGACCCAGCAGGAGAAAGAAAAATGTCATGGGAATCAGAGCCCTAAGGGAGCTCTGAAGAGGTTGCTACAACCCATGAAACCACTGAGGTGACTGAAGCTAGGCCTGAAAGCAAGGTCTCACCTACACAGATATTGTGAATAATTGGAGGTTGGTTTACAAATCTGTTTTATCGCTCTTCTGTTTTTCCCATTCATTTTATGTTTCTCTATTTCATTACATTACTTACTATACTTGAATATCATAATGGACTCTGGAGTTTGAAATTCTTTTGCTCCTATTTAGAGAATTCACCATCAGGTGAAGGTACAGCCAGACCCACCTCAATGCCCTGAACCTCTCAGGGTCTCACAAGTCCATACTGATAACCAGCAGTGGGACCAAGCTCTGCTCAACATTTAGCACTACTAAGTTATGACACCAAATAAAAACATGTAGGTACCACCTTACATTATATTTAACATAAAGGCAGAAAACAGGAATGTCTCTTGTGTCAAAAGATCAAGAGATGGTGTACAGAAGACGGAACTGAAATGAGCCAAGAAAAGTCAAAATCATTCCACAAATCTCACCAGGCTGGGATAAGTAGCCTGGGGACACTTATGGGGAGCAATGGGAGCTGGAGAGAAGATGGCAGTGATTGTACTGCCATTGTACTGCCTGTACTCAGCACAGCTGAAGCTGCACCTCAAATCTTGTGCTCACTTTTGGGCCCCTCCCTACAAGAAGAATAGTGAGGTGCTGGAGCATGTCCAGAGACGGGCAACAGAGCTGGTCAAGGGTCTGGAGCACCGGTCCAATGAGGAGCAGCTGAGGGAACTGGAGTTGTTTAGACTGGAGAAAAGGAGGCTCAGGGATGACCTTACTGCTGTCTACAACTCCCTGAAAGGAGGCTGTGGTAAGGTGAGGGTCGGTCTCTTCCCCCAAGTAACAAGCAATGAGAGAAAATGACCAAAAGTTGCACCAGGGGAGGTTTAGATTGGATATTAGGAAAAGCATCTTCATGGAAAGGGTTGTGAAGCACTGAAATGTGCTGCCCAGGGAAATGGTTGAATCCCCATCCCTGGAGGTATTTAAAAGACCTGTAGGTGTGGTGATGAGGATGGGGATTAGTGGTGGACCTGGCAATGTTAGATCAAATGGTTGGACTCAATGATCTTAAGGGTCTTTTCCAACCTAAATAACTCTATGATTCTATGATGGCAAATGGGAATTTAAAAAATGGGGCACAAGAAGTAACTGGGAGGTGCTGGGGGGGAGTTAATCAATTGCACACCAAGGGCAAGGGTACAGACTCTGCCATGCAGAGGTGCTCAAAGTACTCTATGGGGAAAAAGGCACATCCAGCCACAGCCGATCCACTCTGAGCTCTAAGGCATGAAAACATTTGGGCCCAGATTCTTTCCTGAGTCAACTCCACAATGATACCAGAAATTATGCAAGTTGAGATGCATGTCTCTTACGAAAATGATGCAATAATCAGTGAGATTATGAGATAATTAATTTTAATTGCATATTACATTCTCATTGAATTAAAAGATTTGAAGACTTTGACTATTTTTATATTCCCTTGCAATACATTTTGTAGTCTGTGCTATTTAGAGACAGAAAATTGCAACTATTTTAAAAACACGACAATGACTTTCACCTCCCTGAGGAAAATCCTGAATTATTACCTTTGATGGCATCAGGGTTTCGTCCTTATTCTGTTAGAGAAAATTATTCGAGACCCCTTCTTAGCTTTGCTTTCCACCTGTTTTGAGAGCCTTGAGTTCCCAACACTGAGGTGGAAACACTCAATATTTATTAGGTGGCAGAGGAGAAATTATGTTAGATTCTTTTTCTTCACTGGAAAATGCTGGAAATAAAAACATCCTTTTTGCCACATCTGCCTGGTGCCACCCATTAAGCAGGAGCATTGCTGGACCATTGGTCAGCTCCCTCCCAGGGGAATGGGCTGGCACCCTGCCCCAGGTCTCACTTTGTACTTCTACAGCTACTCCATTCCTGACTCCAGCATGACTTTGCCAAGTGCCAGGGAGGGTGACTGAGGTCATGGGACATTGCCCCATGCAGCAGAGGCAGGTTTTGCCTGTTCTGATTTTCCATTTTTTAGCTCCTGCCAGTAGCAGAACATTGAGCAAAATGTCCCCACTCCAGCTTTAGACAGTTCATTGTAATAAGTCACTGGCTGAATTGCACCTCATGGTCCCACTGTGAGCGAACAAATCACCAGCTTCTCCAATTGTTCAGATATCTTCTCAAGGAGTTCCTGAATAAGTCATGCCAGTAATCGGCAGTTTGTAACTTCCCATCCAGCTGTTTGCAGCACATATTTAAGACCCAGCCTTTGAAGCTGACTGGGTTCTCAGGGCTTTGGACATCTAGACAGGAGGCTCTGCTTTTTCAAGGGACAAAGTAAGAGATTTCGATATTGGCCTTCAGCAATGAAAAGTCAGCATTTTCTGTGCCATGAGCATCTCCAAAGAGAAAGGACGAGGGAGAGCAGATAGACCCTCACCATCCCTTTCCATGATGCAATGTGTACTCTCTCTCCCAGTCTGATCCCAGTATGCCTGCCCTTCCCAGCTGGATGTGAACACCCACACTCCCCTGTCTTCAAGCTCTCAGGAGGCCAGCTTGTGCTTAGCCAGGCACCAGCACTGTCTATGGAGGTGTGGTGGTGGGACACCTTCCCACAGGCAAGAGGGGACAGGTGCTGTCTGCCCCAAATGTACAGAGTAGCAGGCTCCATGACTGAGAAGAAATACAAGATAACAAGGATGTGGAAAGGAAAGAATAAAACCTGGCTTTAGGAGCATATCCCCATTTTTATGCTTAAATACATAACCTTGCCTATGCAGAGGGTTTTTTTCCAGCATCCTCTTGTGCCCACCCTTTTGTAACAAGGAGATTGATGCTATATCTTTCCTCAGATCCAAATATTTTAGACTCAAAGAATATGTGATGAGAAGTTTTATGCATATTTCTAAGATATTCCTAACTTATAGCCCTTAGATCTATTTTCTTTCCTAGGCTTTCTTGCTCTTGCATGTTTTACTCACACTGGAAGGTGTGAAGGTATTGATTACACATCTCTTTCTGACACACCACGAAATATGCCGTCTCCTGTCTTCACCCTGGTGACTGGCATACATGGCAGGTTTCTTGTCTAGGTAGAAAACACATCAAAATTGAATTACATGCTGCTGTTGTTTTTAATAGAAATACTATTCAACACACCCAAGTTTTCTTCAGGAGATTTTTTTCATTTCACTTAATGTTGCACCTTCTCAGTTTTTGACAGGTACACAAATGTTCCTGGAGGCTGCTGTTGCTCAGCTCACTGTGTTGGCTGTGTTAAAAGTCTTTTATCCGAAGATCAGTGGTCATGGGGAAGTGAGCAAGCCATTATGTTCTGCAATGTACCTTGCAAGTAGGGACCAATCATTTATTACTTCGCTGTGTCTGGAGCCACTAAGCTAAGGCTTATCCAGTTCGATAACTGGTGGAACAAAGGCTACTCTGGCATGAAGGCTGTTTATATTTCACAAGGGATTTCTTTTTCTTTTTTTTCCGCTTTTTTTTTTTCCCATTTCTCCTTAAACCTTTGAGGTTCTTGGGAGTGTACTCCTACAATTCCACTCCTGGTCCATCTCATAGAGCCATCCTAAAACTGCAAGGCACACATGTATGTCTACATATCGTCACTCAGAGCAGCCCAGAGTGAAACCAGGCTCTTAAAAAATACCAAGGGGGTTTCTATGCAATACAAAAATATATTAAAAATACATAATGCAACTTGTCTTAATATACTTTTCTGAGTCTAAAAATATGCCAGACCAAAAGAAACATATTTACATAAAAAGCAGACAAGGTCAAATAACAAAGAAAGCCCTTAATTAGTTGTAATCAACTTTAATTTGCATACCGTATATAATTCCTAAATGATTGTTAATAATAACTTTATATAATGGACTTCCAATTTTCATGAAAATGGCACATTTTGATAAGCAGACACAAAACCCTAGTACTAATAAGGTTTAATTTGCATACATTAGACTGATTATCCAAACAAAAGGATTACAGTATTACTTCTCCATACCTTTATGTCCTTATTATGCACATTTATTAACTTCACAAAAGCTAGCTGTTAGTGACAAACAATAGCCGTGGCTGGAAGAGAAATCTACAGTGTGAATAAAGTGCATTTTAATGCTAAGGAGCAAAGTTTATACTGCATAAATGTTTTGTTTAACTCTTTCTTTTGCAAAAGGCATTATTGCTTAGTAAGGCAGGCACTATTAGATGGATGAATCACTTTTTTGTTATGAGATTAATTTTTTTCTTTTGATAAAGCACAGATTTTCTCAAAAAATTATAACCTGCTCATGCTCACGGTTTCCCGATGCTAAGTTAAAAAACATGGATGGTGCTCAAACATGTCAAGAAAAGTGTTTACAGTGACAGGATTAAGCTGTTAACTCATGTGATTCCAGGGCACTGTGTTAATAAATATATTGCCACAAGCTTCATTTTCACAGCATAAATAATAATACAGGTGGCAATAGCTATTCCTAAGGGTATTACATACACCCTGCAATTAAAGTGTGAGCAAGGGGGAGGGAAAAAAAATCATTAGTAGATCTGAAGCAAATGATGCTCGCAAGGGGCTGAGAAGAAAGCCAATAGATGTGAAGCTTAAATTGAATGCCACCCTGGAGCCCCTCTGAGCTGTGACACGGGGCTGTGCTGATGTGCAGTGGTGACAGTGATGTGAGGAGAGGGTGCCATCTCTGCTGCATTTTGTGCCCTTCTGGTGCAATGCGCTGCCTTCGAACAGAAATGCTGCTTTTGGAGATTTGTTGTCAGCATGTTTTGATACTCCATGGACCAGCTGGCTCTTCAGGAAGAGTTGCTACAGTTGTCATCAACCTTGACTTCTCTGGGATAAATTCTTTCTTGCACAGTCTTTGGCCAAGGAAGGTCTCCATGTCTACATGCAACTAACTTGCTTAACACATATGAGCCACACGACGCAGTCTTTAACCTGAGCCAGAAGCCATCTAGATGATTCCTTGAATGTGCAGTGAGCACATGGCAAGGGTACCAAGTATGGGCATCACACCTTTTTTTCAGAGTAATTTCCATGCATCCATTTTGCAAAGAGCTGTGGGAACTGCTGTGACTTTTTCTTCACCTGTGCAGCTCAAAGCCACTGACTTCCAATTCAATGCTGGTTGATGCCACAGGGGCAGAGCCTGGGGTCCTTCCCCCATCAGAAGCCCAAGGATTTCACTGGGAAGCTGTGAAAGAATAAGGGCCTTGTGGTGCAGCTGAGGGTCTCTAACTGTGAATTTGTTGGTCTGAAAACAGCAGGTGGGGCAAACACATTTCAGGGGATATGAAATACATGAGAACCTCAAAATCTAAATAGAAACTTGGAATAGATCTAATAGATCTGCTTTTTGCCGTAAGTATAGTTGGAATTTATGATGATATTTAGCGTATTTGAGCTCTCCTATAAAGATACTGATATTTTGGAAGGTATCCAATATGCTTTTCTTCCAAGGAGACCCCAGAGAGAATGGATGGCTAAGGACAAGTCTCTGGAGACATGTTCCTGGACCTTCTGAATCAACCCAAATTTATTCTTAATTACACAGAATAAACATCCCCAGAAGATACAGCAAAATCGATTCTGTGTCCAAAGTGACAGCCACCAAATTCTACTGACATCCACATGGATTTGGTTTTCATAAAAGCACTGATGAAAACAAGAGTTGTCATCCTACATCATTTAGGCATTCCTAAAGAAATCCTAGGGTATAGAGCATATTGAGTTTTGCATAGTTTTTAGATTAGTCAAAGAGCTCAGAGTGACAGAAATTTGATTTTATTTTCAACCAGAACATGAGTACCTGATTTGCTTTTTCCTACCTAATTGTAGCTTTGTTTCTATTGAATCATACTGGGTTTGGTCTGGCCTCACTTCTCTAAGTGATAATCCTTACACACAACTCCATTAGGTTACCTTTGGACTCAGGCTGCAGTTGTCAGCCTGTAAATGAGAAGGTTCCTAAGTCCCTACTCTCATATTTGTATTCTTCCTCATAGCACTTCATGGTTCTCCCTGCACACCTGTTCCTTTTGTTTTCTTTTGGAAAAATGGGGGAAAGTATGGAAAATGCCTTCTGTCTGGTTCTACTCCCTTCCTGATCACCAGTCTGTCTTCCTGCTATGTACGGCAGGAAAATAAAAAAAAACAACTAAGTTTTGTGTCTTCCATCCTGCTGGTCAGAATCCACCTGGTTTGAAGGTCTTGAAGACTCCTTTATCCACTGAATTTTTATAGCCCTTTCCCCCCCCCAAAAAAAATTTAAAATAAGGCCTTTTATGGGCTAAGGAATTAAAGTAAGTATAAATAATGGCCCATTTATTCTCACCTTTGCATTCAGAGAAGGAGGACATATGCTGCTCCTCTTCTGAGTGATGGGTCCACAGAAAACCTCTGGCACAGAAAGTTTTAAAAATTAGAAGCTGTGCTCAGTTTTAGAAACCCCATGGACATCCAGAGCCCCTCAGGCATTTTGATAATATAAGAACACAAACAAAAAACCTGAAACAGAGTAAAGCCAAACCATCCCTTCTATCTCTTTTCCAAAGGGAAGAAAACTGAGACTTTCCCCAGCACTGCTGTACAAAACAGACAATAGCACATCCTCTGCTGAAGGAAGAAACCAGGCTTTTCAAGTAGCCCCTGGCTCACTTGAGACCCAACGTCTTTATCAATTGCCTGGGTTTTTAGCATAAAGGCTGTCATACAAATATGCTTTCACTCACAAGAAAACCCTATCGACTGGAGGAATGAAAGGTTATAAGTTAGAGTTACAAAACAGGAACAGTAATTTAGTTAAACCCAAAGTCTTTTGTTTAAAATTAGTTTTCTGTGGCTCCATAATATTGTTTTTAGATTTCAAGAATGGAAATAATAGCTGAGTTCTGTAAGTGACAAGTCTTTTCCGAGGTTTGATAAAAAACTAAAAAACAAGGAAGTGCGCTGATTCCAAATAATAACTTACACCAAATGATTTCAAGATTTTATAATCCATGCATATGAATGGAAGTATCTGTCTATAGAAGTTTCTAAGAATTGTATATAAAAGGGAAATCTTAAAACATGTACACATTTTATTTTATTTTTGAATTGAAAACTTCAAATCAGCAGTCCAACAAATTGCAGCTGTTGGAATTGCTGACCCAATTTACAGGCAAATTGATTTTTTTTTTTCCATTAAGAAAAAACCACTTTGAGTTTGGAAGGAAGAAATCTGCTCCCTACCAGACAGTTAATACTTTTCTATAATGTCATGCACACCAAGGCCCCAGCTATCCATGTTCTTTGGAAGCATAACTAGTGTTAGCACAGACACTTTTAAGAATCTCTGTTCTTAATTATTTTTCAGAACATCAGCTTTTCCTCATTTTTGTCTTCCCACTTAAATCTCCTTTACAAATCTAATCCCTTCCTGATTTGGATACCTTGGGAGAAACTCTTCCATCTATTCACCTCTACAGGCTTTGCTGTGTTATCAGTGGATTGTCCTCAGTGCAGTTTGGGAGATCTCTGCTCTGTGTTGCTCTCAGTGGTGTGAACCTGGGAGACAGCAGGCTCATTCATACCTAAGCACTTACTCAACACACTTTATATCCATAATACATCCCCTTCCTACAGAGCATGGCAGAGTATTCTGAATCTTGCATTAAAGGAGATGTAGAATATTAAACAGACAAACATGGATGCTGTATCAGAATAGATCCTTCAGCTATCTGAGCAGCATTCAGCCTTGAGTTATAGCAGGGATACTCCATATAAAGGGGCAAACACCAAAAAAAAACCTATGAGAAGCACTAACAGAATTTTCTCTATGTGTCCATGAGCATCAGCCTGTTTCCAGGAAAAATGCCCATTCCTTTCTGTGAAATGCAGGTTTTTCTTAACCAAAACCGTTTTTTTCAATCTTTATGAGATAGTGGTGCCCCTAGACAACAGCCAGATGCAATGGTGCTCACAGATGTAGAAAACAGTAACAACAAATATGGTTTTAAGATTAGATTTGTTTAGTAGAATGGTCCAGCCAAGCTTCACAGAGAGTTTGCTCTCTCTTCCGTCTGTTATTCTATTTCACTTCAGCCATGCTTCTGGATTTAAACACCCTGATCTTATGGATAACATCTCCTGAGCAATGAAATGCCAGACCATCTCCAACTCATGCCCTTCCCCGGATCGTTCTGATTCCTGCTCTGCCCCTGCGCGGCTGCATTTACTGAAATAGAACACATCACCACATGAAGGTCACACCGGCGATAGTGAAAGAGGGTGCAACATTGTCCTTTGCTCATCGAACGCTCATTTGAATTTTTAATGGCTTTGCTTTTCAGCTGCGTTCACACCCCCTCTGCAGTGAGTTGAGCGATCGCTTTTCAGTGGTCCGAGTGCCTGCGGAAAGCCCGGGCTGAGGCTGCCCACGGAGGAGCTGAGGAAGCCCAGCTGTTGCATTCACACACACACACACACGCTCACACCCTATTTGCACAACCGGGCTGTTGCTGGCGCAACAGGCGCGCAAAGCAGTCGATACCAGGAGGTTTATTTGCCCAAGTACAGCTAAACACCGGGAAGCATTTGCAGGCAAGCCCTTCTGATATTCATTTAAAGGAACCTCTGGAGCATTTTAGAAAAATACATTTGAGAAAACAATTCTTTTGCTCATGGATATTCCACGAGCGGGAGAAGAGAATACGTTTGACAAATAAATTATTTGTTATGAAGCCTTTGCTCAGTTCTAGTCAGCACATACAAAAGAAAATAACACAGAAGGTATAATATTAAATAAGCCTATGATCATCTTCTTAATTTTTTTAGACCACTGCACCTAAATGCATTAATAATTTCACTGAGTTTCTAAGGCTTACTGTAAGAAAGCTGCTTGGGATTTTATCCATGAGTTTTTAAGGGTCAGAAGATTCATATTTCACTCCATCACTCAACCTCTTGGAAGATGCAGTCTTCACAGAGCTCAACCCAGTTCTTCTTATATTTAGAAAAAAACATTTACATTAGGTCAAAATATGTCTTCCAGAAAAGGAGTTGTCTTGATTTGAATCCACAAAGTTCTAGGAAATCCACCTCCTTGCAGAAACATCACTGCAGGCAGCAGGGACAGCCAGAGCCTGTGGAGATGTGGGAAGGCTGAGATCCTGGGAAAAGGACACAAATGGAAGTGGTCGGGAGACGAAAAATGTGAAATGCAGGAGGCTCCTGGGTAAACCTAAAAGACTAGAAAAGGCCTTTGGGCAACTCTAAGGACCCAAGATGATGATGGGATGGGATGGGATGGGATGGGATGGGATGGGATGGGATGGGATGGTGGCAAAATGGAGAGAGACAGTACTGATGGCATCCCAGTCTCAACTAGCAAACTGCTGGCCCTGACAGGATCTCATGAAGCCAAGCACTTGGGAACAAAAAACCAAACCAAACCAAAAAAGGAGCTGTGACGTACCAATAAAGGTCAGCTACCTGGGGAAGGTGGCATGCCAGCAAGACACACACTCCTCTGTCCCCAGAGGCAAACCTGAGGCACAAACAAGAGGAAGGCACATGGTCTCCAGGAGAGAGAGCAGGCTGTGGAGGGGTTGTACCACCAAGCTGTGTGCCCAGTTCTGTTTCTTCAAATGGTTTCCAGGTGTACTGGTTTGGTGACAAGGCTCGAGGAATAAGTAAGTTAAATGCAGTAACTAAATATAACAGAGTTTATGGTTGGTGGCAGCATTTCTCGGAGACATCACCACAGACCCGTTCTGTCCTATGGCCATGCAAAAAAAAGGGCCAACCCAAAAATGAGCTGGGAATGCTTCTGGAGCATGGACCAGAGGAGGTTTGAGTTACCAGATATGGGAAAACATCAGAAGATAAATAATGATGAGACAAATTCACCTAAATTAACTGCTGTCCTCTGTCCGTAGTGAAACCTGTGTTAACAGAAAAGTAAACTAAGTAATTAAAAAATAATGACAACTAAATAAAAAAGAATCGAGAAAATATTTTTATAAAATTACATCTATGGAATGTGGCCCAGATTTTGTCTACACACAGACATGGGCTAAATCTGAAGCTTATGAATAATTATTCTGGAGTCGCCACCACTGCTGATGTCAAACCTCTGTCCAGATGCCAATTATTACTGAAATTGTTCCCTGAACTTGCCCTGAAACCAAAGTGAACAACAAAAGATGGGGCTGCTTTCACAGGCAGAAAAGAGTGGCACTGCAAGTCACCAGACAGTCCAGCTAACTGTGACCTGCACTGACACCTGGTGCAGAGGACTCTCCCAGCTCACCCCGTAGGCAGGTGCTGCAGCCTCACATCCAGGGGAATAGGCTGAAAACTGGCAAAAACGGTGATGTGACTCCAAAAAAAGCAATACTTGCAAAATGAGTTTTTCTCTTGGATATGAATTCAAATGTGCTGAAGTCCAACATCATTCTGCAAAGAGATTTTGGTGCAGTGCCCTAATGATTGCTGCTGGGTGTGGATTACCCAATGTTTAAACTGTCAGTCTGAAGTGATGGGATAACAGTTATCTTACCTGAAATGAGAAGGTTGTTAAGCCATTGAACCCTGAGGTGTATTCAGGTGACCAGTGACTTGTCAAAGCCCCAGGGGACACAAAGAGATTCTGGCTCTCCCCCAGCTGTCCGATCATGGCTACAGGGGATATGCTGCTGTTCTGTGGTACCCGTGACTGTCTGTAGGGTATTAGCCAAATTTTTAAAGTGTTTTACAAGACTCTTGCAGAAGAATTGAGTAGTTCTTGTGGTTGCAATCAAGGGCAACCACCCATCTCCACAGCTCAGGGCTGAACTGTGCAAAGTCAAGGCTGTGCCCAGAAAAAGTTTCAGAACAGTATTCTCCATAAAGATGAAAAATGTATCTTGAATGTGGATTGAGATAAAACGCCATGAGGCTCACAGGGGGAATCATGTGCCAGTTCATCACATCTAAACGACATCAGACATTTCTCCACCGCCTGGTACCAAGGCATCCACCTTCCCTAATGCCCAGCTGTTTTGCTTTTGTTCACAGGACCATAGTCCTGAACACTTGGCGGGGGCGGGGGGGAAAGGAGGCTGTGCTGGGGGGAGGAATGCAACTAAATCACATCTCTTAAAGACCAATAGTCTCCCGTGTTTCACTCTCCTGCGCGCTCGGGTGTGGGGCGCTTCAGACTCCGACGTTCTCTGCGGCTGACTCTGGGTTACCCAGGAGCTGTGGCTGTATCCCATGGATAAGATCCCACAGCACAGAGCCGGGGGAGGATGGGGCTAGGGCGCCAAGCACGTCGAGGGACGGGGAGGAAACTACAGCGAAAAGCTGAGAAGGCAGGCAGTTTCTATACCTCCTTACACACAGATTTTACACAAGCCTTTTTTTTTTCGCATGAAGTAGACAGTGATAAATCAAATAGTGATATCTATAGTAGATAGTGATAAATCGGGATTTTAAGTAGTTGTTGCCGTTTTCTTCTCCATTGCAAAGAGAGTAAAAAATAAACAACCAGCAGCTTGTGTAAAAGCCTGGGGATGGGCTGCGTCCGCCGCTGCGGCTCCACCCATGCGCAGGGCTGGCAGGGAGCGGGAACCCACCGGAGGGGTTCCCGACTTCAGCAGCTGTAACGAGGGCTGTGGGATGCACCGGGAACGGGATGGGTACAAACTGCTCACGGACTAAAATCTTACGTGTGCTCAGTCGATGGGTGACAAACTTGTGTCGGCGGTGGCCGCCGCAGTGAGGGCAGGTCCTCTCCAGCCGAGGCAGACGCTGTTCCCTGAGAGGTGAACACAGTCTCTCACCTAGTCTTGAACCGATCCTGCACATTTCCAACCTCAACATCTGAAACAGAGCTTAGCCCTGTCTCCGCCCTAAGATCAAACACCTCTCCCCAAGCCTGACAGCGAACTGCCATTTTATAGCCACGTCTCCTCGCAAGGATGGTTTCGGAGGGAAGCTGTCCGAACGACGGGGCTGTGTGTAATGCGAAAGGAAACGAACAGGGAAAAACAGTGACAAGCTCAAACCCCATTGCAAACACCGTTCCCGGGCCACCTGGGCAGGTCCGGGAGAAGGGTGTGTGCTGGTGCTGCAGCCGCCACGGGCAGCCGTCGGGCGGTGGTCCCGCAGCAGCCGCGGTCGCTGTGCCCCGCTGCGCGGCCAGGCGGAGCAGCGCGGAGAGCTGCGGGTCTGCCCCGCCCTTCGAAGCGGAGCGGAGCGGGCGTCGCCCTTGCCGCGGCCGCCCGCTCGGAGGGGAGACGGCGAGGGGCGCTCCGGGCCGGGCCGGAGGGTCCCAGGGCAGTGCGCGCCGGGGCGCATCGCCCTCGCGCCTGCGGTGGGAATGGGTGGTTTGCAGAGCGGGCGGGTGGCCGGCAGCGCCGGCCCCGGCACCGGCAGCGCTCCGGCCGCTCCTTCCCGAGCGGAGCCGCTCGCGGGTAGATTCGGAGGCCGGTCCCTGAGGAGAAACTCATCACGGAGGCCCGGGGTGCGCGCAGCCTGAGCGGATATTGTTCTGGCAGCGGCAGTCGAGGGTGTTCATGTAGGCTGGCTGGAGTGAAAAGAGGCAAACATTTCCGTTTGTGCCCTCCTGCCTCTCTCAGCACCGGCTGTCAGTCCCCGGGCTTGTTATCCGTACAAGGTATCAGTTTGTTTGGCTGAGCTCAGCAAGGTTTTCTTCTCCGAGCAGAACTATAATTGCTATAATTCTACTGTATCATTTGGATCATTGCAGTATTGTTGTTTTCTCTCTCTCATTCTCTCCCTGTAACACTGCAATAACGCGCTCCAGTGTTAAATTGGCAGGTTGCAGGGGGAAGGGAAGAAAAGAAGGCGAGGGAGAGACCATAAATGACTAAAAGTTTGTTTAAAAAAATAAATAAAACAACAAAGTGACTTGGCAGAGGCGAGCTCGCATCGCGAAGCATTTTTGCCTGAGAACAGGAATACGGCGGAGCCACCTGGCCGCGCTCCTCCAGGCAGGGCCTGCCGGGGCGCCGGAAAGCGGGGCAGGGGAGGCCCCCCGGCAAGACCCGGGCGCAGGGGAGCGAGGGACCGGGGCAGGAAAGGACTGAAAACAAGTTGCAGACGGCTGGAATGCCGCAGCAGGGCTCCCTGAGCCCCGCCCGTCCCCGACAGCCTCCAGCTCCCGCCCGCCGCAGCCCCGGCTCACACCGCAGGCAGCCACCGGAGGGTCTCGGTGCTGCCGGAGCCCTCTCAGAAGCCGCGCCGAAGATCCCCAGTGCCCTCCGAATGTCTCCTGTGCCCCGGCGGGTTCGGGTCTCCCCATCTCGGGCAGGCAGCGCGGCAGCTCTGCCCGTCCCTGCTCTGCCACTCGCAGTGTCGCGGCTCGCCCGCACCGGCTTGGCCGGCACCCGGCACGACAGCGAAGCGAAGGCAGATGCAGGCCGGCCTCCCCGGCTGCCGGAGCGCCTCTCTCAGCCCGGTCATACCCGCGGCTCCGCGCAGCTTCTCCCGGGCAAGCCCCGACAGGGAAGTCTGGTGGGGAAGCCCCGGTAGAGCCGCACGGCACGGCCAGGGCGAGAGCAATAGGCAGCAGTCCCTCTGCTCGTCCAGCTTCGCCAAGGACACCCCTGAGTCTTCCTGTCTTTTTGTTGTTGTTGTTGTTTCTTGGTTGGTTTGGGATTTGGGGTGAATGTTTTTTAGTTACTGGGTTAATTAATTAATTGCCGCTCGTGTCGGGGATGGCAAAAGCTCTCTAGAGCTGGGCACCAACGGCAAACGGCAGCTTTGCGTACCCAGGCCAGGAGCACCCTGCTAAGCCGGGCCGGGCTGGAGCCGCCCAGCTGTGGATCGCGGGGCCCGCCGGCCGCGCACGTCGGGGCGCTTCCCGTTGGCATCGCCCCGGCCTGCGGATCAGGGGGAAACGGGGAGTGTTGAATGAGGGCCAGGAGCCCTACGGGGCCCCGTTCCCCGGAAGGGGACAACTCTGGGTGTAACGTTTGTCCCTGCGCGGCATGGACGGACACGCATCTTTAGAGCTTGAAAGTGCGTGCGTGTGCGCACACGGGCGTGAACACAGCCAGAGCGGCGTTCTGCCCACGCCAGCATGGACACACGCACGCCCTTGCTTATCTATTCTCCTAATTCTCTCTAGTTAATTAGGAGACGTCAGTTCCGCACGGGAATTGTGGCATGAGCAGGGAAAATGGGGCTGTCCCCGTGTCGGTGCTCGGGGCTGGGCATCACCCGAGCGAACGGACGGGTTATTTGTGGTGACCGGGAGCAGTTTCTCCTACGTGTTTGTGCTTGCGGGGATTCCAGAATCAGGAGTGCACACGTGAGCGGGGGACAGGCAGCTGTACCGTGCCCATCATAATTGAGCCCAAACTGATCAGACAGGGAGCCTGAACTTGTGACAGCCCAACAGGGAAGGGAAAGGAGGGAGAGGAGGGAGCATAAAAAACCGCCAGAGGTCTTCCGGCCCCGAAGCGGCGTGGAAAGCGCCGGAGGAGAGGAGACGTGTGTGGGGAGAAAGGCGGAGGCTGTCAGGGCAGGGAGGGGGCTGCCGGACAGCACCGCAGCGGGCTGCGAGCCCTGCCCTGCCCGGGGGAAGCTGCGGCACTCGGCTGGGTCGGGCCCCGCCGCGCCGTCGCCGCTGCAGGAGCTGCCCCGGTGTTGTCACAGAAAGCCCCGAGCGCGGACCCGGCATTTCAAACACGGGCGGCGAGCGCGGCGAGCGCGCGCCCCTGCGCAGCTCCTCGCCGGGCGGGCGGGCGGGAGCTGCCCGGGGGAAAACACGGCGCGGATTCCCCGGCGCCGCCCACGCCATCCCG
>VXAC01007664.1:310378-320378 GCA_013399225.1 Rhipidura dahli
CTGCCAGCGCCGCCGCCGACCGGCGGGCATCCAGCATCGCCGCCCTGCGGCTGAAGGCCAAGGAACACGCCGCCCAGCTCACCCAGCTCAACATCCTCCCGGGAAACAGCACGGGGAAAGAGGTGTGCTAAGGCACGGCTGCCGTCCGCGGGGTGCGGGTTAGGTTTCTTTTAGGGGCGAGAGAAAAAAGAGGGAGGGAGAAGAGAGGAGAGTAAATACGCGAATCAATAAAGGTCACCTCAGACATCATGAATCAAGACCAAATGGGGGGGAAAATAATAATGATTTTTAAAAGAAAGAGGACCAGCAGCTGAGACTGTAGTAGGTCCTCAAGTTAAGAACGTGGAGAAAGCGAGTGCCTCTCGCATCAGCCCTCACACGAGTGAAACGACACTTAAAACCTCCTGAATTAGTAACTCCTTGGCTGGTACATTTCTTAAATGTACAACATGTCAATTTCCTCCGTGAACCTTACGGGGGCGCGGGGGGGAAGAAAAGTTAAAAAAAAAGAAGAAAAGAGAAAAGAAAAAAAAAAGCCCTAATTAAAGTTACTATATATTAGCATTTCGTACACTAAATATTTTTCCTTCTGTTTATCTGGCAAGAAAAAAAAAAAGAAATGAATAGAATTGTAATTAAGAAAGAGAAGAAAAAAAAAACAATAGTGAAACTAAGAGAGGGGGAAAGCTACCCACATCTTCTTAAAATAACATCCTAGGATGTTAAGTTGGTCTGTTAGAAGCACTGGAGAACTATTTTACATGTTGCAACGAGCTGCATATGCTAACCAAGGATGCTGCCAGTGCAGACTGAAAGTAAATTTGATGCTGTAAGATAACCAGTGCACTTAGGGGAAAGGGTATATCTTTTTCTTGTTATATTCTTTATCACTACACCAACCAAGGTTTTTATATCAAACCAAAGGGAAATACACTGCTAGAATATGGACTGTTTAAGTCACTAAACTGTGATTATTGATTCTGTACATACCATTGTTATAAAAAAGAACAGAGCTTTGTATATTTGAAATGTTATAAAACAATTGCACTCAGTGTAGTGTTGTAAAAGTTTGTCATTCTGTAGATTCTTACTGTGTTGTAGATATAATAGGGTTCCTAGACAAATATTTATGTACAAACTCTTTATTTAACTTATTAACTGTAGAGGTTTCTGAAACCCTCAAGAGGCGATGGTACAGTACTTTTCCGTGTAATGTCGTTATTGTTAACACTTTTCCTTGCTATCCGGTGGAGAAGTGCCGCGTTCAGAAAATAAACAAAAATATATGTTTAACAAAAAAAAGGAACCAAAAAGAAAAAGGAACAAAAGAAAAAGCAAAAAGCCCGGTCCTTGCGGGGGCTGCGGGGCCACCTGCGCCGCACCGCGGGCGCCCAGGGCCGGGGGCGGCCGGGGCTGAGCCCCGCCAACCTCAGCGCCGGGGACCGCCCCGCGGGGGCTGGGGGGACGCGGGTCGCTCGGCTGGGGCGGCGGCCAGAGCTCGGGCGGGGGGGGAAAGCGAGGTGCCGGCAGCCCCGTTTGCGAGGGGATTTGCGGAGCGCGAGGTCGGGTGGGGCACCCGCGGCCGGACCTGCCCGCTCTCTGTCATGGGCACCGTGGCGTGTCCTCCCAGCTCCCCACCGCGGGGTGCTCTGGGGTCGTCTCTAGGTGCCAGCGACCCCACTCTGCGGGAAGCCGCCCCACGCTCCCTCGGCGGGAGACGGGGGCAGCCCCAGGCTCCGCCGCTGCCGGAAGTCGGGGGCGGGGGAGAAAAACAGGAGTTTTGGGGAACGCTTGGCCGCCCCCGCACCTTTGGGTCATCAAAGTTTCTCTGCGTCTGCCCCTTCGTTCCCCTCGAGATGAACTTTCGTTTCTTCCCTTTATCACCCCTATCACCCCCCGGGTGGTTTTTTCCTCGTCTTTTTTTTTTCTTTTTTTTTTTTTTTCTTCTCCCCTTTTTTATTTATTTGGTTTTTTGGACGCAGCGCTCCCGTCTGCCTCTTGCACGGCGCAGGGACCGAAATGCGGGAAGCCCCCCGGCCGCACTCCCCGCGGCCCTTCCGCGGCCGTGGTTACTCCTGGTCACCCCTGACCAAGCCCCAGTCCCGACGGCAGCGGCCGTGGGGCCGGACGGGACGATTGGAGCGCTACTGTGTGGGGTACTTTTTTGGGGTAATTCGGTGTAATCTCGGCAGCGCTCCACAAGGCGGGCAGGGGCCGGAGAAGAGCCCATGGGAACACCGAGGGGGTCCGACCCGGCCCGGCCCGGCCCGTCGGGCAGCTCCGCGGGGCGACCCTTGCTCCGGGAGCCACGGGCCGGGAAGCGCCGCTGGAACGAGCATCGCGCGTGGGAACCCGCTGCGACCCTTCCCCGCGGCTCCCCCCTCCACCCACGGCATTTAACATCCCACACCCGCAACCCCGCCCGCCCCCAGCCGTATTTTTGAGTTCTAAAAACCCACCATAGGCGCGAAAAAAAAATTTATGGGAAAAATAAGGCTTGTTCCCTGGACGTTATTAACAGTGCAGACTGAAATATACATTTTTGCCTTAAAGAAAAGGGAATCATTATCAAGCCATTAGGCATTAAGAAATGTCATTCAGTCATTTTTATTCATTCTGCTGAAATCTTCGTAAAAGCCCGAATCATACTTCTGCAAGCAGCAATTTTGTTAATCCAGGGGGTTATTACTCTGGTCCCTTATTAGGATCTATACTGCTGCCAAGCAATCCTATAACCTTCTCAAAAGAAGTTTACCTCCGTGTTATAAAACCAGTAGTGGTATTTATACTGTGCAATAATTAGTGTATTACCTGAATCCACTAACAGGTTCATTTTATCTCCGCACAAAACCCCTAGTCTGCTTATAGAAAGCTTGTGCCTCCTTTGGTGCTGTTAAAGTGGTGAAAGAGTGAATGAAGGCTGGTAGCACTTTCTCCTTTCGCCGTGCCTTAATTCCCATCTCTTTTTGCTCTCATCCAATTAGTGCAGTGTATTAAGCGGTTTATCATCTCATAGTCAGCTATTGAGAGAAACAAGGCGAACACTTTGCAATAGAGCCTGCTCTCCTTTGACACCCTCAGGTACTTACATATTCCACTGTGCTATGAATAATAGAGGAAGAATAGAGCGCTAATTCCCTCATCAAAGAATGCCTTGTCTGCTGCTTTGCTCAACAACACCATTCTGATCAAAAGAAAAGCAATAAAGCTTAGCATAACAAAACGAAACCTACTTATTAGCTTAGTGGTTAAATTAATGCAGAGCCGCTGCTATTCAAAACCAAGGTTTGAAAACAGCCTCCAACAACCTGATAATGCTGCCTTCGGGATGAAGGAATTTTAATCTGAAATTTGAAGCTGGCACAGATGAGTTAATCTATTAAACTGCTATAAGGAGGGTGCGGGAGAACTATTCAATTAAGGCACATTTAAGGTGCTCTGCAGAAGACGGGGATGGATTCGAAGGGGAAGATGTGCTCCGCTTCGGCCTTAGAAAACTGCCTTTGGCGGCGAAAAGAGGCATTTTGGCACAGCAGCAACCGTGTTTGTGGATGGGAATTGTTTTTCATATCGCATATGTCATCAGCGAAACCTGGCCACCGGCTCCACATATCAACACTCCTCTTCCCCAACTGCAAATAAATACAAATAAACACAAACCTTAATTTTAACAGCACGGGGTGGGGGAGGGGGATATGAGGAGGGAAAGGAAGGCGATTCAGGCCAGACCAGCCTCAGAATGCAAACCTCCAAACTTCAGTGTTTCCCAAATTATTTACAGCGCAGCATTTACCAGCTCCATTTAATATTAAATGCTATAAAGATGATTTTGCGTTTCCCAGCCTTTCTGCGGGGCCAAGACAAGGCACGGTGCCCAGAGCTGATTAGAGAGGGAGAGGGGAGGGGGAAAAAAAATCCGGTTTACTCCTTGCCAAGACTTCAGCTCTGATCTGACCAGCGTTGCTGAGAGGAATCAAAAAAAGCCTCAATTCGAGGTAAAAGCCCTCACTTCCCATCCCCTACCCCCTCGGCCTGTGGCTGGCCAGGATGGCGGGGGCTCTGGGGCTGTGCCACTCACGGCTCCTCCGCCTCGGTGTGGGGGGGGAACAGCCCCTCGCAGGGCCACTCTGTGCTGCTGCACCCTACACAGTCATTCCACAACACTCTCATTTAATCTAAACATCCCTAAACTTGCAAATTAACAGGCTCTTCAGCTGTAATTATACAGATACATACAAGTGCCACAGGGTCAGGTTATGCCATATCTATCCATTTTATTTGTACACCTAATGTTTGGAGGAGAAGGTCACACTTTTCACTTTCCTAAGGCATTCTAGCCGGTTGATATCAGTAATATCTTCATAATCCTAATTGGGCCAGACACAAAAAATCTAAAAATCCCTGTGTGAATTTACAAGAAACCAGGATCTCTTGAAGTTCTTCAACTTCAGTATGTCATCTGGGCAGCAACACCTTCTTTGCAAGAGAACACTCCAAATAAAGTCTGTTTCACAGTATTAACCCAACTAAACACACTGGGAAGGATCGACAGGTCACCAGGGTGGGACAACACCTGCGTGACACCAGAGACGGAGCAGGTTCCATTTCTCACCGCAGTGATTCCATGTGAGCAGAAATGAAAAGATTTAGCTCCAAAAGTTGCTAGGAAGATGCCTGTGTATCAGGCATATTCAAACATACACTACCCATACTGACATATAGCCTCTTCCAAATGCCATTTTAGGGACAAATGAATGTCATAAAATACTCTTAACACGTTTCCTTACAGTGCCCAATATGTTCATGCTGATGGTGTTACTTTTTCTTCAAGCTCCCTTTGTTAATGGCTGCTCATCCTAAAAACAGACACAAAGGCAATTCTGTAAGACCAGGAAGAGTCTGCAGCAGTACGACCTAGCGTGGACTATTTTCAACCATCAGATCATAGAATCAAATTCTCTTTTACTAGAAGACTTTATTTTTTTTCCTTCAAGTGTGAAAAAACTTTACATTTTATACTGTTTAAAAGCAAATTTTTATAACCTTGCATTAATATATCACATTGCAAACTTAACGGTGAGCATGAGTACAATAATATTTTGTGTACAAAAGCATGTAACCAAATTTCTTCTCTTGTCGTATCTGCTTGTCATTTTATCAGAAGTAAATGAAAAATACTATTTGTTCGTAAAAACTGTAAAACCTCCAACACAGTAATTACTACAGAACAGTAACTATGATTTGCTGCTTTCCACTCCCCTGTTATTGGTTACAATGCCATCCCAAAAATATTTCTCCCTATTGATTGCTTACCTTCAAATACTTTGCATGGAAAGAAATGAAACACATTTATATCCTCTGTATGTAACAAAAGGGTCTTGTTCATGTGCATGTCTTTACCTCCACAGAGAAATTTTCAACATGGCAAAATACTATGCTTAAAGATGCTTGGAAAGACTCATAATAAAAAGATGGTCCCCTATTTTTAGCACATCCAGGTTTCAGTAGTTCTTTAATGAATTTCAAAGTAAAGCATCCCTACCTCTGTTCAGAAGGTAATAGGACATTTAAATGCATTTAGGTTTAGTATTGTTTTTAATTGGTATGTTTATGATCAGGAAGAAGATAAACCGTGAAAAGGCAAAACATTAGTGCTCCTACTGAGACCTCTACTAACCTCTCTTCCTGAGAGCACCTCTAGTAAATACCCTGGAGCAAAGTCTAGGATCACTTACATTCCAGCAACTCTCACTGGGAATTATCCAATTAAAGCAGCAATTCCCCCACCCCCTTTTCCTTCATAGGTCTAAATACACAACAAAATATATTGCAAAAATCAACTACTCCATATTTTAATAACCCTGGTTTCTCAGTGAAGGAAAGAAAGGAGGATAAAAACACCTTGAATACATCATGTCCACGAGAATCATACATCCTGTTTTCATCTCCCATATTTCCTCCTCCAAAGAGACAAGATTGTTAAAACATCATTGTACATAGTGAAATAGAGTATTGCTGAAGAGATCATTACTGATAAACAAGGGACTAGGCTCCCTCCATTTTTAATCAATCACTGTCTTTCATTATTGGACTCTCCCACAGATCTTCCTATACTGACGGTGAAGAGTTTGCCAAGGTTCACTTCTGAGTAGCCACTCATGGACAGGCATTTGTCTATGGTGCTCTTCAGTCTTTTGTAGGCCTCAGAGACTTCTGTCCTAAGTGGCTTCTTCTTCAAATACTCTAGAAGAACAAAGGGGAAAAAGCAAGAAACAGAGAGGGATTAAATGACCACAAAAAGACAGGATTTCTGCGTTCATTAGGCTGTGAATCACAGTATTTCAAAATGAGGTGAATGTCGCAGTTAGCAAAAAACACATTTGTGGCAAGCTCTCCCAAGTTCTGCTGCATTCCCTGCCTCTTCTGCACGAGCTGGTGAGGGGCCATGGTGAACCTTGCCCATGGAGTCAAGGCTGAAGCTCCCTCAGACCCACCAGCGTGGGTGCAGCAGCAAAACTGGCAAGAACTACCCCCAGTCCAGTTTTGTCATCTAACTGGAGTGAAATGGGGGTTCACTGAGTCGCAGCAGAGAAAGTAAGCAATAGCTGGGCTGGCTCTGAAAGGATCTCAGGTGCCTTAACCTAGTGAGAACTATCCAGAGTCCCCAGGGGCTGGAAGCAGGGAGAGATTCTGCCCCAGGGTGGCTTCAGAAGTGAGGGAGACCATTATTCACATCTAATTCACATCCCTTGTCCCTGCTGTTAATATTGACACTGGCACAACCTGGGACATATTTCTAACCAGTCTTGGGTGTTCTCATGCGCACCTTATGTGCAGGACAGGAATCATGATCTTCAGCACTATGGAGGCATTGGAAGGAAAAGGGAAGTAGCACAAACAAGGGGAATTCCATGCCACCTTACCCTAAAATGGAGAGAAGATGCCCAGTATCTCAACCAGGAAATGTCAAGTTCACTGTCAAGTTCACCTAACACATGAACAAAGAGGCACCCAAATGCTTGATCAAGAGATGTCTGGATGACAAGACATTTACTCATCCGTATCTTTATGTGTCTGCAAGGTCATGTGCATGTGCATAAGTCTGCACATATTTCAGCAGCAAAGACCAAACTGTTCTATTTCTGGTTTGCCTGGTTTTTTTTTTTTTATTTTTTTTTTTTTTTTTATTTTATGCCATTAAAAAAAAATCCCAAGGGATTATGTTTGGGTGGTTGTCCAGCTTTTCTTTTACAAAAGCTGTGGACAAAGATTAACAGCAAAATATCCCACTATTCCATTATACAGCAATGCCAAGTGGATGCAGTTCTGGTACAGTTGTGCTCCCACTTTCCAACCAACTCCACATTCTAGAAACACCAGCTCCCACACAGAAGCCTGTTCCTGCAGTTACACTTTGGAACACTGGATAGCACATACATTTCAAAACAAGGGGCCCTCCCAGGCAGCTTCCCTGCTTTTAGACTGGAGGGACTCCAGCAGAACTAGGAGAGCACAGGTATACACAGGTCAAGATCTCAAGCCATTGAGGAGCAGGGTAAAGCTTGTGTCTTGTGAGCAACCAACACCATAATTCTATTCTCATTAGCTTTGCCTAAAAGCTGCTGCCTCATTTCTCCCTGACACCTTCACGGCTTTCCTTGTCTTTTGAACACGTAACAGAGGAGCCTCCATCCCCTCGCAAACAGCTTTCACTATGCAGCAAAAGATGAACAAACAGTTGTCTCTAAAAACAGTCGAGTTTTTTTAAGAAAAGGTTTTGGGGGAGAGGGACATACTGGGCTTTTTGAGTCTCTCTGTATGAGGAATGAAATGACTCATTTTTTGTGACGACTCGCCTCTGTGATGTGACTGAGATGAAGGTGTCCCATCAGACACAGCTTCCTTGCAGCAGCCAAGTCAAGGACTGCTACATGAGGAGGTGGCAGGGATGGGAGGCATGGTGACAGAAGAAGCTATTACAATTTTGAGGTTTGTGAATTTCTCCTCCCTGAGGATTTACAAATATTTCTGCAGAGGCTCAGACATTTTAGTATGAGCTCAGCAGATGAGCGCTGGATACAATACAAACAGAGATGTCTTACTGAGCAATTGCCACCTTATTAGGTTTTCCGTGTTATTCACAAAGTTCCACTGAACTCAACTGCTTTCCATGTAGCTATCAACTCTTTAAAAATTAAACTAAAATTAAAATTAATGATGCCAGACTGAGTAACTGAATACACTGATTAAAAGCACTTTGATAAGCACCTTTCATGCATTGTTGTGAAGAAGTTACGTATTGTGCTGTCATATTCAGTTTTGTGTCTGGGCAGTAAGCAAACAGAGGAAGATGCCTAGTTGAAGATACTATATTTTTACTGTTACTCAGACAGTAATGACTTAAAGTCTATAAGCAGAATTGCATTTTCCTTAAACTACACCTCCAATACAATAAAACGTTGATTATGTGTTCATTAAAAGGCTGAAGTCACTATGGCATAAACACATTTAACGATCCTGAAAATATTTAAATATAGGGTTAAATTGAACAAACCTTGAAAATTGTCTTAACCACATCCATAAAAACACCAATTCCACTTTGCCACAAATTGAGCTCTAAATTGTCTATGTATTTATAAGATTAATGATCCAGTAAGTGGGTTCACTTGGAATTGCTCATGTTAACCAAACCATGCTCTCTATACTAAGGAACTGTGGAAAATACCATATTTGTAGGTCAAAACTAGGCCAAAATAGTTTAAAGCTTCCGGGAGCTCAGGAGGGACCAAGGTAAAATACATCAATGTGAACAGCTGGCACATGTGAACAGAGCAGGAAGGCACATTAATCATTAGAACATCAAGGTAAACAGTGAACCAGGGCTGAAAGTAGAGAACAGAAATACAGGCCCATGTACAGCTCCAATTCAGGCTTAAGGGCTCCAGCCATCCCACTAACAGAAGTCCCAGCTCCCCTCAGCATTAAATCTAAACTCAAATTATACGCAATAACCTTTCTGACAGTATGCTTCAAACATTTCTTAGATGCAATTACCCTCGTAGAGGCAGGCAGGAAAGGGTGGACTGAAAAAAAAGGAGTAATACGAGGGGCCTCATTGAAGTAATGAGGCCAATTTTAAGTTTCAATTATAAGAGAATGGGAGCTGGGAGCTCCGGGAGGAGAGGCAGGCAGGGCTGTGTCTGCAGCACCATGCATTTGAATGACACAAGTGCATCTGATGACTGGGGAGAAGAGATTTAAAGAACTGTAGTAATACAGAGCAGGGGAAGATGAGAGAGGACACAGCTCCTGATGTGTTTACCTCCTTTGCTGATGGGATATTGACTTTTCCCACCAGGTTGGTTAGAAAGGGGA
Organism: Rhipidura dahli; assembly: GCA_013399225.1. Lineage (NCBI taxonomy): Eukaryota > Metazoa > Chordata > Aves > Passeriformes > Rhipiduridae > Rhipidura > Rhipidura dahli. The sequence continues at coordinate 319,754 of VXAC01007664.1, forward strand.
CTATTTACGCTGCCACACAGCAGAGTAAGAATGACAACCAGCATCACTCTGTGCTCCTCTGAGTAAAAGACAACTGTGACCGTTGTATATCACACAGCCAGTCAATACCTTTGAGTTACCACACCATCCAACTTAGAGATGCATATAAAAGCTCCTACTTTCTTCCTAAATGAGAATTTAATCAATAGCACACCTAAGGCCTTCTGAAAACGAAGCTATACAAACTGACTGAAATTGCCTTTCAGTACTCAGTCACGTTCTAAAGTAGTTCTATACCCATTATCACCCCATCATTGTTTTAGTAACATCCAACTTCAGTGGCAATCAGCAACCTTTTAAGATGACCGTTGCTGCAGAATGTATACATGGCTGTACATAATGAGATATATTTATACACATGCAGAACATACAAAAGACACTATCAAAACAAATATAAAAATTAAAAATGCAATTATTTTAATAGAAATAAATACAGAATATGTGCTTCTGACTGTATGCAATTAAAATTCAGGTACTGTATTTTCTAAAGTTTGTAAATCACTGAGTCTGGTAAATATTACAGAATCATACCACCAAGCATGCAGGTAATCAATCCCTCCCTTTCATCTCCCAACATAACTGCCCC
>VXAC01007664.1:325378-372878 GCA_013399225.1 Rhipidura dahli
GTTGCCTAACTCTCAGATTTACAGTTTAACTTGGATTTAATGGAGTTTTTCACCTATGAAATTGAAGAACTTTAATGAAAAAAACAGAGATAAAGAAAGTGAAATGGGCAAAAGTTGAAATGCTTGCAATACTTTCAGAATAATGCACAGGCTTCTCCACAGAAAAGGAGTTTTTAGAGAGGCTCTGAAAACCATTCTGTATGTTTTGTTGCCTGCTTTGAAGGGTTTGATCTTGGGCACTAAGACAAAAATGATTGAGCAGAGAAGCAATTCGCCAGAGAATTGTAATGTGGAACTTCTTGCAGACCAGCCCATATGGATCACTTATAGTGAAAAGCATGTACTTTCAAAATTTCAAATTACTCCATTAATATTACTAAGAGTGTGTATACTTAAGGCTGAAAATTCAAAGGTAGCAACATCAGTATATATTTATAAATGGTTGTCATCAATATAAAGCCAGTATCTTGTTATAAGCTATTCTCTGGTGTTCCACTCAAACTGAAAAGAACGTAAGTGGATGAGGGTCAAGCTCCAGCTTAACTAGTCCTTATTTAAACTCTGTTCAGTTCAACTTAATGTTTTCTCCTCAAGGAGTCTTAATAGTCACCCCAATTAATTTTCCTTCTTAAAAAACCAAATAGCTGATTTCACAGCCTAAAACGCCGTTTTGTTCTAATATTCTTTAAGCTCTTCCTAGGCATCTCAATCCTTACTTTTTTACATTTTCTTCCTAGAAAGCTTACCTTGCATTAAGTATTTTATGGGAAACTGAATAATAAGATTGAGATCTGCAAAAATAAGGTTGTTTTTTTTTTTTGTCCCATTCAAGAGTCAGTTCTCTCCCTCTTCCTTGGCAGAAAAAGATACTAGCTCTGAAATTGCTGCACTGAGTATGCTTCCTGTATTGTTTCCTGTAGGTGGCTCTTTAGTGAGGAATTCCACAGCGTTTAACCAAGTGCATGTGACAATTTTCCATGTTGTATCTCCAAAATATAGGCCAAGAAGAGAGAAAAACTTTGTGCCATGTGTATAAATTACTACAAAAAACCACCACCCTAATGGATTCAAGTTTCTCTCCCATTAGCAAAAATATTAAAGTCACCACATTGTGACCAAATTCCAGAGGTTTCTGTTTCCTTCTATTCTTAGTTCATCTAACTCATTTTCTGCACTAGCTACATAAGTAAGACTTGACTTTAGTGGACACAATTTCTACAGGTCTTTCTGAGAAATCATTTACATACAGAGAGTATGCAAATGCATGTAGTTGAATCCTGCAAGTTTCCTGGTAGACAGTTCTGTTGATGTGTAATCAAAAAACAAGGAAACCTGTGCAATAAACCCTGCAAAACTGAAATTCTGCTTTAAAAACTAAAGAGAAAAACAAAACCAAAAGAAAGAAAGGGGATCTTTTAAATCTAGATACAATTATAAGTACCTTAAGTGTTTCTCATGGAGTTACATTCCATTTTTATCTTGAGAACTCATCTAGTGCTCACCTTGCTTTTTAAATCACTATTATTAAGGTTACCTACATAATAAATGGTGTGTGTGTCTGTATCACTTAGGTGCTTTGCACTTTAACTTTTCAATCATGTTGCCTGGTGGACATAGTTTTACTTCCCTGAGGGAGATGGTCCTGCTTTTTTTTTTTTTTTTTCCCTGAACTCCAGGGACAAACACCCTTCTTCACTTTCCCAATCATTCAGTTTCCATAACAATCATTCAAAGGCATTCTCTTTCACGAGGTATTTACCCAGCATGGACACAGCTCTGATAAAAAACAATGGAGAGAACAGCTCCCCTGACTCACAGGTCTTAGCAGCAACAGTAAGTGATCCATTTGCACCACCAAGAGGCTCCCGTGACAGAAAAATCTAAGAGTCCACAACATTTCTACTTTTAATGCAGGAAACCCTCAATGGCTAAAACGCCACCAAACCAGTAGGGGAATGCCCATCTTGAAGAAGGGATGCTAAAAACGCCTAATTTTGACAAGTGTGCACTTCCACACTGCCACCTATTGGGAGATTTTAAAGAACTTTATAAATACTAACAAATTCTAGCAGAAGGTGTAACCACGAGACAGACACCACTCCTGTCGCACAGGAAAAGAACAACTTGTGGATCACGGGGAAGAATTTCAAAGGTGTAGCACAAGTGCTGCCTACCTAATGCCTAAACATATTTCCTCACCTTCACCATGGACCACTGCAGGGCTACCACACTTACCAGGCTACAAATATTAAGTCCTTTGAAAGCTGGATGTGTTACTTAGATGCCTAAGTGCAAGGCTGAAATTCATAGCTGAATCAGCTCTTTCAGTGTCCCACAAGTGCTGCTGGGGGCTGCAGTCTGCAGTCCTACAGTGGTGCTACCTACTGACAGATGCAGAAGGCTGCTTCCCTGTTAAAAATGACCAGAACATAATACAGCTTAACATACATTTTTCAGGGATCCAAGCAAGTGAAACAAGTATTCAGGCTGCGTGGGTATTGTGTTATTCATAAAAAAACCACTCGGCCAGAGGCGACTAAAATATCCTTGCTCTTTTAATTCCCACCACCCATAAATAATCTTCCTGATTGTGTTTTATTGGAAAACAACTGATTTAAAAGTCACCTAGTGCTATAATCCCCGCTACACAACTGCCATCTGTCCTGCAGCAGGAGTAACGGACCCTTTCATTCACAAGCAAAGCCTGCAGAATAAAGAGGAAGAGGAGGAGCTGGAGGGGAAGAGAGCGAGAAAGAGGATAAATTCCGTTTGTGCTATTAAAAAAAAAAATAGAAAAGTGAACTCAGTGGTTGAAAAGTGAAGATAAAAAGATGAAAACAGTAATCTTGCTACAGAAACCAGAGAATTATGTTCTTGCTCTGCCCCCCTTTTTTCTTTTTTTTTGTTTCACACCGTACAAACTGTAGCACCCTGAACAACTCACTCCCCTGCTATTTCCAGCACTTTAGAGAAACTTTTCAACATTTCTGTTCGACACATATTTTCAGCAGTGAGGTGAAGACAATAAGTAAACAGGTAGTGAAGGGCTATTTAGAGAGCTGGTCAGTCACAGTAATAATAACAACGCAAAAAGAAAAGCCCCACACAGCACAGAACATCTATCCTATGCGCTGTAGCCACAGACAACACATGACCTCTGACAAACAGTTTTCAGAGTAATTTTAATGCTACTCTGGATTTAACTTGACTAACTGGTAGCAATTGAGCACATCTTTTTTTGTGGCAGCAGTTATCTAAAATGCTACAATAACAGCATCAAAAGTAGAATGGTGGAAGATTGGTTTTCCATTGTGCTGCTGAACTGGCATAATGCCCACTTTAAAAGCAATTCGCTGCTCATCACTGAAATCTGGCAGACACGACACTAAATGCCTTGAGGAAAAAAAAAAGGGTCTTGAGAAGGGGGAACCACTCCAACCACCAAGCAAAGAAAAAGAAGGAGACTAAAAAAAAAAAAAGGGAAGAAAGAAAGCAAAGAATGATGAATCTGTGTAAGAAGAGAAAATTGCAAATATAAAAAGTTTAGCACTGCATGCAGACTCAACAGGCACTACTTAATTTGCTTGGAGATTTTATCACAGGCTTGCATTAGTAATATCAGAGCAAAACAAAAGCAAATATATATTTATGTCTGTCTATTGTTCCGATGAAGTGAAAATGTACTGAGTTACGCCAATCATTTGTCAAACACATCTTCCTAGTTTTATTTACCACTAAATATAATGAGTAAATTTGTGATAATAAAACTCTTCTTTTTATACGGACATATACAATTTTTTCTCACAACTAAATACAGGTAATGATTTGGGAAGCTTTCAAAATGTCTTTTTACTGTCAATAAAACTAATTCTATTCCTATTTTCATGTTAAAAAAAGGCTTTACAAATGAAAATTCAAATTAAAATTCTGATTATAGTGTAGTGTGACAACACCTGTATTTATAATTTTACTGTCAGCTAGCTCGTAGTGTTTAACAATAGCTCAAAGCAGAAAAGTAATTGGAATTTGTCTGTAACATGCCAGATGACGACACTGGGCACTTTGCTGTGCTAAAGCAAATTTGGTTTGCTGACAAAATAACCTTAGAAAGATCGGACAGCACCCCCCATCCACCAAAAGGTTAAATAAAGCTATCCCTTACCCAGAGAGAAAATCTAACTGTGGTAAACCAAAACAGCTGAGCAGTGGCTGCAGAAAGCAGGGTACCCGGGAGCTGGTTGGCTTCTCCTGAACAGGCATCCCTCAAGTCCCTCCCTGCAACATCCACCTCCCAGCAGCTCTTCCAAAATGGTGCACTGCTCCAATACTGTCATCGATGGAATTCAGAAACACAGGAGAGAAAGGAAGCAAAGGACACCAGGTTGGGAAGACAAGCTAACACAAATGCTGCAGTTCCATGGACCTCTGTGGGAATAAAAAAGGAAGCCTACAACAAAAATGTGCCATGCCAGGGTGAACATGGAAGTATCCTGTGTCCTGTGCTTTCCTATCTCCCACACACATACACTCACACGTACTGACTGGTGCATGCTGACAGGCCAGGTCAAAATTAGGACACAAACACATACACTTTAAAAGAAAAAGGTAAAAAAAAAAAGGCAAAAAAAAAAAAAAGCTTTTCAGTCTGAAATTTCAAAACTCAAACACATGCCACTCTCCACACACAACTTGTCTCACTGAAGTCGACAAATTAAAAGCCCATGTTTTTCATTATGCTGAAGACAGAAAAAAATAAAGAAAACGAAGCCACATAAGAAAGAAAAACAGAATGACAGTGATGTTTTAGTTTACACTAGATATGGCAACACATACAAACTGTCAAAACTATGGAGTGAAAAAAGCTGTTATCAAGCAACTGTCAAGAGAGTCCTCTGAGATTTGGAAATCTTGTGTTTATTGTAACTACTGCACATTACACAAAGAAAGAAACATCCCTCTTCTTACCATTGCTGCTAAATATCATGCAAGAGAATCCAGACTTCTCCCTCACTATTTAGATTAATTTTTTTTTCCTGTGCAATTCTGTGCTTGACAGCACAGGGCCCCTCCTTTTTCAGGTTTTTTATTGTTTGGTCAAAGTTCAGAGAGAAACTTGAGGTTATATCAAACATTATTTCATTTTCAAGAACTGTCAACACCCATTTTATGTTGTTAACTTGTTGTCCATCATTTAAGAGTAGAACTGTTGACACCAACACACACAGAGTAAGAATTTCTCTCTTAAAACACGTACATAGAAAGAGCAAAGATAATGGAAACAGCTATTTTACTAGACATACAACAATTCTTTTTTATGTATTTTAACATAGTGACTAGAAATGAGTCAGTTAACTGGCAGCAGGCTACAATATTCAAAGGTTTAGTCTGAATGTATTAATGCAGATTTTAAATTGCACTTTCTGATTATAAGAAAACAACTACCCCTCAGAGAGAAATCCCCAGTATCTACAGGGTTTCAATAGAGCTTTCAAAGTACTGTTTTGAGTGACAGCCTTCTATGATAATTTCTCAACCAGTAGCAACATTCCAACCCCGCTGATACCTGGTTAAAAACTTGTGAGCAAAAAACAGATTGCTTTTTGTTCATTACTCACTGTAAAATCACATTTATTATTATTCCTACACCTCAGGTTTATGTAAAAATCATCTTTATTCTGAATCACGGATTTTACAGAACAAACATCTGATGAGGCCTCAGAATTTAGCCTGAAGTTCTTGAGAAACAATGAAGCCTTGAATGTGCATGCTTTTATGGAATCTTTACTGCATCAGTTCTGGGGAGGGAAGTGTTGAATCCAAAACCCCAATAAAGGACAACTCAAATACCATTTGAGCACAAGAGCAAATGATCAGTTGCCCCTAAGAAGTCAGTGCACCCACAGGGAGTAAGTACAGTGATTTTAAATGCCTCAAAACTGATGTTATTTCATTCTGAATTTCATTAGGGATTATCACATCATCTCTGTAGATCTTCATGTGAGCTGACTTTCTAGTACCAAATGTCAGCTCCTGTTGGAGTCACTCGCAGTGGCCACCACTCTGCAGACACCAAACACCTCATCCCTGAGCACAGAGTCTGATATAGCCCAGCTGCTCAAACTAATAGGGACATCACATTTCTGCATATTGGTTTTTTTGGGGTTTTTTTTTTTTAGTCTTAAGAGCACTTCTTCAAAATGTCATAATATTTATGATCATTAGATGAGAATACTTGAACAAAAATTCAGCCTGACACATTATATTCCCCACAACTATCATGACCACTTAGGTATAATTTTATCTCCAAATATTGGTTAACCTCATATAACACAATGACTAACACACTATCTCAATGCAAAACATAAAATAAAACGATTGAGAAACTTAACAATAATGAATCTTTCCCACAAAAAAACTGCAGTTAGCTGTATTATTTCCTAGCTTTTACTCTCAAGTACTTCCTCCTCCTGGCTTACAAGAGTTCTAAAGTACCATAACAATTACTGCATGAACAGCTGCAGCTATATGTCCATTTAACACAGTCTTTTGAGAAATATACATTAATACTCTAATATAAGCTTACACACATGCTCACACAAAACATAAGAAACAAAACAGCAGTCTGATCCTCAGAAATGTAATGACATGAAATAAAGCTATTTTCAAGACTGGTAGAGTTGTAACACTGCATAGATACGATCCATATGCCAGAAGTCTCTTCAAGTACTTACTGCTCCATAAATAGAAACAGTTCTCATCAGTGAACTGCAGTGAAAAAAGACTATATGGAAGGTTTGGTGCAGAGCAAGGATGAATTGCTGAACTGGTCCTGGGCTTTAACTACGATTAGATTTGGAATTATTAAAGTTAAATATTAAAGACATAATGAAGTTAGCCTGACTCATCAAGGTCTTTTCATCTTATCTAGTATACCAAATATCCTTTGAAAGTTCATAAAAGCACCCTGAAAGCTGTATTTTAAAAAAGTCAAGTCAGACTGAAAAGCTCACCTGCCAAATCCTCTCCTTCATATACACTTCTAAGGGTTAGGAGACAGAGGGGAAAAAAGGCATGAGAGAAAAAGAGAGGGTCATTATAGCTGAAATTCAACACACTGAAGTTGGCACCATCAAAATAAAAGAGCTCCTCCCTTTAATCATGAAATTTAGAGTACTGGAAGATCTACCAGACCTATTTTACTGAACAGGAAAATTCAGTACCAGAATATTGTTAAATTGAGTTAGCATTATCAGTGGAAAAAATATGCTCTATTTCCTATTATTTATGAAGCCCTGTTCTTTTCTTTCTTACCAATTACATTCCCTATCATTTCCAAAATATACAAACTGTTTTCAATCAACAGATTTCTTTATTACAGCATACTGCATGCTTGTTACTGCCTCTTTTCTATATTGAACCCTTGATTGGACAAGCATTTCAAATTTAACATGGACTGTGATTGCACACATCAAACAAATTAAACCTGCCAATCTCTTTTTGGAGGATATCTTTTATATATACTATCACTGAAGAGTACCCCGAGTATATTTGCTTAGAAGAAATGGGGAAGGAGGAAATATTATTACAGCAGAATCAGAAGACATTCATTTCCCCAAGATGTGTAACTGGCCTTGCATCCTCTTCTTCCTGTTTTCCAGTGAACTATTTTATAACAGAAAAACATACTTACTGAATTTCTCAGTGTCTGTTTTACAATCATCAGTCTATTTTTCCTTTTGGAAAATAGCTAATCATCTTGCGAAAATGAGATGGCAGTAAGAGATGAACAATCCAGTAAGCCCAAAATTGATTTTCCTTAGGTTAAGCAGTTGTAAACCCAGATTAAACAGTCCTTTGTAGAGTAACAGAACTAAAATGCATTGGGTTATGCAAGCCTGTTCAAAATGAGACTCAGCTTTGCAGAGCTTTTGATTTGGCAAGCAAGCAACCAGCAACAGGACGAGAGAATAGTCTTAAGCTGCACCAGGAGAGGTTTAGGTTGGACATTAGGAGGAATTTCTTCACAGAAAAGGTGATTAGACATTGGAACAGGCTGCCAAGGGAGCTGGTGGAGTCACCATCACTGGAGCTGTTTAGGAAACAAGCGGAAATGGCACTTAGTGCTATGGTTTAGTTGGCATGGTGGTGTTTGGTCAAAGGTTGGACTTGATCATCTTGGAGGTCTTTTCCAACCTTAGTGATTCTATGACCCCACAAAGATGAAAATACTGGAAAGCATTTGCTTGGAAGAGCCAGTTTAGAGATGCATTGGTTCAAAATCAAGGTCAAGTGGGAAGAAGTCTAAAATCAGAAAAGCAAATAAACAGAAAGCCCCTGCAATATCAAAAACCAGAAATGAGCAAAGTCAAACAATCAAGACAAGCCAAGGAATGTACAAAACCCAGAGAATAAATTAGAAAAAAAATAATTAAGATACCTGCTAGCAATGCTTGTCTAAAAGCATTCACAGTTCTTTGCACTTTTTAAAGCTTAATATAAATCTCTCTTCTGCAAATGCTCATGAAACTGATTATATATATCCTTATCTGGAAGACACTATCAGTTTCTTGCATTATCTGCATCATCAGGGAAACATAAAAAGGATGACTATTCATGCTGCTTTTACAGCTGCTGAGCACTGAATCTTCATTCAGAAGGTCAAGGTGCTACACTCAGCTTTGCCACCATGACCCAGCATCATACCAGACCAGCTGCTTTACTGAGGCTTCATTTTTTGTCTGTAGAACAGGTTGGACAGCACCTCCTCCTCTGACTGCTTCTCTTGCACTACAAATTCTATAGGCAGGAATGGTCTTAAAGATTGCCTATTTGTGGTGAACCAGACCTCTAGATAGCAGCAGAATATAGTGATGTGAAACCAGTCTTCAGACAGAAGAGGTAAACGATATACCACATTTCCAATCTTTGTTTCAGAGGTGCCTCTGCTGGCATCTGTATTTTTGACAGCATAAAATATTCCTCTTCAACTGCTGAAGATGCTCAAGTCAGAGTTGCTGTAAGTCATGTGAGGCACTTTGGCAGTTTAAATTTGGGCAGTGTTCATTCTCATCAAAAGCTCACAAGTCCTTAAGGGTGAAAGTTCCACTCCTGTCTTTCAGAGAGGGAGGAAAGACTAAAATGGAAGACCTGGATCTTGAAAGGAAGAACGTGTGTCTGTAATTAAAGCAGGTATTCATCTCATTCTTGCGGAAACTGGTAAATTCAATTTTGATAGCAATAGTGCAACCAAGTACCTAGCACATGATACAAGTCACCTGCACATTTCAAATGAGATGTGCAAAACCAAGATATAACCAAAACCAAGATTAAAAAATGGCTAAATTTCTTGAAAGTTGAATCAAAAAGCTTAAAATGAAATTTAATGAAGAATCTGCCACTCTACCTTGCTTTCACTTGACACAGAATTTACACCAACAATGTACTGAATGACTAGGTGTTGCTGTGGCTGTCATTAAAAAGACAAATATGAGAACAATGAAGATTTACTGCAAAAGTCCAAAAAGATCTCTAAGCATTTAGCACTACCTCATTTAGTGAGTTACACGTGGGTTTCTGCCTACCAGTCTTAGTGCTCCCCACCTGAACAGAGGAGGCTGAACACCATCAGCCACACACCAACTCTAGAACAAGCCTACCACTCTTTATGGCACAGCCTTCTTCACCACAGGCAGTAAACCCAACCACTGAGAGGACACAGCCATACTGGATAAGGCCTAAGCTGCACACCCAAAAAGCATGTCAGGAAAACTCAGTCTGAGGAAAATTGGGATGTTAATGCTCTAAGTTTCCAACACCCACCTTTTACTACAATTACATCTTCACTAAGGCACTACTTTATAAACAATTCAATGGGCAAGCTACAGTAGGGCACACACAATGAATGTCATCTGTCACTACATGGGAAGGAAAAACCTAAGGGTTAAAACAGATGTCAAAGTTCAGTGAAGACATAATTGATTAGAAATCACCCTTTTAACTCAGTTTTGCTCTGAGGCTTGGAAGATGTAAACATATTGTGCTTAGTGAAATTGTCTCCACTAATACAAATACAGCTTTTTTCATGAGACTGAAACTGTGAAGGTCTTTTGACAATACCAGGTACTATTCACAGCTAAAATGGTTTTTAGAACACATAATCCACTACACAATCACAGGTTCAGGTGACTAAGCACTCCACAATTTAGATGGTAGGAAATAAGCAGGAAAAGGAACTCTGGAGCCCACTCTGTCACACAAACCTATCACTCTGCAGAGGACAGACCCCAGTGTCTTCTTAGTAATGCTCTAGATTTGTGACAATGAAGAAAAGAATATTTCTGTGTTTAATTGCAAAGTTTATGTGACAATAACAATTAGAACTTCATCCTCACAGAAAACTACTATTGCTGAAACTAATCTAAACAGACGAAACACTGAAATTATTTAAAAATATAGAAATACATAGAACCATTGTATTTAGAAACACACACAAACACTTTGGGTCAATGGAAAAGCCTCAGAAGCAGTGCTGGGAATTGGTTAATAAAGTTATTTAGATTTTAGTAAATATTGTTCGATACTGGCAACAACTTCCCAAAATCCACATTAAGCCTCTAGAAATTCTAAGTATTCTACACAGGGATTCTCAGGTGCTGTGCTTACACTATGTCAGTGAAAAGCCTATACTGAAAATTCTTATTCAGACACCTGAACCACAAATGTGAACCTAAGCTGGTCAGAAAAGACACAGAGAGGTGTATTCCATAAAGACACTCAGCAGTGTGAGGGACACTTTGACAAAAGTTTTGCTCAAGGCATTTAATATACACATTTAAAATGAACATAATTCCTTTGTCCTGGGAGCACCTTTCTGACACAGAGCTGGATAAGGAAGTTCTTTTTTATGTTAAGAAATAGCTTACACTAACGTACTGGCTAGTGCACTTTGCATTATTAACTCTGTTTCTGAAAATGATTGTAAGTTCCTCCAGCTGATCTTGACCATTTCATAACAAACCAGACTTTAAAATAAGAAAAACACAAAGCAAGATTGTGAAGAAGCCAGTAAACAGCATCCAGATATGTCATATATTTCACTGATACAATTTATTCTCAGAAAAAATTTGTATTAAATAGCTAAGTAAAGATTTTGAGTGCAACTAGACTTGAAGTCTGATGACAAAATCTAAGCCATAATATCTGTGGAGACAACTGATAGATAACCACAAAAACCCACTGCAGACACTGAAGTTATTCAGGAGAACTGCAAACATCTTGCAACTGCTGCTGTAGAGACCATACAAAGGCCACAGCTGTTTTGTGTATGCCTGTAAAAACACGTGTAAGGTTTGTCTTTGCAAACCAGTATTCTATGATAACCTCTCTTTGCTTTTATTTCTTGGTCACAAGTCTCCTGGAGGAACAAAACTAAACACTTTTGAGAGTTTAACTGTTATCCTTTAGCCACAGAAGCCACTGCAGTGTCTTTTCTTCAAAAGGTATAAAAATGTTTACTTAAATCAAAAGGAAAATGCTAACTAATGTTAATTTCAAACTGTTGAGAGTTAGCATGAAACTGATTCTGACCAGGTTATCACAGGAAACATTTGCTTCAGATCCAGCTGGCTACTGGTAAATCAAAGGGCCAACCTAATGGGGTGGAATTCCAGCCTCACCCAGTGCTGGTGCCCCAGGGACTGATGCCTACACTTTCCCCCAGATTTGTAGCTGCTATCTGGGCACTAAGGTGTAGCTACTGCTTTCCCAAAGGGTTTCTAGAAAGGGAAATAGACATACACAGAATGACACAGCACTGTAAAATATTTTCAAAATGTTGGAATAAGTAATAATTTTTCTATGCATAAATTACATTAAAAGCCTATGCAACGTTTTTCAAAAATAATACAAGAATCCATGTTGAAAGCTACTGTGTAAATACTATTCTTTTGCATTAAGCTATGCACAAACCTAAAAAAATTATTATGAAATGTGAATTTAACCACTTTGCAAACACCATATATTCACAATGCTAACTTCCAGGACATTTATATCTGAGCAAGTACAGGGAAATCACAGATTTGTTTTCAAAGATAATGGTAAGGAGAGGGATACAGGGAGTCTCTGTAAAAATTTTTTCTGTCTGCATTTCAATTGACTTTCAACTAGAAGATTCTACCCAGCTTTTCATACATTATAAGAAGGTGCCAGTTAATAAAACAGAAGGAAAAGCTTTAAGAAACATATTTTATTACTGTGAACACTGTGGGAAAACACTGTCACCTGACAACCTGACAGAGCACCTTCACAACAACACACTGCCATACCTACACACCCCATCCCTGGCAGTGCTCAGGGCCAGGCTGGAAGGGGCCCTGAGCAATCTGACTGAGTGGGGGGCACCCCTGCCCATGCTGGGGGTGTTGGAATGAGGTGATCCTTAGGGTCCCTTCCAACCCAAGCTGTGCTGTGATTCATGGTAATGTGTAATGTACACTCCAATGCCTCAGTATTTCAGAATGGACACTTGTGTGATCTACAGGAAACAACTCACCAATTGCATACATATGTTTCAATGCAGGAGCCTAAACTGACCAGTAAGGACTTGGACAGTACCAAGGACAGTGTATCAGTGAAATGATAACCATTTGATTTTTTTGCTCACCACCTTTAATGTATATGTAACATTGTGGAACTTGCTTTCAGAAATCAGGTATCTAACACCAATAAATTATGCACCGATTACAGATGACCTCTGGAGATGCTAAAGGTACAGTCACAATCATGCATTTAAAAAAAATCCCACTTTTCACGATAATGGGTGAATGTACAAAATTAAATGAGGCTTGCAATATAATCAGCGTGGTTGGCTGCTTTAATACATTCCATTTCAATTTAAAATCACCACAAGCCAAGAGTGACGAATATAATTTGATCAGTGTTTCACAAAAACACTGAAAAGAGAGGTAAGCAAACCTATAAAGAGCTGGTAACATGGCCTGCTTTCAAAAGCAATTAATCAATTTTTACAGAACCAGAAACTCTTAAAATATTCAAAATTATTTAAAGCCATGTACTATTAGGAGAGTGGAAAGAAATTCTCCTAGTAAGAGCATTTTATACATCAAGTTATTGCTTAAACCCACAAAAGCCAGAATATTCAAATAGAAAGGCCAAATCTCTAATAAAAAGGTGGTCAGGGGGTCCATGAACAGCAATAACCCATTGTAACTCCACTTCAAAGGTTTGACTGCTCTTTATGATGTTTTTTAACTGTATTTTGCATTCAACTGGATTTTATGAGTTCTTGCTAATATTAAATATGCTTATTTGGCTACAGTAGAATAAGTACACAGATTACTAGTACCGTTGTAAAAAGCCTGTCATATGCAAAGAATACACACTTGCAAAAGCAGAAAAAACTCCCATGTAATTAAAAATACACAGATTCATTACTTCCCACTCAAAAAACACTGAGAGCAGTGTTGTCTTATCCATCACATCTGTCATGCTTGCCATGCTCTAACTTTGTGAATTTTGGTCCTGGAGGTCCCACAGATTTCTCTGGATGAGAAAATTTTCCCAGAAGCTACTGAAACCAATTCTGATTAATGAGACTGAAACTAACTTACAAATGAAACAGCACCATACCAGACTGCATCCATTCAGTCATTAATTAGCATCTTCATGAGAGGAAATTTTTGAAAGTGTTTCAAATCCAGCAGAATTATCCAAAACACAGCTTCAATTGTAGCAGGAGATGACTGGCAGACAAGCCTTTTCTGGAGAATGATGATCTTGTGTATCAGCACATCAGTGCCATTGGAAGACTTGAAATTCAATTGCCATTTACTTACTCAAATCATTACCACCACCGATTTGAGGAAATGACTTTCCTGTAACATCAGGCATAAGGACAACATACACAAAAGTAAAATAAGACACCTGAAAGCAAATTGCTCTGTCAAAAACAGTCACTGAAACAGCAGAGATGACAACAGACTAAAGCATCTGCTGCTGGCATAGAAGACAAACTATAAACAAAAGTAAAACGTCATTGTGATCTAGTTTTGGATGCAGCACGTGACCGAAATTAAATACTCTTGCTTTACTTTGCTTGTGACAAAATCCCATAACCTTACGAAAAGAACAACCCCCACATGAGACATTTAATCCAAAAAGGCTTGAAATACAAACAGAAAAATATATATTTAATAAACAATTGTCCAACTTATTCATGTCTTTTTGCTCAGGTATTTGATAATAGCCAGCTTTATCCCAATTTAAGCTGTAGCCTGTTAGCTACATGTCAACTTCATAACAGCACATTTTTTGAACATCAGCTTTTGTTACATTCTTAAAGGTATGAGATCTAACTCACCATCATTTTTCATCTTCACCTACTTTTCACACACTATTTTACAGACTGGGAGGCGAAGCAGATCCCCAAAACACCAGAAAAAGTAAGATGAAAGCGAAGTATATCTCCTTTCTATCTGAAAGGGAACCTTTTATACTGAAACACTCTCCCATTTAATGAAATGCTACTCACTCTAAAGTAAATGCTTATCTGACTGCGAGAAGCAAAAAAAAAAAAAAGTATAATTCTTATTAATATACATAACTCCAGAAAAAAAATCCCACAGAACATGGCTTCTTAGATATATTTCTGGGATGGGTGCCTAACACAGGATTCTTTCAGACCATGTACAGAGGAGTCTTTCATCATCCTCTAGAAGAATATCATCAAATTATGCAGCAGTTGCTTGCAGGGGACCCATATCTATAGATACACCTAGAGGCAAACAGCATCTATCTGTGTATTAAAATGGAAGAAACCACCAACCTACTGTTCTTCCTGAATACAACCATGTGCTTCACATAAATTAAGAAAACAAGTTAATTTCCCCTCCTTCTTAAATTTTAAATTTTCTCTTCTTTTTCCTGCCAGACTTGTCCTCCTGAGCATTACAGAGTCAAACCCCCTCAGGAAACAGCTCACCTCATGAGTTACAGGTGCTACATTCCCCTGATGTCCCTTAGCACTGCTTTCTGGGACCAGGAACACCCAGCTCCCTGATGGTTACAGATGTTGGTTTAAAAACTCTGTAAGCTACCAGTGCAAGGGATGGGCAAGAACCATCCCTGCACACACTGAAAGAGGGACATCTTTCCTCTGTCACACCACAGAGAGGGACCAGAGTTGAAATGTTATCTCTTGGTGTGGTGCTGCACACTAAGTGCAGGGGAACACTTCCAGTTACAGCCATCTTCACAGGTATGAGATAAACCAAAGAAAATTAAACCATTCATGTCAAACTTAAGTTACTGGTCCCTAATTTATTTAGACTTTATCAAAGATGAAGGAATCCAAGAAATAATTAGTCATTCACACATGGAAAGGCACAAAGTAATTTAAGTTCCACTGCTGGTGAAGCTTATACCCTCCTGAGGAAAGCAACTTGGGCCAACTTCTGAAAACCAATCTTTTCACAAAGTAAAGGAGACAAACTACTCACTGTTAACTTTACCTTGCAATGCTGGGGAAAAGCAGTTGAGAAAATAGAGAATTACCAGGGTTTAGCACTTGGGAACATCACCCCTGCTCTAACCCAGCATATACTGGGTAACACTGAGAAATGCATTACTCTGTTTTAACACACTGGTCAATTTAAAAAGAAAATGAACACCAAACATTTCAAGTTTTTTTAAACAATTTTTCCTGTTTCTCCCTGTGCGCTCCTCCTGAATCCTCCCAATTCTTCAGAAGACGTTAAAAAGCAGATAAAACATATACCTGCAGCTACTCTGACACAGTCATCAAAATTCTTTCTTTTCAAATACCCCCACCCAGAGCATCTACCAGAGTCTGTATCTCTATCCTGCCCTTCAAGAGCACATGAGAGGAGCCATTCTGAAATAGAGATCACAGGCTTAGCTGCCACTAATACACCAAGGACACAACAATATCCTCTGTCCCACTGATGCAACCAGCTCCACCACCAGCATGCCAATACATCTGCTTTCTTCCCCCCACCCCGAGGAAGCATGCCTGCTGATCATTTCCTATTTGTGAAGTCAGCAATCCCGAGCAGGGAATACAGGAGATATGCATTCAGGGATGGGAAACAAGGAAGCAGGTTACTTGGGTACCACAACAGTTAAGTACTTTCTGACAAAGACTGCATTAGCAGATGACAGGAGATTGAACACACAGCAAACAAAATGCTTTGTAGGTTTTTCTGTCCCTGATGTTGCAGCTGATCTGGAAGAGAATGTGCAGAGTCCCTGAGGCAGAGATAGCCTTTGATCTCAGTGTACTAACTTGATACACTTACAAATCTGTGAGTGCCTTTTGTCTTCTGCCCTCCCTAAAGAGGGTCTACAAGTAAAATAATGGATTATCTGAGGCTGCTCTGCTATAAGGAAATATATTTTAAAGGCCCTTCTAAAGTCAACTTTGTAAATGTATATTTTCCTTTTTCATGCTTGACATTGAAGCAGAAGGAAGAAAGATTATGTGCTATGATCTGTAGAATATTAAACTCCTCCCCATGATAACTCTGTCTGGAGTTATCAAAACCCCTGTATTTACTGAATATGAAAAAGCAGAGGTTGATGGAGTTGCCTTTTAACTGCTAGAATCTTTTGTGAGTAAAAAATAGCTATTAATATATAACAACCATTCACCTTGAAGACTGCAAATTAATTTTCAAATGACCCAATACAACAAGTTTAGTCTCTAGATTTGTCCCTTCAAAAAATAGGACCAGTGTAGAACTACAACCTCTGCTTCTCTACAAATAACCACAAAACAACAGCCTGTTCCTGTGACAGAAGCCAGAACTCCATTCTGAAAGTGATTTTTAACTGGCTGGTTTGCAGACTACAAGACAGACTTTTCTGAAGGAGTGGTAGAAGTTACATTGTTTTGTCTCCTCATGGTTACATTCATGATAAGATGCCTTTTCCAGGGTCTTTACATGAACACTTTAAGAGCAGGTTATTCTGGGATGCAGAAATGGTTTATTTCAGAACACACTTTTCTCACTTTGCTTTAGTCAACAAAGGTTGTAACTGGAGAAGGACAAAGAAAACTACTTTCATGTTACTTTTTATTCTTTGGTGAGAAACCTCGAGGTGACTGGAGTGCTGTACACATCAATTTTCCCCATTTGGTATCTAACAGGGTAACCATGTCCCTGGTACAAATTTTCCAGTAATACTGATCCACCACCCTGGACCTCCTTTATAAGCAGCAAAACAAGGAGGTATTTCTCATGTGTGATCCACACCAGCCTAGTACAGATGACATCAGCTGAGCCGTGTCCTAGAGCTGCCTAATTCTCCCCAAAATACAAAGGACCACAGCCCAAAAAACTCACAAACAAATGCTTGAGCTTTGCAACCTTAAAGCGAGCGGTGATGAAGGGCACTCCTCTGCAGAGAATTTTCCCCACCAGGAATATTTGGTGTGGAGTGCTTGCTTTGCTTCACCGAGACAGCAAGGGAACAGCAAAGCCCCGTTTCAGGCAGTACTTACAGACTCAGCTACCTGCACAAGAAGGCAAGGGGTGTGTACACAACAAGCTGAACACCAACCAGCAACAGGCGCCTGCAGAAAGAAGGCAACAGCACCCAGGGCTGCATCAGCCAGAGCATCACCAGCAGGTGCAGGGAGGTGACCCTTCTCCTTTGCTCAGCCCTGGAGAGAAACATCTGGAGTGCTGAGTCCAGTGCTGGCTCTCTTACTAAAGGCAATGTGTATCAGCTGAAAGATAAGGGTGGCTTCTTACCACATAAAAGGCCTGTCACTGGGGTAATTTATACTATCTTTACAATTGGGATATATTGCTCTATAGAGCTTTGCTTTATAATGAAATCTTTGTTTGATCTTCAGGCATTCCTTGGGCCTCTTTTAGCTAGGCACACTTGGGGACACAAAGTACCCACATTGTTGGAAAACTTTAAATGTAAAAATTTATGTGTAAGTTCAACAGTACTTTTTTTCTTGAGTGCTGTTTGTAGTTCCCAGTTTGAAAAGAACTCAATTTTAAAAATCAAAGTGTATATACAAATTTGAATTATGCTAAGAACACGGTTTATCATAATAATGGCCTTCAAAAATGTGCTATTCAACAGAAATACTGGCCTACTCCAGACATTTCAAAAACATCAGCTTGCAACTATTGAAGAAACTTCCAAAGTAGGATGTACTCCATCTGTAAAACAGCTGATTTCTGCAAATAAAGACTGCCTCCCAAACCATATTTTATGTTTAAAGGACAATAAAAAAGTCCTCCTTTGACACATACTTTTTCAGAGTCCTCACTGTACACATCCAGAACAAGAAGATACAAAATTATCTGCTCTCAAACCAACCCAAGTCTAGAATTCATTTAGAGATGACTAATGCAAATTTAAGGCTGGCCCTATGACTGTGCAACAGTTTTCAATAATACATACCTACAGATCTTATTTAACAATTCCCTAATTGAGAAAAACTTCTCACAGGATAAAAAGTGTAATGGAATCCACAGTTCAGGGAGCTCCTACTGGAAATGCAGGACCTGATTTTCACCACACTGGATTCAAACAACCCATAAAATTAAAGGCTACATTTTGCAATGAACTATTTGACTGTCCAGCTTTACTGCAAATTAGTTTCATTTACTGTTGCCTCTATAAAATCCTTCAACATTTCTGTTTATCAGAGCCCTGCCCCACATTTCCCATATCGAGAACTTTGGCATTGTTTTTTGTCAAATTCACTTTACACATCTGTTCTGCTCTTTCATGTCTTTATTCTTATTTTGCATTAATGCTCTTTACTCATGTAATTCCAAACAAGCATTTCGGATTTCTTTTACAAAATACAACCTCTTTAACAAAAAATTCCACATCAATCCCTGTGGCAACCTAATGAAATATTACCTTAGTATTACTATTTTTTTGGGCTCTTAATTACAGTACCAACACAGTGTCATAGTGACATGGAATTGGTTGAAAGTTCTTTACCTGTCTCTTAAGAATCAAAGACCAAACAATTAACCCACAGCCCTCTCCTTCCCCTTGAAAGAGAAGTTTACTTTATAATTGCTTTGTTACAAAAAATCCTCAACAACTCAAATACCCTCAAAGTGCAACGCAATTTTTGAAGCATAATGCTGAACCACCAACATTGTTTCCACAGTCAGGGTAGAGGCACACAGACAAGTACCTGCAAGGTATCCTAACATATGAATGGGCAATGTAAGGCTTTACCATGTTAAAATTACCTTATCATGTGGTAATCTGTGGTTATATCTTACCCTTCCTTCTTTTATCTTCATGAAACTTCTACAAAGTCTGAGTGTACTGTCACCTTCCTTTCACATCTATTTTTTGGTGAAGGAAGTTAACCCAAGAACAGCAAGGGGCTTTCATGGCAGTAGAGCACCAGCACCTCAGTGCCTGGAAGGACATGGGTCTAAAACGTGCAGCAGGTGACACCGGATACTGATGGCAGCAGGAAACGGAAAGATCTTTTGAAAGGATCTCTAAACAGTCTTTATTAAGTAAAAAAGTGTAAAGATGAGGGCTCCTGAAAGCCCAACATGCCTATCACTTCTCAAGAATCTGTCCTGATGATTCTATGTCCCCTTTAAAAAGCCATTAATAGAACTAGAAGAAGGAAAACCAGAATGCTCTAAAGGGAACTTACGGGAAAGATGGAGAGAGCCTTTTTACAAGAGCATTTAGTGACAGGAGAAAGGGGAATGGGTTCAAACTCAAAGAGAGTAGGTACAGATTAGATATCAGAAGAAATTCTTTAGTGTGAGGTTGGTGAGGCACTGGCACAGGTTGCCCACAGAAGTTGTGGATGTCTCATCCCTGGAAGTGTTCAAGGCTGGGCTGGATGGGGCTTTGAGCAACCAGGTCTAGTGGAAGGTTCCCTGCCCGTGGCAGTGAGGCTGGAGCTAGATGATCTTCAAGGTCCCTTCCAACCCAAACCATTCCATGGTTCTACGCTGAAAGAGCTGAGCACACCCAGGATCTACATGAGTGGGAGAGTGGCTTTTGCCAGGGCTGCAGAAATGCCTGGAAATGGAGAAGTGTGGTGAGCAGCCAGACACATCAGAGCTGCCTCAAAACCCACACAGTGGGTCATGGAGGGTCAGGTTAAAACAAGGCATATTTGTTGATCCTATGGGTCAGTGCAGCATTAGCAGTCACTGTAGGACAGAGAACACATGTACGTATCAAAAATTGCTACTGTTAAATGACATAACAGAACAAAAATGATACTTTTTGGTGTTTGGTAGAAAATCTAGACATGCTTACATGTTAATAGACTAAACAGTGAAAGAAAATGCATGTTTTGTCTAAATAGGAGCTCCCGACCAAAACACCTCTCTTCTACAAAATTTGCCAGAACAGTACAATAAAACCAAAATGTAGCAAAGTCTTCAGATTGTATTCAAAAGTTCAAAAAGGCATGGCCACTTCACTGTAATTTCTGAATTTTATCAGAGCTCCTGGTTTTTTGGAAACACTGAAAAAATATTTTTAAGCTGTGTCCAGGTCACCTTTATGGCTGCTTGCCTCACTGTGGTAGCTGAAATAGGGCTTGAACTGGCAAACAGCTGATAAATCTTTGGAGAACAGAAATGCAAAAAAATTAGAAACAGTGGTTTTAAACTTATATCCAGACTTTCAGAAACTAAATCTTCAGATTAGAACCTCTGTTTCTTTATCTTTTTTGTTAGACTGTGTCCACAAAAGGGCAACAAAACTGGTGAAGGATCTGGTGCATGACTCCTGTGAGGAGCAGCTGAGGGAGCTGGGGGTGTTTAGCCTGGAGAAAAGGAGGCTCAGGGGAGACCTCATTGCTCCCTACAACTCCCTGGAAAGAGGCTCAAGTCAAGCAGGGGTCGGCCCCTTCTCCCAGGTAACCAGCAACAGGACGAGGGGAAACGGCCTCAAGTTGCACCAATCAAGGTTTAGGTGGAAAAATTTCTTCACTGAAAGAAGCCTGGAATGGGATGCCCAAGGACATGGTGGAGTTACCATCCTCAACACTGCTCAAAAAACACACGGCACTTGTTTCCAACCAAGAAGCTACACTTGAGATCTCTTAAATTCAGTAATACTTGAAACAACTAAATTATGTCTCAAGTTAACATGACATCACATTCATGATAACCAATTAAAAACCCATTAATTCCTGTACAGTAGAAAATTAAAGGTATGAAATAGTAAATATATTTCATACCATGTTCCTGGTTACTGTAATTTACCATTACTCTTCAAAACCATGGCAGTTAATGCTCTTAGTATGTTAGCTATATTGCCTGTGGTCACTCACCACTATTTTTCATTAAGTATGTTTTAAAGTAGAGGCTCAGCTCTATCAAAAAAAAACCAAAAAAACAAAAAAAAACCAACCAAACAAAGGTCCCTTTAATGCTTTTTTGCCCTCCCCCATGGCTATATAACAGAATCTTAAAATATTAATCTGACAAATGTCCTATGGTTAGTTTATGGAATATATATCATCACAGTAGAAATATAAAACAATACCATAACTAGCTAAATATTTTAATTCCAAGTCTGTAAAATTCTATTAATGTCAAATATTATTTGCTTTTATAATATAAATAAACTAGCTTAGGCTGTCACTCACCTCTTTTTATTCATTTTTTTGTTTTGTCTTACTGCATGCATCTCTCACAAAGTGAAAAATGTCTATTTTAAGATAAGTGGAAACACTACAGTACGTAACATTTTCATGTCAAAATAATTACATTATTATATTCTGAGTTAAATAATATAGGATAGGAAAATATTTTGATATGCATTTAACAGTTGTAATCCTTGCAGGATCAAATCAACTTCTTCCAAACCTATTTCTGCCACCCAAAACCAAAGAGCTCCCTAACCTGGCCAGCTGCCCCTCGCACCCATCTCGGTCCCCTCCCAGAAGAAGGACAAACCAGGACAGAAGAACATCCTGCTGAGATTATTTTTGTAAAGGCTGAGTCATGTTTTGGCCTGTCAAAGATGACTAATCTGTTCTCCAAAGTCAATTACATTAGACTGAAACATGAAATTTGGTAGTTGGATTGTCACAATGAGATCAACCTCAAAATAACTACAAAGGTCACAGAATGAGTGTGGCTTTGCTGAGAGAGGGACTTGAAAACTGAAAGTGGAGGCTCTGCCCACCAGACAAAGAGGGATTTCTTTTCAGGAATTTGTACTCCAAACACTGTCTTGTGCATTCCTTATTTTCAAGGCAGCAATGCCCACGGCTTCAACTGCGCAACTGCCCCTGCTCCTCCAGAAATAGATCAATCAGGATGGGTTGATATCACCACAATTTTCTGATGGAGAGACGGCAAAAATGTAATACTCCTTTATGGAAGGCAATAGTTTTTTATTTAAATAAACCAAATTTAAGCTGCATTTAGATACTTCTTTGTCTTGTGCTGCATTTTTATCCATATATCATGCACCATTTTTTGTCCCCTATGGAATAAAACAAAGATTTTCCATTATGCTATTCTCTACATGACTTACACTAGTTCCTAATAAAAAGAAGAGATTATCTCCATCCATTTCTTAGAGAAAAGAGCATAACTATATTTTCATAATGTAGTTGATAGAAATCCTTTGTTTGTTGAGGATACAGAAAGATATTTCAAAAGAAATGTCTCCCGTGCAGTTATTATACTTCAGTGAGTATAATAATTAACATAATTTTATTTGCAGCAATAATTTAAATCTTGGAGTTTAAATAGGGCTCCAGTTTTCGCAAATAATGACTCCGTGTGTTTCTTTTAATGATCAATATAATTTAAACTGGTTTGGAGACAAATTCTCCTTAAGACTCATATACTTAGGAGATGTGAGTTGAGGTAGTTACATTTTACATCAAGAAGATGACATTCACATCAACTGCAAATCCAGGCCAAATTTGGGAGCTAAGAATAGCTTTTGGCAAGCATACAATAAAACAGTTGCCTTATGCAAAAAGTACAGAAAAATTACACTCTGATACATGTGCAACACAGTATTAAGTCTTGCAGGGTTCCAGAGAAATTTCAGTATTCCAGTACCCCCCTTTCTTCATGATTCTTTTTCACCATTTCCCTTCTGACACAGATTACAATATTCTTGGTTTTTTTAAATATTACAAATAATGATCACTTTCTAAAAATTATCCCTTTCATCTTAATTCTAATTTCTGTTACTGAGAGTATTTTTCTTTTTGGTGATTTTAATACTGTGGTATAATAAATAAATGTTTGCGGTCATAATGCACGTGAGAGAAAGCTTTGTGTCTTTGATGCCATTTTGAAACATCACAGTGTTACAGAATGAAAAAAGATCACCAAATCCAACACTTTACAGTACTCTTTTCATCCAAACTACTAAAGGTAGCACATGATTTAACATAGAGAAAATACAGTTACTATCTTCTTTTAATACAACACCCAGACAAAAGAACCATAGATCGCCCTGAGTATTAATTTTGCTTTTCTATAACATGCAGTAAACTGGTTTTGGTTTCAAACTGCATGATTAGACAAATTTATAATCAAGTATGTGCCACAGTAAGTAATAAAACAACATACAGACGTAAGTGTATATCAATACAGGAAAACATTTTTTTCAAAAGCTGTTTTATGCAGTAAAAGAAATCTTTGGACCACGAGAAATCAGCTGCATTCCCTTTATCTTTTGTGGAGTCAAGCTTTCACTCCACATAGATATAGCCATGAACAAACTTTCTCAAACATCTTTATACCTGACACTGAACACCTGAACAGACACTCCCAACCAGAATACAACCAATGTCACAAAGGTGTTCACCCAAACCATGCAACCTCCTGGATGTTTAGCCACAGAGTCTTTAAACTTATAGACATAAGGTATCAATGGCAAAAATTAAGAGGCTCTAAATTTGCAGGCAACACAGTTGAGTTCTCCAACCTCCTGTCAAGGCAAGCCATAATTAAAGACGTGGAAGTCCTTCCACACCCTCTCAAACTGTACTGCCCATGAGGAAGGGGAAAAAACAGTGGTGGTGTTAAGTACAACACTGCACACCATCTTCAGTAGGTCACTGGTCTTTTAAATAATCTCTAGTGAACAAATAAGATTTCAGAAAGTTTTTAGTAGATAATTACACTTCCTGATTTTGTAATTAGTGGAACTACATGTAATTACATAATAATTATGACGGTAATTACGTAATTAAGATGTATAATTATGTAGTAAAAAACATTATGGAAATAAAAGCCATCAACTGTATAAGCACAATACATTTTTAAAAATAAATTCTGTATCATCTGTTTAAAGCTACCATTTTCCTCAAAATATCAAAGTGATTATCAGCCATCACTGGCAAGTTCTAAAATACATTTCTTACGAGACTTAAAAATCATACAGATAATTGTATCTTTAAAAAAATCTCTTTAAGCCTCAGCTTTACATTATCTTTCTGATGTCTAGGCACACATACACTGAATGTACTTTGCAGAGTTAAATTGTTTACATTTATATTTCCAATTTCTACTAAAATAATTTTTTAAAAAATAGCATCGATGTCAGAATTCTCATATCAGAAACACAGGAATTTATTACTTTTTTTTTTAGTACAGTCGGATCCACAAAACTTTT
Source organism: Rhipidura dahli (assembly GCA_013399225.1). NCBI lineage: Eukaryota > Metazoa > Chordata > Aves > Passeriformes > Rhipiduridae > Rhipidura > Rhipidura dahli. Next base: position 350,042 of record VXAC01007664.1, read on the forward strand.
GGGTCTTCTAAAAGGAAAAACATGCTGGTCTTGCACTTTCCTCGATAGGAAAGAGCAAACTGCTGTGAGAAGCAGTAGTCACTAAAATGTTGTCATTTCTGACTTGCAGTGAACAACAGCAGAACTGACCCCCCATCAAAAAAAAAAAAAAAACAACCCAAACTTTACTGAGGAGATGAAACCAGAAGGACAAAGGTCTCTATAATAAAAATGTCAGTGTTTCAGACAAAAAAGAAACAGTGAAGGAAAAACTGCTTCAGAAATATTTTCTGTTTAGAGAAACCCGCAAGAGAACTGGTAAAGGAGGAGGCAGATAACACCAGACACTGCATGGGTTAGAGATAACAAGCTGGCCTGCATCTATTCATACAGCAGTAGGAAAAAAATCCTGAAGTACAAATGAGTAGATATTTCTGTTCACTTTTTTCCACATAGAAAAAAACCCCAAAGTAGCAGCAGGTGAAGAAGTCAAATAACCATTCCACTTTATGAAGAGTCAGAAATTAGCTAAGGCATTACTTCATCCCATCTGCAACATTAATACAATGTGCAAGGAAAAGAAGTCTTCCTTAATCAAAAACATTTTATTAGTTGTCTGGGCCACAGTAAATGCACTCCTCTCATGCCACAGATTTTCCACACTGTAGACATATTATAACTGGTTTAACTCATTATTTCTATTTATTTCCTTCACAAGCAGAGAAAACAACAACTCCAAGAGAGGTGTCCCAACCCATTGTGTTTTGTGCTCAGAGAAAGGTTTATAAAAAGGTACAGTGTTAATGGGGGTTATTTAGATTTTGTAGGTTTAACAAAAAGACAACATGAACAGAAATAGAATGGAGAAAACATTACATCTAAGATCTTAAAAATGTCCAAGTGGTAATAAAAAAAGGCATGATCATTAGGAGAGGATGACTAAAGATTTAAAGATAATCTAACTGCTCGTACATTACTTCAAAAGGCTCAAAAAAACTATTGCAAATAATTTTCAGTAGCTTTTGCTTTCAAAAAAAGTTAAGACTTTAAAATATTCAAGAAATAGTGACCCAAATTTAAAAAAAAGTTCTCAAGTCTTCCTCTTCTAAACAGCATATTAAGGAAAAATGAACAAGTGCTTCTGAAGAAAGTCTCAGATTAAATTCTTGAAAATTATTATTTTACAGTCTCTTCAAAACAACATGACTGGAAGACAAAGTACTTGACAGCAAACGCACAGAGGAGCTTTTGTTTTCTTGGATGTAGAGATCACTACAGTGAGCTGAAGTCTTAGTGATGGTGTCTGGAGATGTGATGCCAGCAGAAATGTTTTGTTTACTGAACTGCACCCTCTGAAAAGAGATTAGGCCAGGTTTCAGCTGCTGCCATCTTACAGATAAATGCACCTGCACATATACACCTTGGTAATTTATACAATCTCTGCTTACTGTCCACTGGAATGCACATGTAGAAAACTACATCCCCTTTCTTATCTATTCCAACAAGTACTCTGCCGTACTCTTCTGTCTGTACATTGACAAAAATGTGGCAAATTCTTCTGATTACAAAAAGTCTTCCATCAAAAAAAAAAAAATCACTGCAACCTGCCACTTGACACACCATGTTATGAACATACTGAGGAAAACCACTCACCACTGAACTGACAGGATTCACACAAATATTCAGAGCTGATTTTTTTTACATCTAGGTCTAACATCCCAGAAGAGTTTCTTTTTTCCCAACATAATTTTTCAGTTTATTCATCCATAAAGTAAACTAGGGATTTTTGATGTTTGCATGGAAGGGTGGAGTGAGGAGCACACAAAAAGCTGTAATAAAAGTGTGAAAACATCCTCTGAATATGCATTTGGTTTTACAAAACTGCAGCTTCTAAGTATATGATCAAAACAATTACATTCTATTTCCACAAAGTGGCATATACTTCAAAGATGTAGGTCTTCCTAATACAGAGGAATACTTAACTGCTTTTCCCAAAGTTATCTTCTTCCCATCCTCGTTTTCTTCTGCTTATCCATTAAGAGGATATGCTGACACTTTTCAGAATCAAACAGCCATGGGCTCAATAGTTGAATACATTCTGGGAAACAATCCACCATAGCAACTTTCCTATTTGTGTCTCTGAAATACTAAAATGTCTTCCAAACAACATTTGTGACCTTCCCTCTCTGAGAAACGGGGAGCTGAAAGGCAGTATTGGCAAATACGGCAGCCCCATTCTACAGTACAGAAAAAATCCTATGATCAGGATCCTGTTTCTCCAAAAAGATCACAGCACCACGAACAGCCTCAGTGATACCAATGTATTGGGAATAAGGAGACTGCAGCATCCTTATCTTCTATTTGATGCCAGATGATGTCAGGGGAAACTGAACTGGAGATATCTGTGCAAGGCACAGAAGTTGTAGTGACTTTATAGGGGCACCATTTCACTTTCAGAGGTTTTTGTTTTACTGTGGTAGAAGCAAAACGAAAACTGTAATATCTTAGAATATTTAACAATACTAGTGTTTGATGGAATAATGACACAAAGATTACTACACTCTATTTTGATGTCCTGATGACACAGCCATAAAAATGCATTGACTTCCATTCTGAAGCTAAGGCACACACAGTGAGCATACTCCTGTCTTTAAGCTTCAAGTGTTCAAAATCAGTAATAGTTGACCCATCCTTTTTCATCTATAGGAAGAGAGGATGTTACTATTTTGCTACTCCTGCTGCTTTTTACTGCTCTGCTTGCTCAAAGTAGCAATGTCTGATTAAACCCACAGCCCAGCTTTGAAAAATGACAGAAAGTGCTGAAAATGTGTTGAGTATGTTGCTACTCACAATAAAGCATGTTGTCCCTTTTCAGATTAAAAAAATAATTGAGAACAAACAGCCCTTCTAGTATTACTGGTATCTTAAATCAGGGGTTTGGGCATAGCAATATTAAAAATTAAAGTGGTTTTTAACCTAATGCTAACTGTGCAACAGTTCCTAATTTAGAAAGACAGCCAAGAATTTCCAGAATTTCACTTTTTGTAGTATGACAACTAAGAACCTTGCACTGTATCACAATGTTAACCTATTAAATTGTATCATCATAAAAGACCTTAAACTTCCAGAGGAAAGGAAACATGGAAACATTTGTTTGGAGGATAAATGCTAGTATTAATAAATCACAGGACAAAAGACCCATAACTCTATCATCCAGATATTCCTGGGTGGTATAACTGACAGCTAACTTTACTAGTCACTGAAATGAGAAAACATCACATAGGCCAATCAGCTTATTCTTGATTCTTACAGGAAAAAGATGGAGCAATAACTGTCTAATAATTACAGTAGATCCCAAATGAAACATGAGTGAACCATGTCACAATCACCACACTAGTTTAAATAAGCAGAAGAAGAGTCTGCCAAAGATATTAATTAATCCTTCTGCAGTATTCCCCTGTGGTAGGCTTGACCCACTGACAGTCTATAAAAACCAAAAAAAACAACATCAGCCCCCCCCTGCAAAAATACACCAAACAAAAAGCCCACAACCAAATACACAGAGAATTGGAAAACTCTCCTGCTGTTCCTCCACAAAACAGGTTAGTAGTTGAAGGAGACTTAGAATACAGCACTGCATGTTTTAAATACGTAAAGCTCTTCAAGAGAACCGTGTATCACCCATCAAGCAACAGAATATGCTTCAGAAAGCAAAATTCACCTCAGGTATCAAGACCAGCTCTCTATAGTAAGTACAGTGACCCCACCAAACACCACAAGAAATTGGTTGCACAACTCACTAAGCTGTAGAACCTGCATTGCCAGAGGATTTTTAAACTTAGCCCATCTACAATACCAAGTAGGCTGTGGCATTGATCCTCTAGCAGGGAAAGGAAGCAGCTTGGACATCTTTCTGAACTCCCACTCATTTCAAAATTATTATTTTAGATTCCATTTCATAAATAGTATGGGCCCTCAGTGTAAATAGCTGAACAAACAAAACCTGCTCTTTAATTAAGGTTCTGTATTTTGAAGAGGCAAGAACAGAAAGTGCAAGTGAACTAGTAGTAAAATCTCAAGGTCCCAAATGAGACAAGATATGAATTCGTTCAAAATACAGTGGAAACAGATTTATATCTTCAATCTCTAGCCATCAAAACCTTTTTCTTTTTATAGAAGAACACTCCAAGATAAATAACAACTAAAGTTGCTATTAGGAATAAACAGAATCTACAAAAAAGAAGAAGAACTGGTGTTTAAAAATTCACGAAAAATGGCAGTAAGAGGTAGAAATAACAAAAATTCATGCGATTTGAGCTTCAAGAAACAACGACCCAAAACAAAGCAAAAAACCTCCCCAAACCAAAATGAAAACAACAGTCGAGCAGTGGTTTAGTCACATAGAGAAGACTGGAAATACCAAAGATGTACCAAACCTACATTTAAATTTTGTCACCATTTTTGATAAAGGCAATGATTCCGATTGCACATCAAAGACAAAATGGCTTGTGAATGATTGCATGGAAACAAAATCTTTTTTGTTCCAAGGGAAAATAAACACTAGCTTCATTTTATAAAGGGGAGTTCACAAGATTTCCATTTCAGACCTACAACTAAAATGGTACATGAAAATTATTTAATCCTACACAGTTTAACATGAAGTGCATCAAATCAGTAACATACATTACTAGAAAACAGAGAACACTGGTATCTACAAAATAAAAAGGTGGCACAAATAACCACAGATAATTACTGTCAAATTCTGCATATATTGTAGAAAGATATCTTCCTCCCAGAGGAGATCTGAAACATGTGACAGAATTATATGAGTTTACCATAGCCACATAGCCAATTGCTTTGAAGAGAATCAATTGTTAAAGGGAAATTAAGAGATTTAATTTATCTGGCCTTGACAACTGCTACAACATCAAGACTGAAATCACTGGCTCGCTGAAGAAGATAATACAATCATTTTCAAACAGCTAGGAAAAAGAGAAAAATACACCATGCTGAAAGGTTAACTGTCCAAGAGAAAAAAGTCCTAGTAGAATTCCTACAATGCCTTAAGAATTACTCTGAAAATTAATTTTATTGAACTTAGCGGTCAGGGTCCAAGAAACATTTTCCCATTAAAACAGAAGGTGGTAAATTGTATGAATTCAGAAGCCACCATATTATTTTTCAGAGAGAATTTATTAACCTTGAAGTCTAACGTTACAAATGAGATTAAGCAGTCAAAAATTAATGAAACCAGGGAAATTAAGTAAAATAAGTGGCATGAACCTGAGATATGAATAAACCTATGATTCTGAAATGACAGGAAGGAAAAAAACCCTCTCAAAACTCAGGATTTCTATGATTACTTCACTACAAGTTAATGATATGAATAGCTATCAACAGGATGTATGTAGGTGGCTCAAGAAAGCATCAGCAGATGTAATTCCAGAAAATGTACCAGACCCAGTGAACAAGACACTGGAGAGATACTATCTAAAATACCACATCATTTCTAGTTTCTCATACTCCAAAGATTAATTTAACCTAAAAAGACTACACACAAAGGTGTTAAGAGGAAGAATCATACAGCAGAGACCAATTCTTCTTAAAGACAGCTAAGAGTTTCTCTGCCTTAGTTGCAAAACGAAAGAGAGATGATCCCACAATTTCCAAAAGCATAGCAGAGAACATCAGGGAACTAAAATAAATAAACATTTTGGGAATGGCCATAAACTAGCCACAAACAAGTTAGAACACGAAAATTATAGTGAATTTTCAGTTGACACAGACCAATAGGCTGAAAGACACTTTGGAACTGCAGCAAAAGGAGAGTCACCACTCACAAGTTTCCAAATGAAGTTCAAGAAACTTGCAGTCCTGAAAAATGCAGTGGAACGCTGTAGCAGGGGATTGGATGCAATCACCCATGAATTGTTTTCTACTCTTATGTCCTTATATTAGGCGAGAGATCTACACACAATTTGGTTTCAGCCACCAGCAGCACCCACTCCGTAACATTCCTTCAGCACACCGACAGAGCTGTGTTAGACTGACACGGCTACACACTGCGACTGCTGTAGATGCAGAAAGCCACTGTGAAGTGCAGCCATCAGAGTGAGTTCATTGGCTTAGAGGGATTAGGGAGTGGAAACGAGAACGTTTACAAGAAACTTATGTACAACAGGCCAACAGCAGCCTGTTTGCTTATTTGAGCAGTTTTTTGCTAAGAGCTTTTTTTACACTATTTTCATTTCCGTACATTGTTTATCAAAACAACATTTAGAAACATTAAGTTTTATTTTATCTCTTTTCACCCCCCAGCAACCCAACTGCAGATGAAGGGCAGGGGTGGGGATGATTTTGACAGCAGAGCAGCCATCAGAACACAGTCCCAACAGCAGCACCTTTTCCTCACAGGCACCTCCAGATCAGCAGAGGACACAGCAAGTGCTCTCTGTGGACAACATGCTTCAGTGGTGGGACCCAAACACGTCTTTTTTCAGAATTCCAAGCATTAGCCCACTCTCAGAAATATTCTTCTGTCAGCTTGAAAATCACTTATCTGCATGAAACCCATTGATCCAGTACAGCTTAGAAATGTTTTAGTTCAGAAATGTTACAGTAACTGGGAGAAGAGAAAAAAAATTTCCTAAAATCAGAATAATCTGTATTTTATTTAGGAGCAGTTTGTAGACAATTGGCATTACTGCTTTTCTTGTGCCCTCATTTTCCTCCCTGATAAAATGTGTCTCTCCAATACTAACAGTTGAACCTGAGTTTTATTTATGAATGCGTATGTTTTCATTAATCTATTTTCTGAAGCTAACATGTATTTCAAGCAAAGAGATTTCTCTACGGGTGCAACATGCAAAAAAAGCACATTTTCCAAAGCACAGTCACTTCAAAAGAAGAAAGGGGGCATATATTCCTAAAGTGGTGAACTCCAACTGAACACATTCCCCTTACAGGGAATTCTTAAATTCACACTTCTATTTTCTGTTATAGATTACAGCCTCATAGTTCAGATTTGAAGAGCACAGTAGCTCCAGTATTTAGCATGCAAATTGCTACTAAACTACAGTTAATTAATTAAAAATTTAAACATACCTTTATCTTCCTCAGTAACCACTTTATCCATTGCATAGTCCACATCAAAAATGTATCGGTAGAAGCAGAGCTGAGTGTACAGGGCCTTATCAGAATACTGTAATGGAAGAAGACAGCAATTAAAAACCCAACTCAAAATGTGTCTCTTGCACCCATTTCTAAGTCCACTATTAAAAAGTGATTATTTCTGTTTGTTTTTTTTCCAACAATTTATATGTTCTATTCATGTCAGCTTTTGGAATTAGCATTATGCTACAAAGAGTCCTTACTACACCTCTCCACTTTTCCTCACAATTTACACCAAGCACTTCTATGAATCAACTAAGCTTTTAAGTTCTTATAGAAACTTAAAATGCATTTATCCATTCTTATAGATACACACATCACAATGATGCTTTAGCAAGAAAATGCAAGTCATGCCGGGACAAGGAATAATTTTAGTGCTTCAGCATATTGTACAATACAACAAACTAAGAAAAAAAAAGAATTAATGTCTATTTTTTTATGAATACAGGTGTTTGTCTGTATTTCCCTCTTCCCATCCCAGCTGTGGTTACATAATTTGGGCATGTGTCATCCAAATAAGAACAGGTGCATATACACCTTCACAGCTACATCATCACCTTGCTCTACACATCTGAGAAGGCTACTGCACATCAGTAACCACACGTAGTTCAAACATCTGCAGATGTGTACTTGTGGAATATGATGTTCAATTAAATGCTCTGAAGGCCAGTTATCTGAAACCTCTGTGCTACTCCTTTAGTTCCAATGTACACACCCGGATGCTCTCCTATCTCTGCCACTGTTCTGGGCTCTAGAAAATCCTTGAATAGACATGAGATCCATCTTAACCACACTACAACTAAAACCTTTTAATTAATCTCTTGCACCCTTGTTCCATAAAACCACATTCCACTCCCAGTTTAAGATACTGGATTTTAGATATTGGCCAACAATGGTTTGAAGAGTTGTTTATTAGAAAGAACAAGATAATTTTAACAGCAAATTTGGAAGTAGTGCCCATTTTAGTATATTTAGTGCAGAGGTAGACATACACGAACCCTCAAAGATTTTCTTGATGAGCTATAAATCAAAGGATATGGTTAGACCAATGTAAAACTGCCACTCAGCATACTACAAGGAATGATCCTGAAAACACAGCGGAACAGCAACTGGTAAACTATTTCTACTTATGGGAATTCCACCTTAACTTAGCTTTTCAGTCTTGTGCCCAATCAAGCCAAGTTTTGCTACAACATTCAGCTAATTTTACACTTCTATTGACACACAGTATCTATAACTATTAAGCAACTCATGTTGAGACATTTGACAACTATTACTACCGCTTAGTTATTTTTTATGTATTTTAACAGTATAGTTTTTTTCCACTTCATGTGAACCTATTTTAAAAAAAGACACACAGAAGCATATTTTACTCCTTATTAGCTATTCTACGATATGCATCATCATTATACTATTATACACCAGTTATTTTTAGTAAATCCTGATTACTGCTTCCTGAAGAAGAAAAAAGGAGGACGACAGCGATTAAGTTATTTGTTTAGTTTTTTAGATTCAGCTGTAATTGCTGGTACACATCTCCCTGACTGCACACATGAAGCAGGTTGAATAGAACACTGAAATTACCTCCTTCATAATAGTTTGTTTTGATAATGTATTGTGTGTCGAGATGATGAGAAACAGTTGCTGTCAATTTGATTAGCCATTATATTTTTATGTTAATTGCCATTATTGGGTCCATTCTGTTTAGTGTCACCATAGAAGCCATACAATGTTAGCATAAATAACAAATTGGAGTAAATTAGGAAGATATATTTTTGCCAATTCATTTTAATTGCCCCTCAGTCCTTCCGTCGGTTAACGCAGCTGTTGACCCATAATAAGCGCTAGGTCAATATAGCTGCTTGTCAATTCAGAAATGCAAAGTGCTGTGTTGCTGGTAATGGATATACAACAACCTTTGCCAGCCAACTGAAGCAAACGAATGACAACTCACATGAAAGAATAAAGCATCAGCTATGGAGTTTAGTGACCTGATATTAGTAGGCAGGCTAATTGAAAGTCACTGCTTAAATGGATAAAGAAAGTACAAAAATCAGTATGTAAAAATGTATACATGCACACATAGATATATATATATATATACACACACACGGGGCTTTTTTACTGATTATGTCCTAATATCTCCTTCCCTTTAGCTTCCTGCATCTTACACTTAGTTACTGGTGGAAAACAAAATGTTTCAAGATTTTCACACAATTATGTACTAAAATCATGGCATATTTATGCATCCAAGGACAAGGTGCCTTAAATGTGAAAGGACTTTAGGAATTACTTATATCACCACTTCTTATATTTCCTAATTTCTGACAACCTGCAGGTTTAAAAAAGGGGGAAAAATCCCTATCCCTCAAACTTCAAACCCAAATAATATTTAATTTTAATGATCAGTATTTTGTGTAAAGAAAGCCCAACACCCCAGCATTACACAAAGAACTGGAGCTAAATTTGTATCACCATTTATGCTTTCTTTCTTCCCATGAAAGACTGAATGGTGAGCAAATGAAAATAAACCTCTATTTTGAAGTCTTTATTTACTCCATGATGTTTCACTTCTTTATTTCATTAGGAACTAACTTCTGCAACTATGTCTGCTTCTTTTGGAGCTTCAACTCATGGAAAGAACATTTTGTTCATTTCATGCAACCAAACTATTTCTAAAAACTGCATTTAAAACCACAAACAACAGATGAAGGAATAAAAGGTGTATATATAGTTTTCATTCACAGTTATTCACTTCTTTGACAGAAAAATTAGGCTTCTTATATAAAAATAACAGATGTATTAAAAATAAACCATTATGTTTAGTCAACAAAATATTAATTTAAATCTCAGTTTAAAAATGGTTGTAGAACTGTTTCCTGTAGCATCATGAGGCCAACTGCAAACCTCCAACTGCCTTCCTAGGAAGAATTTAAGATTACAGAAATTATGTAGCCGGAAACCAATGGTGTCTTAACAGAACTGTGAATTACGAACACCAGATAAGCAAATTTTCCCATGACTAAACACAAAACTAGGGCACAAAACACTCAGTCATGAAAAGACAATTATCTTGCTCAGCTACTACACACGCCAGGGCATACATCCATCAGGAAAGGAGACTTCCCAGGAGCTCCTCAAGGACAGCAGTGCCTCCACACAAGGCCAAGTCCACCCTGCTCGAATGCAATGTCTGGCTCAGCATTTGCCTCATCCCTGCAGCTGCTGGTGCTTCAACAAGACACTGCACTGAAGGGTAGCACCATCTCTTCTCCTGTCTCACAAGTGCCTAAAAACTCAGGAGCAAGGTGCCCTTGTACACCCACTGCAGCCGTAAGAGCCTGGTCCCTCATTCCTCAGCGGTGCAGTCAAGGAGTAAGGATTGTTCCAGAGGAAGGCAACCCTTCTGTAACAAGAGGTGAGAATTCAAACTGGTTTTCTTAAGCTGGCAAGAGAGATTGAAAAAACAGCTAGTGTCCACCTCTCCTCCTCATTTTTTAGAAATGCCAAAGCACAACTCTCTGAAAGTAAGGGGCCCTGGAAAGATTTAACCATTGGCAGCCATATTACTGCCCTAAACACAGAGCCTGAGGAGAAATTAAGATGCACAATCTGTCACCAGCTCTTCTGTTATTTAAGAAAGGTTGGTATCAGCTGCATTAAGGTGGTGAAATTAGAAGGCCCCTACCTCAATGCTGGCTGGTTTAAATTACATTCCAAGGAACTTCAGCTGGGATGCTTCACTGTCCTTCCTCCTGTCAACAGGGCACCGAGTGGGAAACACACCAGCCTTTAAAATCCATTCTTGTAGCTAAGGTTAGCACAGCAACATAAGAAAGGAAATCAGGTAAGGCAAGAAATCAGGTAAAGAAAGAAGGAAAGATAGAAGGAAAAGCTGGTGGAAAGGCAGAGCAGCAGGGTAGCAGAAGACTGAACTAGTGATTGTAGTTCTGATGTTTTACTTATCTGGAAGCAGGGCTATTCTACTACTCACCTTTTAACCAGCATGTAAAACCTCCCTATCTTGAAAGTGTACCTTTAAACAGGTGAGAAAACTAGGTGCCCTTAACCCAGATTAATTTTAGAATCACCTGCCAACTTGCCAAGCTGCCCACTAGACTGCTTCCATGAGGTTGCTCAAAGCCCCATCCAACCTGGCCTGCAACACTTCCAAGGGATGGAAGATCCACAGCTTCCCTGGGCAGCTTGTTCCAGTGCCTACAACCCTCACAGTAAAGAATTTCCTTGGAACACTTCTTCTAGTTTAAAATTGCTTCCTCTTGTCCTGTCATTATTTGCCTGTATGAAACTTCACTGTGAGCTCCTGCATTAACCAAATACTCGATGGTCAATCTTTAGATTACTCACATTTCCCTCCAGTCTTTCATCCACACTTTGGCATCTCCCAAATTCTTATACTTCTCTATAGTCCCATCACACTCATAACCCTTTAAAGTCTTTTCTGGATCCTCACTTTTTCTACCCTTTTGCTTTCTTCTGCACCTGACTATCCCCCATTTCTTCTAGCCCTCTCTGTGGTGTATCCTTTGTTTACTATTGTGTCATCTATGGTTTTAAGGATGATAAAGGCAATGAGAAATTAAATAAAACCCATCAAAAAAATCCTTGCTTTTAGTTTGCTAGCTCTAATAGACTGCTTTGCAAAAGAGATAATTTCCACAGGCTAAAGAAGTTATTTGTATTACTTCAATTAATTATAATACAAAACAGTGGCACCACTTCATTAATCAGCTGCTTGAGAGAATCACTTTTGTGAAAAGCCTTTTTGATAATTTTGATTAAAAAGAATAGTGGCTCTTACTCCTGTGATATGATTCAGTCTGTCCATCAAACAAATCCCTAATATTTTAAAAATGGAAAGAAATAAAAAGAAATAGAAAAGAAGTCTCTTGGCAGAGAAATGTGTCTTAGGGACTCTTTCAAGGCTTAGATGTAATGGAGCAAAGCATACAGGAAATACTTCAGTGCTTTGAGAGGCATTTCCTCCCCTCCCCCCCTTAGAAAGATGCAGTAATTAAAACCTAATTATTATCTTCATTTTAAACAAAACCTAAAGTGAATACCAATTAATAACAACATACTAATGAGCATCTGCTGTGATGAAATTGAATATGAATGTGCTGCAAATTTCGGGTAATTTATTTTTTCGGGGAAGTGCCACTGGTCTCAGTCTACTGCTGGAAGATTGTATAGACTGTACACATCTTCCATCACGTCTCTTAGGTGCAGCAATTTTTTATTTTCAAAAAAAAAAAAGGACATAGTTCAACTTTGTGGATGTTTATATATCCAAATTCTATCCATGCTGCAATGATTTCAAGGTAATAAACTAGTGTGTCATGTTTTACACAACCTCAGATATTCTTTTAGTCCACCCAGGGCAGTTGCATTGCACACAACCCCTATTCACCAGCAGACTCTGAAGGCAGACACTCCTGTATGACAAGAGCTCACAAAGTGTGAACTCATGGTACCCTGAACACTCATAATGTGGGTGCTCCTCACCTCATGCTGATGTATGCTGAAGTATGGTCTCCTTGTGCACCACAAAGCCTGGTTAAAACACAGTGCTGGTTTATGTCAAATAGGCTGAAATTAAGTGCACAACACTTACACTCCATTCCATTAAAAACAAGAGATGTTTGGTCACCCAAACATCTTCCTGACAGAAGCCTTGGATATAAAGCAAATAGAGAGGGGTCGTGTGTATGTGATTTCCTTCTTAACCCTCCAAACTGTCTACCTGTTCATTCCATATCAGGGTTTTTTAGTGATCTTGACTCACAAAGTCCATTAAAGTAGTAAAAGAAAACGGAAATGGGTGTTGCTTGATGTAGAAGAGATGAAATGTTAGCTACTAGTTATGCTAACATGGACTGTATGACAAAAGAAGAGGTCCTTACATGTACATGACGGAGTCAACGAAAAGGGAAAAAAGCCCAGCAGAAGACTGGACACTCCTGCACATTATGGGATTTTTCCCCATTAAGTAATTGAAATGAAAAGAGCTTTTCCTGTTTTAAGTCCTGTCTAGCAATTAATGAGATCATTAAAAGCCCTGCTCCTCTTCCTTGGAGATATGCTGCCTTTTAAACAAAAAGACTGCACGTCATCTATGCTTAACAAACAGTTTCTCATTTTAATGGGATGCAACACTCTCCCCTGATCCTGGTCTTGTGTGTGCACTACAGCTCATCATGTAGTAAATTACATTCAACTCACTAATCCAGCTAAAATTACTCACCTCTTTTCTTACCTGGCCAAAAACTAACCCCCAAATTCAATTGTCTCCCTGTGTGGTCAACAGCTGGCACAAGGTGAAACAGAAAACTGTATGGTGGCTGATGTGAACAAGGCAAAATAGCTGCTGCTATTAAGGGAAAACAAGATGTTCCCTACTTTTAGTTTTGGGCTTGAGTTCTGCCTTGCACCCAGGACTCAAAGTGACCTGAGCAGCACAATTATCACACCTGGCAGTGAAATACAAGTCTTAATTGAGAATCACTCTTTTTCTGATGTGTGGGAATCACTTGCCTCATGTGCCTTCAGTATACAATTGTCATTTCAAGTGTTTTTCACTTGGAAATTTTCAGCATCAATGTTTATGACTAATTTTTGATATTGCCAATATTTAATACAATTGTACAGGAGACAAGCACATAAAACTCGTGACTGAGCCTTGAACAAGACCAGCCACTGTGTGCTCCAAGGCATCTTTTTGGTAAGAACATTTTAACAGCAATTAATGACTAACAGCAATGACTAATTGTTGGATGAAGCTCTGAGCAACCTGGTTTAGTGAAAGGTGTTTAGCTTAAGGCAGAGGGGTTGACACTGGATGATCTTTCTCATGTTGTGTTAAAGGCTCTGAACATACACAAGACACATCCAGTGGCCAAACACTGACTTACACCTGTGATCCTAGGTTTCTGGTCAGAGGATATTTGTCACTGATACTGACAGTGCAATAGGAGAAAAAGGTAGAACAGCTGGGTTTATCAAATAATTCAAGGCTTTGCATTCTAAATCAGACAAACAAAATACATTTTAAAAAATTAATTTCATCTGTAATCTGCCTCACAGATCCGGAGAGCCTCCAGAATATTAATGTTCTCCCTCTGAAAGCACTGTCATTGTATAACTGAGGAATTTTCAGACTAACCAGTCTGAATATCCATCCTACACCTATGTACTTTTGGATAGGGATTGTACAGAAATTCTCAAAACTATAATCTATAGCAGAAAGGTTAAGGTTTGAGGTTTTCTATGTCAAACCAAACAAATGAGCTTTACTGGACACCTAATAAAAGACAGATATGGCTCTGGAACCAGACTGACCCAGCAGGCACATACAAGCAAAACTACAAAACTGTACGTAACAAGACGCATGGAACATTTCTCTGGAGAATTACCACATGATCCCAAAATCAACTGTATTTTAAGAGCCTCTGATCAGGAATATTTGCACACTTCAAATAAACTTCTGCTTGAAATAAGCAGCACATAGATATTCTCCTATAACATATCCTCTCCTTGGTATGTAAGACAAATATAATTAAAAAAACCCCACGTTCACAATTTTAAGGGAAAAACCCCAATCACTTTCAAAGTAAATTCATTCATTTATGAATTTCTGGGATTACCTAATCCTTGACAATCTGGGATAAAAAGAAGTTAACAAAAAAGGCTTGGTGAAACAAAATTGCAAACCACCTCTGTAAAGCAAAGTTGTCATTTTGCACTGCAGATAAAGTGCCATGGCCACATATTCCCCAGCTATCTTAAGTGTTACAGAATAAGCCAGCACAGCTCCAGAGCTGTGTCTCATTCTAGAGAACTGATGGATCTACTTACTAAATGAAGAGCTCTCACTTGCAGATAACTATAGGTCATCTGCTTACTCAAAAGAGAAAAAACCCCACATGTGTAAGATCTCTCATCACTGAACAGAATTCTTTTAACTTTCAAGTCATTTCATGTACTTCCATAAAAAATTATAAAATCGTGATGCTCTTTCTAACAAACGAGAACTGAACTGTAAATATCTAGGAAACTTACATTAAAAAGATGGGCTACTACAATTGAAAGAATCAAACAATAAGGACTCTGCTGAGCTGAAATCTGTACAAGACATCTATTCCTACTTATGGAGAATGCAACTCAATCTCTTGCTCAGGACCCACATTTCTCACAGCTGGAAAATAAATCAAGCAGGGCCCAACCCAGGAGATTATATGACACCACCTCAAGAGGAGTAAATTCTGCCTTTAGGGAAAGAATCTGCATAAGGTACCTCCCAGGCCAGAACCACACATCAACCATCTATCTGCCACAGCCCCCTCCCATGGCAAAGAGAGAGAGAGGCCATTACTAGAGGTCTCCTGGAGGCCTCTGCAGAGTAGGTACAGAGCTGCTTTTTACCATTTTATGCAATCTGCTGACATATTCAAGAAGGGTTGTGTATTGCCAAGGATGAGCAAAAGGTTACTCATCATCTTATCTGAAGCACATTTTGAGTCATCTGTCTGCTTGCAAAAATAGAGGGTGCTACTCCTGGTGTTCAGCTGCAGGAAGTTATGGTTAACAATGGAAAAAGCTGGCAGAACAACTCCTCTCCTCACAATCTAGGCTGTAGTAGAAGTAACAAGTAACAGCTTGGAAGTAAGATATTTCTATTTACATAAATGAGTTTAATCTAGCTCTGTACTTGCAATCTGATTTTCATTTACTTATTTTAGGAATCAGGTTATTCCTCACTTACAGATACACTTTACATAAACATTTGGCACTTGTCAGCTATCCAGAAGTATACACTATAAAAGTGCAATCTGTGTAAGCAACTTGCCTTATATGTACTTATTTAAATTATGATTTTGTGAAGAAATGGGTAACGTTGCATTTCTTTTCCACTAAATAATTTATTATTATTTCTGACAGCCTTTTTTTAGTGGAATCTTGATTATCATTCAACAAGCACAAGTACATAATTTAAAAAATGGTTTATTATTAAATAAACAACACTATAAATAGGCTAGCTACACAAGCAAATAAGCTTGTCTAAATATGTTTTAGATGTAAAAGCATGCATGTGAAAACAAAAAAAAGTATCACTTACAGCAAGGGAACTAAACATACCACTTTGGATTACTTGTTCCTGTTTTCCAAGACTTCAGGAATCAACTCCCTCAACTCTAGGTATTAGCAAGAGAGTAAAAAGTTTGAAAAGACAGGTTTTCACCTTCAACTCCTAGTTTTTTATTTATTAACAAACTATTATTTGAGCTCAAGTAGTTAACTAACCTGAAGCAAGGTTTGATCTGATATCCCTGGTGGAGCAGCTGCTTGGACTTTAATAGAATGGCTCTCTACTAAATGCTACAGAAAAGTAATGCTACACAGATGACAAAGTACAGGACAGCATCTTTTCTGTGGGTGGCACTTGCTAGGATCAGCTGTGCACAAAGACACATCTCAGTGATTTATGAGGCAGCTTTAGCAGCTACACAAGGGTCAAAATCAGTGACAACATCCTAGGTACCAGAAAACTCCACTAAGGTTCCACCTACTCCTTCCACATGTAGTCAATGTTATGGAGGATTTATCCCCACACACTTTCCTTTCTGGGTAAAATATATGTTATTTTCAATCTCCTTTTCCATAACTCAAAATTGATTCCTCAGCACCATAACTAGCACTGCCATCAGTGTGTGAACTAATTTTAATGTATTTTATTTCTTAATGCCATCTTCTCTACACACATCTTTGGCATTGCCTACCAGTCTAACAAAGTTCTGGGTGGCACAAGTTTCACCAGACAATGCATGTTTAAAACTGATTGTCACTACTGTAAAGTTTTCAGACTGCTTAGAGAAAAAGCCGTAGATTTTGTCCTGTTCTGCATCCTTCAAGTGACAAATCCAAATATGAAGAGAAAGACACCAATCCTAAGATTATCCACAAAGAAAAAGAGTAAGACTGCCTAAGAATACGGCAAGAATTAAAAACTTTTAGGTTTTTACTTTGTCAGTCAATAGGGTGTGTTTATGTTCCAGGATAAAAAGTGTAGTCAAAAGTATTCTGAAGGCTAATGTTTCCCCCAGGAGCTAGATTTAAGTTTGAAGGTTTTTTTGCCCTGGATGTACACATCTATCTGGGCAGAACTATCTGTTTGTATTACGAGTTCTGAATGTTCACGTCCAACAAGTGAAGAAATCTTGAATTTAATCTTTCAAACTTTACAACAAACTCCTAAAAATAATAGACAGGAAAACTGCATGCTTTTCCTTAGCCCTGGCACCAAAAGACTAAAGCTGGTCAGGAATTCCTTTAAAAATGAAATACGTTATTTTACCAAATACAAATTATACTATTTTACCAAATACAAAGGAAGAGAGAAAGTAATTTGTGTGGTTCCAAACTGGCAAAGCAAGAGATCTCATGATAAAGGGCTTCCGGGCAAAAATCTGTAGGAAGCTCAGGAGCAGTGTCCAAGTAAGTGTGAGCCTCACAGGAAAACCATGCACCTACTTTGCAACATTTCTGAGTAAATTCTGACCTACAAGCTGGAAGAGGAATGTGGTATAGTTATTATTAGACTGAGTACCTCCAAGTGCAAGGGATATTTTGTCTCTAAGATAGAAGAAAAGCAGCTGGCCATGACTGGAAGGCATAGAACACCCCAGTGAAAAACTTCTTTAGCAGGAGTCTGCTGGTCCAAGCAACTTTTCTTCGTGGTTAAAAGAATTTTCTCATTAAACTACTGCTCTTTGTCTCAGAGCAGCAGTCTAACAATTTAGAACTAGTAGCATTAAATTAGAAAGATACTTCACCTTTCTGATGATAGCAACTGAAATTTTCCTAAGAAGTTCAACATATATGAGAAGAAATTGGACGAAAGGCTTCAAATACTGGACTCTGTCCCACAAGGGAAGTTAAAACATGTTATCAAGAAATGCAATATCAGAGCAAGTGCAACATTCTGAAACTTGAGATGATTTAATGAGAAATACAACAAGACAAACATTCTTACTACAAAGAAGCAATCCTAAGAGTTGAGAAGTCTTACCAGCACCTCTTCCCTCCATTCTAGGGATCAGACAGAACACACAGACACTTGCAGTATAAAGCTACACAAACATTCAAGTATGCTTCAGTGGTGAGAATCCATAGCAGATAATTTGAGAAAGAAAGGAATCTGGCCCCAGAGTGTACAAAGTCGAGCAGCTTCCTCACAGGACTTCCTCCACTCTTTCCCAAACCTGTGACTGCAGCTACAGCACGGCTGTAACAAGACAATCCATAAAAACAGGAAAGAGGAGAACAGAGAATTTCACAAACAGGACAGACATTTCAGTAACTTTTTAGCAAGAACAAGTTACATCTGAATTTGAATGTCAGTCAGATGGTTCTTGATCATGGTGCAATGCTTGTAAAAACATTTGCTAAAACTGGACAGCTCAGATAAAACTCTTGTATTGCTCTCAAAAATTCTCATTTCCACTCAAAGAGGTAAACTTCACCAGATATAACACTCCCAACAGAAGGAGCTGATGTCTACCAAAATTCTTGACAAAAGAGGAAACTGGAGACTTTATACCATGTTTCCCACAGTGGCATCACCACCATTTACCTACATACACACAAAAAGCAGCCCAATCACAACAGAATGCATGTTAGTTTTTCTAGCAACTTATAAAATTATTTGCAAAGTTTCACTCCTCCTCTTCATCGAAGTAATTTATCTGTGCTCACAATCTCTGCACACTGAATGTCATCCTCTGAGCAACCAGATACCAAACAGGCCCATCTTGAGACTGCACAGTGATGCACAGTGATGTTCTCTGCCTCTTTTTGAATACAAAATTTTAGGTGCCAGCTAAATCTGCCTTGTGAAAGAATAAAAGTAGAGACAGAAGCTGAATTTCAGCAACCCAAAAAAGCAGCTAAGCAGGCTACCTGTCATGATGTGTAGTTCAGAGAAATTTGTAACTGATCCAAGAGAATAAAAGCATTAGCAGACATGGTGCTGGCTCTCCTTGCAGCTTCTCCTTCACACACCTCTTTAGTGTGTTGGTTGTAGCAGGGACCCACTACTGAACTCGTGTTACTCAGTGCACAGCCATTTTGGCCATTCCACTCTCAAATGCATCTCCAAATCTTTCCCACTAAAAAAAAGAAGTGTCTTATACTGTAAAAAAAGCTAGTAGGAGGCAAAATACAATGAATCTCACGGGGAACATAAATTACGAATAATTAAGACATTTAAACTGTTAAGCCAGTAAAGTCCTATTTCTGAGATTTAAAAGACAGCCAAACAAAAAAATCAACCTGAAATTTAGGACCAGGGAAAATACTCATGCATGCATGCAATAAAAATGTCAATCATGTAATTTTAAATTACAGTAAGGCTGGAAAAAAATGACCTTATCCTTTACAGTATCATGAAGCACCCCAATGGCCAAATTACAGGGAATAAAAAGATGAATGAGGGAGAGGACATTCCATTTGAGTAGAGAAAGAACAGACTGCCCAGAGCTGCTGCTCTCAGAGGATTTAGTAGCAATACTTAAAAAAAGTAAATTGAAAAACTTATTTAGAAAAAGTAAACTGAAAAACTTCCGGCCTAGAAAAAGTTAGATTGCCTAATTAGCTATCTTTATAAACTAGACAGAACCACTTTACAAACTAGACAGAACCTAACAAAATATACTTACAGCAAATCATTGCTATTGTTCTATACTCCTACAACTTTATCCTCACAAAACTGTGATTTTAATATTGTTATTCTTTAATCTTACATAATTAAAGGTTTACTCCGATTCTGCACCACAAAGCAGTTGATTTCCACAGATATGGCAACTCTGACACACAAACAGCAGCCTGATCATGTTGAGGGTAGGTCCATAACACACATCAAGGCAGGTGAGAGTGCACCTGAACCAATACCAAAAGAATTCTTCAGAAATACCACAGTTCACCTTCAGCTTTCCTCAAGGGAAGTTTTTAGGACTTTTCAGCTTCCTGATAACACCAAGACTGTTGCTAGTAGGGGTGCATAGATGTCAAGTACAATAAAGCCAAATATAGCCAGTTGGGAAAGTTTAGTATTACCCTCAATCTCACAGCTTTTACAGTAGACACTTTTTTTCATTGTCTTTTCATTACAGCCTTTCATCTTTATTCACCAAATTTATATATCCCACTCGATTTTATCTTCATTCCACTGTATAATTCTGCAATGGAAATTGTCTCTTGAAAGGATGTCATCTTTAATACATTGTTGCTTCACCAGGTTTCAAGACTGTATTATCGAAGTTAGGTCATCAAAAACTTTTTGTTTAGTGATACACTGAATGTATTCAGTCCAGACCTGTCAATTCTCTTGTTAAGGTTTACACAAGTACAAGGGAAAACTGCAAGTTCTTTTTTTTTTTTCAGAAGGCTGGGGAAGTTGTGGGTTTTAAAAAAGTATTTGTGCAGCAAACAAGAACTTCATACATACAGTGCAACTAATCAAAGGAGCTGTCTCAAGCAGAAAATTAAATTTTATAATAGCTAGCTCATTGTTTGGGGCATCTATGTATTTCTACAATTGGGATAAGGAATAGAGCTGAAATATGACTGGAAGATACAAATTAGGTTAGATAACAACAACCTTGTGTGGCAGCAGGAAAGCAGCCAAACCTTATTATTCATGCCAACAGACTGTTTTGTTAGGTGAGGATTTTTGAGTGGTTTTCAGCAAGGGGAAGAGCATTCCAGCCTTCTCAACCTTAGAGTGAGCACTCATCTGCATTATGCACTAGCTGGAACCTCTGAGCTCTCTTAGCAAGATCACCCATGCAAAAAAACTAGACAGCAGGATTAGAGCACTGATGAACAGTAAAATAAAAATTGGAGAAAATGACAACATTTTCCTATCCATGTGGACATACAGAAAGGTATTCTTTCCATTTCTGTTACCTGGGTATTCGGAAACATGACATTCAACAAATCACCTAGATCACCAAAACAGAGTAACCAAATGCAGATATGTCTCCTCAAGCAAGAAGTTTTAATCTGTCAATACATCTGACTCACAAGCAACAGGAGATAACCTGTAGAGCAGAAAAGCATTTTCCCTATATATCTTGTTACAGGGTTATCAAAAAACCTACAGGTTTTCACACAGTTGTGCAAGTTCTCCAAAAGAGTTTTGGATTTATGAGACAGAACAGGAGTATTTCAGTTTTGTCCAGCACCACGTGACTAAACAAGACAGCCTATTCTTCAGCTCAAATTATGCTGAAAGTTTCACATAGCACCATAACTGTTTTATCAAAAACTGTTCAAAACTTTCCCACAAAGAAAAAATAAGACCAAAACCACCCTGTCTCATGCTGAAAACTATTACCATTACCAGTTAATTCAAAGCACACAGCTTTCACAAATGCTGTTTCATAGCTTCTGTAACTTTCCCCACTTTCTTATGCTCTAGAAAAAAATATCACTAACTGTACCATCAAAATACCAGGAAATCCAAAATGGTGGTGAATTAATTTCTTCACACTTCATGAAACATCCTTCCATGTAACAACCAACTCCATAGGAACTATTCTCATTAGAAGTTAATTCTCTCTACTAGCCCTCCTCACTTGGTTCTACAATTGTTCACTCTTGGACTATACTTCTAGTCAGTTTCTGCACAAGAGATCAACCAAAACCAAAATATTTTAGGGAGTTCTTTGTGCTGGAGCCATCTCTAGAAGGGAATAAGTGTTGTCTTTCAGAGGTAATTATGGTGACTCACGGCCATTCAAGGTCCTGTGGGCACCTTCTGTTAAGTTCTGGTGGTTTATCCGAAGCGTCCCAGCCAAATTAGCTCTACTGGAATAAAATTTGCTCAGATGCCTCGAGCTCCCTTTGACACAGTGTTCTTCAGCTCTTGCTCTCAGCTGCCACGTGATGTTTCTCTAGGTTGTTAAACAGCTGCTGTATTCAATCTCTGAGGTAGCTGCACTTCAGTGATAAAGTAAGTGAACCTATATATAGTTTGTAAATCCATTTGTTATGTCTAAAGTACTTTGAGATTTAGAATGTGCAAGAAAGCATACATATTAAGCTTTTTAAACTCTAAAAAGGGGGACTGCCATAACTGGCAGGATCCATGTTCAATCACTTTGTACTTAACGGTTTGAAAAAAATTGCATGCAAATTATTTAGAATTTTACTCCACTTTTCAAAGCATGAAGTTAAATGTTCCCATTCCTAAAAATAATAATAAAAATCAATAACTATTATTCAGCATTCATTTGATATTTCACAATGGACCACTGTGAATTTGAACTCCAGGAAAGGTTGCTGTTTCAAGCCTTCAAAAGGTTATTGTATGCAGCATAGAGAAATAATAATTTAAAAACACGTATAAAAAAGCAGAAAACATCATTTCTTTTGAAACCTAACTAAAGATGTTAAAAGACTGAAACAAATTAATTAAAATTACCAACTTACAGTAATAATGGCACTGATAACAAAACAGATATAGACAGAGTCTAGTTACAACAGGTAATAGATGCAGGAAAGACTACCCATTAATACCATGGGCTCAAAGCAACACGCCTCACTTTTAGGAAACATACCAGCAGAAATAACTAGTGTATTATCCTGTGGTTGCTTAGAGATGACTTAA